>AP025059.1:19034848-19085906 GCA_036186865.1 Eustoma russellianum
TCGCATCCCATCCCCATGGGCTACTCACTTATACGTGTAGCTGCTTAAGAGAAATAGCTAACATAATGAAGATCTTCGTTTAGGCGCTAGCAAGACATAGCCCGTATAAGCAATCAGTAGTCTTAATCGTTCGCACACCATACCAAAAAGCTTCGCTCTAGTGACTAGACGTACCTGCCCCTAACAGGTACTTACTCGTACTATGTCACTCATTTAGATGAGGATAGTATAGTCACTATACTGTAAAGGAGAGGCACGAAGTAACTCCCCTACAGTATCGTCACCGCAGTAGAGTCCAGGCGCTTTTTTTTCATATTTATATCCTCTGCTTAAAAATGAAGACTACAGCTGAGATGGAGCATATGTGGAGCCTTGTTGGCATATTGATTGGTCAAGAATCAATCATACATTGTTGGTGACATAAAGGAAGGAGCTACACAAGGTAACATTTCAAACAATGTCACATTTGTAACACATGCTGAAAATTTCAGCATGTGTGCATTAACATGGGCGATTTTCTCACCTTAATGGCTCATATTTTGTGTATTGATTAAGATGGATTAATTATAAGACAATTTGGAAGTGTTTTAAATATTTTATGGAATAAAGAAAGTGATATTCTTGGATATCACACATGCTGAAAATTTCAGCATGTGTGCAATGCATCTAGGCGTTTTTAAGGCCTTATTAGTGACTAATTTTTATTCCATAAAAGATGACAATATTGCATACTAAATGATGATTGAATTATCATTTGATTTCTTGGATTAAATCAATGCAAAATAGGCAATATTTTGAACAAAAAGTGAATGTTACACATGCTGAAATTTCAGCATGTGCAAGAGACATAATGGCCGGAATTTTCATCATATTTTGGAGAAAATTGTCTTGCTTAATTTATGTGATGATCTTGTGAATTATGGTAATTATTTTATGATGATTTTGGCACATGTTTTAAGTGTTATTCTCAGATTTCCCTAGTCATCAAATGATGACAACATTCAACCAATCATAAAGTGCCAAGTAAGCAAAGGTTAAATGATCATCCAATAAGAAGGTGCCAAGTAAGCAAGATCATGTCACAATGATGCTACACATTCTCCCAAGGACTTAGAAGACAATTTTCAAGAGGGGGAGAGCACTAAGGGGTCGACCATAATGTGATAAAAAGAAGAAAGAAGAGCAAAACAAAAAGAAGAACAAGAGTTGCAAAATAAAAGATCAAAAGTGTTCTAGCCTTCTTCTTCTACATCTTCTTTCTTTCTTTCTTCTTGTAAGCCTATTGTGTTCATATTCTTTCAATCTTGAATAGGCTTGATATAAACCACCATTCATTCTATATCTTTGAAAAAGATTGATCAAGGTGTGATCAATCTTCATTCTTGCTAGGTGGTGGTGTTCGTGCGAATTGTATTGAACATACAAGGTTTGTAGAGGGTTGGAGTTGGTGTGTAACTCCATCAACCCTGTGGTAAGGTGTTTTTGAGTTTTGTGATTAGTGTGAACCAAGGAAGGTGTTCCTTGAAGACTGGAGTAGGTTGTTGATAACCGAACCAGTATAAAATTCTTGGTGTCATTTACTTCAGCACTGATTTTCTGTTTCAGCACTGTTTACTGTTTTTAATCACGTTCGTAAAAATAGTAAACGAATTTCAAAAATAACGAAACTTTCAGAAAATATAACCACACGTTGTAGGGTTCTTTTGGCGCAAGTTTCAACCCTTTTGGACAAGTATAAGTCATTCAAACGTCCAAAGTTCTGAGACTAGTGCAGTCTGATTTCCAGGCTTGCAAATGTTGAGACTTTGATCGTATTTGACTAACTTTCCAAAAGAATTTTTCAAAACTGTTTCAACCCATTTAAATATAACATATAAGGGGTTAGTGGTTAAATTTTCAGAGCATTTGGAGTTGTGTACAAATTGGAATTAATTTTTCAAATCAGTGTATCGGTTCTAGCAGATTTGCGCAATCTGACCACCAACGATTTTTCAAGGGGTTAAAGGTTGAATTTTAATCTGAAATTTTTAGGAGATACTCATAACATCTGAGTCTAAGTTCTCTCCAAATTTCAGAATTTTTGAAGACCTGAAACCTAGTTTTCAAAACATTTTGAAACTGGTCCTGAAAACAGAATCTGTTTTCAGAACTTGAATTGTTCAAGTTTAAAGAAATTTTAAAAACCACATTTTCCGCACCCACTATTCAACCCCCCCTTCTAGTGGTGCCTTGCAGATCCTACAATTGGTATCAGAGCGCAGGAACACTCACAACAAAAGGATCCAACGATCTTAGTGAGATGGCAACCACTAGCGACAAAACCGAGCAAGAAGATATGTCAGGCCAAATGCCTCCACTATTTGAAAATGAGGTAAATTCTGATTCTGACTCGGATTCTGAACTATCTTATGATGATTTATATGTTGAATATCTTGAATTACATAAGTTTGCTAGAACTCTTGCAAAACAAAACAAACGGTTAATTGAAGACAAGAAATTGTTAGAATCTTCTAACGAAAATCTTGTCGCTCAATTAAACGATTCTAGAGAAGAGTCGTCACGCATCATTAATTCATTAAAGTCTGAGATTTCATCATTGACATCCGAGAACACTGAATTGAAATCCGAGATTTCAAACTTGAAATCAAGGAATGCGGATGTAGAGAAAAAGGTGAAACAATTTGACACAAGAACAAACATGCTAGATCACATCATTTCTTCTCAAAAGCATGATAGTGACAAAACCGGACTAGGATACGTTAAGAAAAGTAAGCCACAAAATAAACCAACCAAATTTATCCCATATAAGAAAATAGATGCATCAAAGAAGACGCATAGGCCTTTTCTTATGACATCTCAACGTGCTTCTTTTTCACATCATGCAAAATATAATTATGTGCCGTATAAATATGAGAAAAAGACTAGTACACCATTTATCTCATCTCATCGTGCTTCTTATCATACAAAGAGAAATCACATGCCATATAGAAAGCCACTGATGCATATGCGACATTCATATCATAAAAATACATCTGGATCACTCCCCGTGCATGCAAACCGAAAACAAAAACCATACTATATGCATGATGGGATTCTTGGCCAAAGGCCAAACGCATTTGCCCCCAACGGATACTATGTTGCATTTTCATCATCCTTCTCACCTTTTGGAAGACCTAGAAAGGTCACCCAAATGTGGGTACCAAAAGGGATATTTTCAAAGGGTTGAATCAATAACCCTTACGAACGCACGTATATGAAATGCATGATTTTTTTTCATCTTTACAGGCATCTTTTGATTTGCTTTCCAAAATAAAGGGGGAGAGAAAGCATGATTTAAGGGGGAGAGAGATACTGATTGCATAAATCAAGGGGGAGCGGATTCGAAATTTAAATTTCGAATTTTGAATTTATGCATGATTGAAGGGGGAGCGATAGGATTTAAATCATGAGTATAGGTTATTTTGAAAATAATCAAAAGGGGGAGATTGTTGAGAAAAAGGGGTTTGAGTGATTTTCAAATACATGATTTAAATGTTCACAAAAACGAGCATAAGATAAAACGTGCATGATATAAACAAACGTGTGCATGATATT
Organism: Eustoma russellianum; assembly: GCA_036186865.1. NCBI lineage: Eukaryota > Viridiplantae > Streptophyta > Magnoliopsida > Gentianales > Gentianaceae > Eustoma > Eustoma russellianum. The sequence goes on from AP025059.1 coordinate 19,038,443, forward strand.
GCTTAGTACTTGCCTTATTTAGCTTATATATAATGTTGCCGGACTAACGAGCCATGAAGCGTTAAAGCTTACATCATATGGCAAACATTTGTTGAGTTTATACTATTTTCAGGTGCCACCATAAATGAACTAAACTAGTTCATTAAGTGAAGTACTTAGTTTATTAAACTAAGTAGTTCATTAAAAGAAGCCACATTTGGAAAAGGCACAAAGACAACAAGGCTAAGGAAGGAAAGTCTTCTCCTCCTCCCCATCCTTTAATGCACACGCATATATACATATATATTCCATATATTTTTCAGATTTTTGAAAAAGGCACATGCACATGTATTCCAACGTACTACCGACACGTTATATATTTTACGTAGGTACGTTAACGTCACACCACTATACTTAACTCATATTTATGAGTATATTCAGGTCTTATATCATATGATATAAGACATGGTGATGACAAATTAAATACGACACGTTAAAAGGTTCTAAACCGAAAATTGTCGTATCGGGCGAATACCGAAACTTCGCCAACGTGTCACGTACTTGCCATAAATAAATGGCCAGCCCCTATACTTCAAAAATCATCATAAATTTCGTGGCCTACATGATATTTTCAGCCAAAAATACTTTCCATGTTGGCACACACAAATCACCTCACATTAAGGCCAAAATGTGAAGATTCCAAGTTTAATTTTGTCACATGCTAATGGTACCACTTTAGACGAGCCAAGTGCTGATATTTAAAGTATATATTATATATATTATGTATAACATAATATATATAACATGTGCAAAAGTTGGAATTTAAATTAGAGAAAAATCGGGTAATCGATAAATATCGAAAATTCGGTTTTCTACGCACATAACATTGAACGTTTTTCTTGTACATCATGTGACACGTATCTAGACACTTTTTACATATGATATACATCTTAAAGTGTTCTAGAAAATTAAATTAAGGGCTGATTGGAATATTACATGTGTGTATTATTAAATGTGCATTATTTTATAAAGTTAGCAAAAATAAAATTCAGCACATGCATATACATATATACACGCCCCTACAACTGAGATGGAGCATATGTGGAGCCTTGTTGGCATATTGATTGGTCAAGAATCAATCATACATTGTTGGTGACATAAAGGAAGGAGCTACACAAGGTAACATTTCAAACAATGTCACATTTGTAACACATGCTGAAAATTTCAGCATGTGTGCATTAACATGGGCGATTTTCTCACCTTAATGGCTCATATTTTGTGTCTTGATTAAGATGGATTAATTATAAGACAATTTGGAAGTGTTTTAAATATTTTATGGAATAAAGAAAGTGATATTCTTGGATATCACACATGCTGAAAATTTCAGCATGTGTGCAATGCATCTAGGCGTTTTTAAGGCCTTATTAGTGACTAATTTTTATTCCATAAAAGATGACAATATTGCATACTAAATGATGATTGAATTATCATTTGATTTCTTGGATTAAATCAATGCAAAATAGGCAATATTTTGAACAAAAAGTGAATGTTACACATGCTGAAATTTCAGCATGTGCAAGAGACATAATGGCCGAAATTTTCATCATATTTTGGAGAAAATTGTCTTGCTTAATTTATGTGATGATCTTGTGAATTATGGTTATTATTTTATGATAATTTTGGCACATGTTTTAAGTGTTATTCTCAGATTTCCCTATTCATCAAATGATGACAACATTCAACCAATCATAAAGTGCCAAGTAAGCAAAGGTTAAATGATCATCCAATAAGAAGGTGCCAAGTAAGCAAGATCATGTCACAATGATGCTACACATTCTCCCAAGGACTTAGAAGACAATTTTCAAGAGGGGGAGAGCACCAAGGGGTCGACCATAATGTGATAAAAAGAAGAAAGAAGAGCAAAACAAAAAGAAGAACAAGAGTTGCAAAATAAAAGATCAAAAGTGTTCTAGCCTTCTTCTTCTACATCTTCTTTCTTTCTTTCTTCTTGTAAGCCTATTGTGTTCATATTCTTTCAATCTTGAATAGGCTTGATATAAACCACCATTCATTCTATATCTTTGAAAAAGATTGATCAAGGTGTGATCAATCTTCATTCTTGCTAGGTGGTGGTGTTCGTGCGAATTGTATTGAACATACAAGGTTTGTAGAGGGTTGGAGTTGGTGTGTAACTCCATCAACCCTGTGGTAAGGTGTTTTTGAGTTTTGTGATTAGTGTGAACCAAGGAAGGTGTTCCTTGAAGACTGGAGTAGGTTGTTGATAACCGAACCAGTATAAAATTCTTGGTGTCATTTACTTCAGCACTGATTTTCTGTTTCAGCACTGTTTACTGTTTTTAATCACGTTCGTAAAAATAGTAAACGAATTTCAAAAATCACGAAAATTTCAGAAAATATAACCACACGTTGTAGGGTTCTTTTGGCGCAAGTTTCAACCCTTTTGGACAAGTATAAGTCATTCAAACGTCCAAAGTTCTGAGACTAGTGCAGTCTGATTTCCAGGCTTGCAATGGTTGAGACTTTGATCGTATTTGACTAACTTTCCAAAAGAATTTTTCAAAACTGTTTCAACCCATTTAAATATAACATATTAGGGGTTAGTGGTTAAATTTTCAGAGCATTTGGAGTTGTGTACAAATTGGAATTAATTTTTCAAATCAGTGTATCGGTTCTGGCAGATTTGCGCAATCTGACCACCAACGATTTTTCAAGGGGTTAAAGGTTGAATTTTAATCTGAAATTTTTAGGAGATACTCATAACATCTGAGTCTAAGGTCTCTCCAAATTTCAGAATTTTTGAAGACCTGAAACCTAGTTTTCAAAACATTTTGAAACTGGTCCTGAAAACAGAATCTGTTTTCAGAACTTGAATTGTTCAAGTTTAAAGAAATTTTAAAAACCACATTTTCCGCACCCACTATTCAACCCCCCCTTCTAGTGGTGCCTTGCAGATCCTACAATTGGTATCAGAGCGCAGGAACACTCACAACAAAAGGATCCAACGATCTTAATGAGATGGCAACCACTAGCGACAAAACCGAGCAAGAAGATATGTCAGGCCAAATGCCTCCACTATTTGAAAATGAGGTAAATTCTGATTCTGACTCGGATTCTGAACTATCTTATGATGATTTATATGTTGAATATCTTGAATTACATAAGTTTGCTAGAACTCTTGCAAAACAAAACAAACGGTTAATTGAAGACAAGAAATTGTTAGAATCTTCTAACGAAAATCTTGTCGCTCAATTAAACGATTCTAGAGAAGAGTCGTCACGCATCATTAATTCATTAAAGTCTGAGATTTCATCATTGACATCCGAGAACACTGAATTGAAATCCGAGATTTCAAACTTGAAATCAAGGAATGCGGATGTAGAGAAAAAGGTGAAACAATTTGACACAAGAACAAACATGCTAGATCACATCATTTCTTCTCAAAAGCATGATAGTGACAAAACCGGACTAGGATACGTTAAGAAAAGTAAGCCACAAAATAAACCAACCAAATTTATCCCATCTAAGAAAATAGATGCATCAAAGAAGACGCATAGGCCTTTTCTTATGACATCTCAACGTGCTTCTTTTTCACATCATGCAAAATATAATTATGTGCCGTATAAATATGAGAAAAAGACTAGTACACCATTTATCTCATCTCATCGTGCTTCTTATCATACAAAGAGAAATCACATGCCATATAGAAAGCCACTGATGCATATGCGACATTCATATCATAAAAATACATCTGGATCACTCCCCGTGCATGCAAACCGAAAACGAAAACCATACTATATGCATGATAAGATTCTTGGCCAAAGGCTAAACGCATTTGCCCCCAACGGATACTATGTTGCATTTTCATCATCCTTCTCACCTTTTGGAAGACCTAGAAAGGTCACCCAAATGTGGGTACCAAAAGGGATATTTTCAAAGGGTTGAATCAATAACCCTTACGAACGCACGTATATGAAATGCATGATTTTTTTTCATCTTTACAGGCATCTTTTGATTTGCTTTCCAAAATAAAGGGGGAGAGAAAGCATGATTTAAGGGCGAGAGAGATACTGATTGCATAAATCAAGGGGGAGCGGATTCGAAATTTAAATTTTGAATTTTGAATTTATGCATGATTGAAGGGGGAGCGATAGGATTTAAATCATGAGTATAGGTTATTTTGAAAATAATCAAAAGGGGGAGATTGTTGAGAAAAAGGGGTTTGAGTGATTTTCAAATACATGATTTAAATGTTCACAAAAACGAGCATAAGATAAAACGTGCATGATATAAACAAACGTGTGCATGATATTGCTTAGTACTTGCCTTATTTAGCTTATATATAATGTTGCCGGACTAACGAGCCATGAAGCGTTAAAGCTTACATCATATGGCAAACATTTGTTGAGTTTATACTATTTTCAGGTGCCACCATAAATGAACTAAACTAGTTCATTAAGTGAAGTACTTAGTTTATTAAACTAAGTAGTTCATTAAAAGAAGCCACATTTGGAAAAGGCACAAAGGCAACAAGGCTAAGGAAGGAAAGTCTTCTCCTCCTCCCCATCCTTTAATGCACACGCATATATACATATATATTCCATATATTTTTCAGATTTTTGAAAAAGGCACATGCACATGTATTCCAACGTACTACCGACACGTTATATATTTTACGTAGGTACGTTAACGTCACACCACTATACTTAACTCATATTTATGAGTATATTCAGGTCTTATATCATATGATATAAGACATGGTGATGACAAATTAAATACGACACGTTAAAAGGTTCTAAACCGAAAATTGTCGTATCGGGCGAATACCGAAACTTCGCCAACGTGTCACGTACTTGCCATAAATAAATGGCCAGCCCCTATACTTCAAAAATCATCATAAATTTCATGGCCTACATGATATTTTCAGCCAAAAATACTTTTCATGTTGGCACACACGAATCACCTCACATTAAGGCCAAAATGTGAAGATTCCAAGTTTAATTTTGTCACATGCTAATGGTACCACTTTAGACCAGCCAAGTGCTGAGATTTAAAGTATATATTATATATATTATGTATAACATAATATATATAACATGTGCAAGAGTTGGAATTTAAATTAGAGAAAAATCGGGTAATCGATAAATATCGAAAATTCGGTTTTTTACGCACATAACATGGAACGTTTTTCTTGTACATCATGTGACACGTATCTAGACACTTTTTCTTGTACATCATGTGACACGTATCTAGACACTTTTTGAGTTTTGTGATTAGTGTGAACCAAGGAAGGTGTTCCTTGAAGACTGGAGTAGGTTGTTGATAACTGAACCAGTATAAAATTCTTGGTGTCATTTACTTCAGCACTGATTTTCTGTTTCAGCACTGTTTACTGTTTTTAATCACGTTCGTAAAAATAGTAAACGAATTTCAAAAATCACGAAAATTTCAGTAAATATAACCACACGTTCTAGGGTTCTTTTGGCGCAAGTTTCGACCCTTTTGGACAAGTATAAGTCATTCAAACGTCCAAAGTTCTGATACTAGTGCAGTCTGATTTCCAGGCTTGCAAAGGTTGAGACTTTGATCGTATTTGACTAACTTTCCAAAAGAATTTTTCAAAACTGTTTCAACCCATTTAAATATAACATATAAGGGGTTAGTGGTTAAATTTTCAGAGCATTTGGAGTTGTGTACAAATTGGAATTAATTTTTCAAATTAGTGTATCGGTTCTGGCAGATTTGCGCAATCTGACCACCAACGATTTTTCAAGGGGTTAAAGGTTGAATTTTAATCTGAAATTTTTAGGAGATACTCATAACATCTGAGTCTAAGTTCTCTCCAAATTTCAGAATTTTTAAATGTAGAGAAAAAGGGGTTTGAGTGATTTTCAAATGCATGATTTAAATGTGCACAAAAACGAGCATAAGATAAAACGTGCATGATATATAGACATGTGTGCATGATAACTTGACATTACTTGCCTTATTTAGCTTATATATTATGTTGCCGTACTAACGAGCCATGAAGCATTAAAGCTTACATCATATGGCGAACATTTGTTGAGTTTATACTATTTTCAGGTGCCACAATTAATGAACTAAAGTAGTTCATTAAGTGAAGCACTTAGTTTAATAAACTAAGTAGTTCATTAAAGGAAGATGCATTTGGAAAAGGCACAAAGGCAACATGGCTATGGAAGGAAAGTCTCCTCCTCCTCCCCACATTCATTCCACACGCCTTTTTCACATATATATACTATATTTTCAGATTTTTTATAAAAGGCACATACACATGTATTCCAACGTACTACCGACACGTTATATATCTTACGTACGTACGTTATCGTCACACCACTATACTTAACTCATATTTATAAGTATATTCAGGCCTTATATCATATGATATAAGATATGGTGATGACAAATTAAATACGACACGATAAAAGGTTCTAAACCGAAATTTGTCGTATCGGACGAATACCGAAACTTCGCCAACGTGTCACGTACTTGCCATAAATAAATGGCCAGCCCATATACATCAAAAATTGATGGAAATTTCGTGATACACATGGTGTGATTAGCCAAAAATACTTTCCATGTTGGCACACACAAATCACCCGACATTTAGGCCAAAATGTAAAGATTCCAATTCTATTTTTGTCACATGTTTATGGTACCATTTTAAATCAGTCAAGAGCTGAAATTTAAAATATATATTATATATATTATGTATAACATAATATATATATCATGTGCAAAGGTTGGAATTTAAATTAGAGAAAAATCGGGTAATCGATAAATATCGAAAATTCGGTTTTCTACGCACTTAACATGGAACGTTTTTCTTGACCATGATGTGACACGTATCTAGACACTTTTTACATATAATATACATCTTAAAGTGTTCTAGAAAATTAAATTAAGGGCTGATTGGAATATTACATGTGTGTATTATTAAATGTGCACTATTTTACAAAGTTAGCAAAAATAAATTTCAGCACATGTATATGCACATTTAAACGTCACTACAGCTGAGATGAAGCACATGTGGAGCCTTGTTGGCATGTTGATTGGTCAAGGATCAATCATACAATGTTGAGAAATCAAAGAGAGAAGCTACAAAAGGTAAGTATTCAACATATACCTCTCTTATGTCACATGCTGAAAATCTCAGCATACTACACTTGCCTTGGCCGAATTTTTGATCATCAAGATAACATATTTTGTCAATTTTCATTAAAGGATTAAGTGAAGGAGTTATGGAAGTGATTTGAATATTATTTAAATTAATAAAAGTGTGATATTTTACATATCACACATGCTAAAATTTTTCAGCATGTGTGAAGATGTGCTGGCCGAAATTTACCTCTTTTTGTGTCCAAGTTAATTCTTCATTTGTTAGCAAGACTTACCATGTATTGCTGATTTATTTTAATGAGAAAAATCAAAGTAAATTGGGGATTATCTTGAATAAAAATGGATGTTGCACATGCTGAAAAATTCAGCATGGCAAGGAGCATAATGGCCGATTTTTTGAGGATGGAAGGAAGGATATTTTGTGTCTTGCACTTGATGAGAGAATTTGTGAATTATGGTATGACTTAATGTTTGATATTGGTACATGTTTAAAGTGATTATTTCAGATTTTCCATGTCATCAAATGATGACAACATTAAGCCAATCAAAAGGTGCCAAGTAAGCAATGACTAAATGATGGTCCAATGGAGTGATGCCAAGTAAGCAAAGCATTGTCACCATGATGTCTTACACTCTCTCAAGCAATTAAAAGGAAATTTTCAAGAGGGGAGAGGAGGCAAGGGGGTCGGCCATTACATGTTAAAATAGAGAGAAGAAGAGCAAAACAAGAACAAGAACAAGTGTTGCAAATTGGAAGATCAAAAGTGTTCTAGCCCTCTTCTTCTACATTCTCTTTCTTTCTTTCTTCTTGTAAGCCTATTGTATTCATATTCTTTCAATCTTGAATAGGCTTGAGATAAACCACCATTCATACATCTTTGTAAAAGATTGATCAAGGTATGATCAATCTTCATTCTAGCGAGGTGGTGGTGTTCGTGCGAATTGTATTGAACATACAAGGTTTGTAAAGGGTTGGAGTTGGTGTGTAACTCCATCAACCCTGTGGTAAGGTGTTTTTGAGTTGTGTGATTAGTGTGAACCAAGGAAGGTGTTCCTTGAAGACTGGAGTAGGTTGTTGATAACCGAACCAGTATAAAATTCTTGGTGCAATTTACTTTCAGCATTTACTTTTCAGTTTCTGCACTGCTTACTCATATTGTTCACGTTCGTAAAAATAGTAAACGTTTTCCAAAAATTATAAAAATTTCCAGAAACATAGATAAACGTTCTAGGGTTAATTTGGCACAAGTTTCAACCCTTTTGGACAAGTATAAGTCATTCAAACATCAAAAGTTCTGAGACTAGTGCAGTCTGATTTTCAGACTTGCAAAGGTTGACACTTTGGGTGTATTTGACCTACTTCCCAAAAGAATTTTCAAAAACTGTTTCAACCCATTTAAATATAGTGTGTGAAGAGTTATTGGTCAAAGTTTCAGATCATTTGGACATTCACACAAATAGGAATTAATTTTTCAAAACCATCTACCGTTTCTGGCAGATTTACACAATCTGAGTGCCAACGGTTTTTGAAGGGGTTAAAGGTTGAATTTTGATTTGAAATTTTTAGGGGACCCTCATAACATCTGAGGCTAAGTTCTCTCAAAATTTCATAATTTTTGAAGACCTCTAACCTGGTTTTAAAAACGTTTTAAAACAGGTCCTGAAAACAGAATCTGTTTTCAGAACTTGAATTGTTCAAGTTTAAAGAAATTTTAAAAAGCACACTTTCCACACCATCTATTCAACCCCCCTTCTAGTGGTGCCTTGCAGATCCTACAATTGGTATCAGAGAGCAGGAACACTCACTTCAAAGAATCCAACGATTCAGTGAGATGGCAACCACAAACGTGCAAGAAGGAATGTCAACCATAAGGCCTCCTCTTTTTGACGGTGAGTCTTTCATTCAATGGAAGGTAAGAATGAAACTCTTCTTTATGGCAATAGATATTGATCTTTGGTCTATTATAGAAGATGGTCCTTTTGTTCCATCTAAGTTGTCCGCTGTAGACGGAGTCACATTAGAAGTCATTAAAACTAGACAAGAATATACAAGTGATGATAAAAAGAAACTTAGCATGAATGCTAAAGCCATGCAACTATTATTAAATGGCCTAAGTAAAAGTGAGGCTAGTTACGTGTCAAATTGTTCTAGTGCTCAAGAGATGTGGCATATTCTTGAAATGAAACATGAAGGGACTAGCCAAGTAAAGGAGTCCAAAATTAACATGCTCATGTCCACACTTGAGTCTTTTAAATTATTGCCCAACGAGTCTATTGTAGATATGGATCTTCGTTTGACTAACATCTACAACTCTCTTGAGTCTCTTGGTAAGGCTTTTACTACGCAGGAAAAGGTGCAGAAAGTTCTACGAAGCCTTCCTTCAGAATGAGACCCTAAAGTAACGGCCATAGAAGAAAGCAAAGAGACCAAATCAATTAAAATGGAAGAACTAATCGGATCACTTAAGGTATATGAAAACAAACTTGCTTTAAGACATTCTGAGTCTATTTCTAATAATGATAGGACCATAGCATTTAAATCAAATGAATACGTCGTAGATGATAGTGATACAGATTCCGATGACGAGGACTTAATCACAATGGCTAAGAGATTAAGAAAAACATTGAGAAAATCGATTAAACATAAGTCCACCTCATCTAAGGATCATAAAAATAAAAATAAAGAAATAAAGTGCTATGAATGCGGCAAACTCGGACATCTATCATATGACTGCCCTAATAAAGAAAAACAAATAAACAAATACCCTGACAAGGATTGGAACAAGAATAGACTCGTCTCAGAACCTAAGCAAAGGAGAAGAGCATTCAAAGCCTCCACTTGGAGTGACACATCGGATTCTGAGACTGATGATACGGAAGAACACAAGGCACAAGCATGCTTTACATCTAAAGCATCAAATGAGGTAACTTCCGACTCTGATTCCGATTCTGAATGTTCATATGATGATTTATTTAGTCAATATTTTGAATTGCATAAATTTTCAAAGACTCTTGCAAAAGAAAAGAAACGATTAATTGAAGACAAGAAATTGTTAGAATCTTCTAACGAAAATCTTGTTGCTCAATTAAACGATTCTAAAGAAGAGTCATCATGTATCATCAATGCATTAAAATCTGAAATTTCATCATTGACATCCGAGAACGTTGAATTGAAATCTGAGATTTCAAAATTAAAATCAAGGAATGCCGATGTAGAGAAAAAGGTGAAACAGTTTGATACAGGATCCAACATGCTGCATCGCATTATATCATCACAAAAGCATGACAGTGATAAAACGGGGTTGGGATACGTTGATACAAATGAAGTATCAACCAAACCAACAAAGTTTGTTATGTCTAAGAAAATAGACACCCCAAAGCCTCAAGTGGCGTCTAAGATGACGCGAAAAGTGCATATTCCCTCATCACGCCCCACTTCTTCATCATATCATGCGAAACACAATGTTGTACCATATAGATATGAAAAGAAAAGAGTGATGCATACACGGCATTCAATCCATCCACGCGCTATGCATACAAACACAAGGACATATCCAAAGCGTTCTACATATAATGTGTATAAAGGAGTCCTTGGCCAAAGGCCAGATACAGTCGCACCAAAAGTTTATTATGTTGCGTTCTCATCATCTTTCTCACCTTTTGGAAGACCTAGAAAGGTCACCCAAATTTGGGTACCAAAAGGGACATTTTCAAAGGGTTGAATAAATAACCCTTACGAACGCACGTATATGAAATGCATGATTTTTTTTTCTTTACATGCATCTTTTGATTTGCTTTCCAAAATAAAGGGGGAGAGAAAGCATGATTTAAGGGGAGAGAGATACTGATACTGATTGCATAAATCAAGGGGGAGCGGACTCGAAATTTAAATTTCGAATTTTGAATTTATGCATAATTGAAGGGGGAGCGATAGGATTTAAATCATGTGCATAAGTTATTTTGAAAATCATCAAAAGGGGGAGATTGTAGAGAAAAAGGGGTTTGAGTGATTTTCAAATGCATGATTTAAATGTGCACAAAAACGAGCATAAGATAAAACGTGCATGATATATAGACATGTGTGCATGATAACTTGACATTACTTGCCTTATTTAGCTTATATATTATGTTGCCGTACTAACGAGCCATGAAGCATTAAAGCTTACATCATATGGCGAACATTTGTTGAGTTTATACTATTTTCAGGTGCCACAATTAATGAACTAAAGTAGTTCATTAAGTGAAGCACTTAGTTTAATAAACTAAGTAGTTCATTAAAGGAAGATGCATTTGGAAAAGGCACAAAGGCAACATGGCTATGGAAGGAAAGTCTCCTCCTCCTCCCCACATTCATTCCACACGCCTTTTTCACATATATATACTATATTTTCAGATTTTTTATAAAAGGCACATACACATGTATTCCAACGTACTACCGACACGTTATATATCTTACGTACGTACGTTATCGTCACACCACTATACTTAACTCATATTTATGAGTATATTAAGGCCTTATATCATATGATATAAGATATGGTGATGACAAATTAAATACGACACGATAAAAGGTTCTAAACCGAAATTTGTCGTATCGGACGAATACCGAAACTTCGCCAACGTGTCACGTACTTGCCATAAATAAATGGCCAGCCCATATACATCAAAAATTGATGGAAATTTCGTGATACACATGGTGTGATTAGCCAAAAATACTTTCCATGTTGGCACACACAAATCACCCGACATTTAGGCCAAAATGTAAAGATTCCAATTCTATTTTTGTCACATGTTTATGGTACCATTTTAAATCAGTCAAGAGCTGAAATTTAAAATATATATTATATATATTATGTATAACATAATATATATATCATGTGCAAAGGTTGGAATTTAAATTAGAGAAAAATCGGGTAATCGATAAATATCAAAAATTCGGTTTTCTACGCACTTAACATGGAACGTTTTTCTTGACCATGATGTGACACGTATCTAGACACTTTTTACATATAATATACATCTTAAAGTGTTCTAGAAAATTAAATTAAGGGCTGATTGGAATATTACATGTGTGTATTATTAAATGTGCACTATTTTACAAAGTTAGCAAAAATAAATTTCAGCACATGTATATGCACATTTAAACGTCACTACAGATGAGATGAAGCACATGTGGAGCCTTGTTGGCATGTTGATTGGTCAAGGATCAATCATACAATGTTGAGAAATCAAAGAGAGAAGCTACAAAAGGTAAGTATTCAACATATACCTCTCTTATGTCACATGCTGAAAATCTCAGCATACTACACTTGCCTTGGCCGAATTTTTGATCATCAAGATAACATATTTTGTCAATTTTCATTAAAGGATTAAGTGAAGGAGTTATGGAAGTGATTTGAATATTATTTAAATTAATAAAAGTGTGATATTTTACATATCACACATGCTAAAATTTTTCAGCATGTGTGAAGATGTGCTGGCCGAAATTTACCTCTTTTTGTGTCCAAGTTCATTCTTCATTTGTTAGCAAGACTTACCATGTATTGCTGATTTATTTTAATGAGAAAAATCAAAGTAAATTGGGGATTATCTTGAATAAAAATGGATGTTGCACATGCTGAAAAATTCAGCATGGCAAGGAGCATAATGGCCGATTTTTTGAGGATGGAAGGAAGGATATTTTGTGTCTTGCACTTGATGAGAGAATTTGTGAATTATGGTATGACTTAATGTTTGATATTGGCACATGTTTAAAGTGATTATTTCAGATTTTCCATGTCATCAAATGATGACAACATTAAGCCAATCAAGAGGTGCCAAGTAAGCAATGACTAAATGATGGTCCAATGGAGTGATGCCAAGTAAGCAAAGCATTGTCACCATGATGTCTTACACTCTCTCAAGCAATTAAAAGGAAATTTTCAAGAGGGGAGAGGAGGCAAGGGGGTCGGCCATTACATGTTAAAATAGAGAGAAGAAGAGCAAAACAAGAACAAGAACAAGTGTTGCAAATTGGAAGATCAAAAGTGTTCTAGCCCTCTTCTTCTACATTCTCTTTCTTTCTTTCTTCTTGTAAGCCTATTGTATTCATATTCTTTCAATCTTGATTAGGATTGAGATAAACCACCATTCATACATCTTTGTAAAAGATTGATCAAGGTGTGATCAATCTTCATTCTAGCGAGGTGGTGGTGTTCGTGCGAATTGTATTGAACATACAAGGTTTGTAAAGGGTTGGAGTTGGTGTGTAACTCCATCAACCCTGTGGTAAGGTGTTTTTGAGTTGTGTGATTAGTGTGAACCAAGGAAGGTGTTCCTTGAAGACTGGAGTAGGTTGTTGATAACCGAACCAGTATAAAATTCTTGGTGCAATTTACTTTCAGCATTTACTTTTCAGTTTCTGCACTGCTTACTCATATTGTTCACGTTCGTAAAAATAGTAAACGTTTTCCAAAAATTATAAAAATTTCCAGAAACATAGATAAACGTTCTAGGGTTAATTTGGCACAAGTTTCAACCCTTTTGGACAAGTATAAGTCATTCAAACATCAAAAGTTCTGAGACTAGTGCAGTCTGATTTTCAGACTTGCAAAGGTTGACACTTTGGGTGTATTTGACCTACTTCCCAAAAGAATTTTCAAAACCTGTTTCAACCCATTTAAATATAGTGTGTGAAGAGTTATTGGTCAAAGTTTCAGATCATTTGGACATTCACACAAATAGGAATTAATTTTTCAAAACCATCTACCGTTTCTGGCAGATTTACACAATCTGAGTGCCAACGGTTTTTGAAGGGGTTAAAGGTTGAATTTTGATTTGAAATTTTTAGGGGACCCTCATAACATCTGAGGCTAAGTTCTCTCAAAATTTCATAATTTTTGAAGACCTCTAACCTGGTTTTAAAAACGTTTTAAAACAGGTCCTGAAAACAGAATCTGTTTTCAGAACTTGAATTGTTCAAGTTTAAAGAAATTTTAAAAAGCACACTTTCCACACCATCTATTCAACCCCCCCTTCTAGTGGTGCCTTGCAGATCCTACAATTGGTATCAGAGAGCAGGAACACTCACTTCAAAGAATCCAACGATTCAGTGAGATGGCAACCACAAACGTGCAAGAAGGAATGTCAACCATAAGGCCTCCTCTTTTTGACGGTGAGTCTTTCATTCAATGGAAGGTAAGAATGAAACTCTTCTTTATGGCAATAGATATTGATCTTTGGTCCATTATAGAAGATGGTCCTTTTGTTCCATCTAAGTTGTCCGCTGTAGACGGAGTCACATTAGAAGTCATTAAAACTAGACAAGAATATACAAGTGATGATAAAAAGAAACTTAGCATGAATGCTAAAGCCATGCAACTATTATTAAATGGCCTAAGTAAAAGTGAGGCTAGTTACGTGTCAAATTGTTCTAGTGCTCAAGAGATGTGGCATATTCTTGAAATGAAACATGAAGGGACTAGCCAAGTAAAGGAGTCCAAAATTAACATGCTCATGTCCACACTTGAGTCTTTTAAATTATTGCCCAACGAGTCTATTGTAGATATGGATCTTCGTTTGACTAACATCTACAACTCTCTTGAGTCTCTTGGTAAGGCTTTTACTACGCAGGAAAAGGTGCAGAAAGTTCTACGAAGCCTTCCTTCAGAATGAGACCCTAAAGTAACGGCCATAGAAGAAAGCAAAGAGACCAAATCAATTAAAATGGAAGAACTAATCGGATCACTTAAGGTATATGAAAACAAACTTGCTTTAAGACATTCTGAGTCTATTTCTAATAATGATAGGGCCATAGCATTTAAATCAAATGAATACGTCGTAGATGATAGTGATACAGATTCCGATGACGAGGACTTAATCACAATGGCTAAGAGATTAAGAAAAACATTGAGAAAATCGATTAAACATAAGTCCACCTCATCTAAGGATCATAAAAATAAAAATAAAGAAATAAAGTGCTATGAATGCGGCAAACTCGGACATCTATCATATGACTGCCCTAATAAAGAAAAACAAATAAACAAATACCCTGACAAGGATTGGAACAAGAATAGACTCGTCTCAGAACCTAAGCAAAGGAGAAGAGCATTCAAAGCCTCCACTTGGAGTGACACATCGGATTCTGAGACTGATGATACGGAAGAACACAAGGCACAAGCATGCTTTACATCTAAAGCATCAAATGAGGTAACTTCCGACTCTGATTCCGATTCTGAATGTTCATATGATGATTTATTTAGTCAATATTTTGAATTGCATAAATTTTCAAAGACTCTTGCAAAAGAAAAGAAACGATTAATTGAAGACAAGAAATTGTTAGAATCTTCTAACGAAAATCTTGTTGCTCAATTAAACGATTCTAAAGAAGAGTCATCATGTATCATCAATGCATTAAAATCTGAAATTTCATCATTGACATCCGAGAACGTTGAATTGAAATCTGAGATTTCAAAATTAAAATCAAGGAATGCCGATGTAGAGAAAAAGGTGAAACAGTTTGATACAGGATCCAACATGCTGCATCACATTATATCATCACAAAAGCATGACAGTGATAAAACGGGGTTGGGATACGTTGATACAAATGAAGTATCAACCAAACCAACAAAGTTTGTTATGTCTAAGAAAATAGACACCCCAAAGCCTCAAGTGGCGTCTAAGATGACGCGAAAAGTGCATATTCCCTCATCACGCCCCACTTCTTCATCATATCATGCGAAACACAATGTTGTACCATATAGATATGAAAAGAAAAGAGTGATGCATACACGGCATTCAATCCATCCACGCGCTATGCATACAAACACAAGGACATATCCAAAGCGTTCTACATATAATGTGTATAAAGGAGTCCTTGGCCAAAGGCCAGATACAGTCGCACCAAAAGTTTATTATGTTGCGTTCTCATCACCTTTCTCACCTTTTGGAAGACCTAGAAAGGTCACCCAAATTTGGGTACCAAAAGGGACATTTTCAAAGGGTTGAATAAATAACCCTTACGAACGCACGTATATGAAATGCATGATTTTTTTTTCTTTACATGCATCTTTTGATTTGCTTTCCAAAATAAAGGGGGAGAGAAAGCATGATTTAAGGGGAGAGAGATACTGATAGTGATTGCATAAATCAAGGGAGAGCGGACTCGAAATTTAAATTTCGAATTTTGAATTTATGCATAATTGAAGGGGGAGCGATAGGATTTAAATCATGTGCATAAGTTATTTTGAAAATCATCAAAAGGGGGAGATTGTAGAGAAAAAGGGGTTTGAGTGATTTTCAAATGCATGATTTAAATGTGCACAAAAACGAGCATAAGATAAAACGTGCATGATATATAGACATGTGTGCATGATAACTTGACATTACTTGCCTTATTTAGCTTATATATTATGTTGCCGTACTAACGAGCCATGAAGCATTAAAGCTTACATCATATGGCGAACATTTGTTGAGTTTATACTATTTTCAGGTGCCACAATTAATGAACTAAAGTAGTTCATTAAGTGAAGTACTTAGTTTAATAAACTAAGTAGTTCGTTAAAGGAAGATGCATTTGGAAAAGGCACAAAGGCAACATGGCTATGGAAGGAAAGTCTCCTCCTCCTCCCCACATTCATTCCACACGCCTTTTTCACATATATATACTATATTTTCAGATTTTTTATAAAAGACACATACACATGTATTCCAACGTACTACCGACACGTTATATATCTTACGTACGTACGTTATCGTCACACCACTATACTTAACTCATATTTATGAGTATATTAAGGCCTTATATCATATGATATAAGATATGGTGATGACAAATTAAATACGACACGATAAAAGGTTCTAAACCGAAATTTGTCGTATCGGGCGAATACCGAAACTTCGCCAACGTGTCACGTACTTGCCATAAATAAATGGCCAGCCCATATACATCAAAAATTGATGGAAATTTCGTGATACACATGGTGTGATTAGCCAAAAATACTTTCCATGTTGGCACACACAAATCACCCCACATTTAGGCCAAAATGTGAAGATTCCAATTCTATTTTTGTCACATGTTTATGGTACCATTTTAAGTCAGCCAAGAGCTGAAATTTAAAATATATATTATATATATTATGTATAACATAATATATATATCATGTGCAAAGGTTGGAATTTAAATTAGAGAAAAATCGGGTAATCGATAAATATCGAAAATTCGGTTTTCTACGCACTTAACATGGAACGTTTTTCTTGACCATCATGTGACACATATCTAGACACTTTTTACATATAATATACATCTTAAAGTGTTCTAGAAAATTAAATTAAGGGCTGATTGGAATATTACATGTGTGTATTATTAAATGTGAACTATTTTACAAAGTTAGCAAAAATAAATTTCAGCACATGTATATGCACATTTAAACGTCACTACAGCTGAGATGAAGCACATGTGGAGCCTTGTTGGCATGTTGATTGGTCAAGGATCAATCATACAATGTTGAGAAATCAAAGAGAGAAGCTACAAAAGGTAAGTATTCAACATATACCTCTCTTATGTCACATGCTGAAAATCTCAGCATACTACACTTGCCTTGGCCGAATTTTTGATCATCAAGATAACATATTTTGTCAATTTTCATTAAAGGATTAAGTGAAGGAGTTATGGAAGTGATTTGAATATTATTTAAATTAATAAAAGTGTGATATTTTACATATCACACATGCTAAAATTTTTCAGCATGTGTGAAGATGTGCTGGCCGAAATTTACCTCTTTTTGTGTCCAAGTTCATTCTTCATTTGTTAGCAAGACTTACCATGTATTGCTGATTTATTTTAATGAGAAAAATCAAAGTAAATTGGGGATTATCTTGAATAAAAATGGATGTTGCACATGCTGAAAAATTCAGCATGGCAAGGAGCATAATGGCCGATTTTTTGAGGATGGAAGGAAGGATATTTTGTGTCTTGCACTTGATGAGAGAATTTGTGAATTATGGTATGACTTAATGTTTGATATTGGCACATGTTTAAAGTGATTATTTCAGATTTTCCATGTCATCAAATGATGACAACATTAAGCCAATCAAGAGGTGCCAAGTAAGCAATGACTAAATGATGGTCCAATGGAGTGATGCCAAGTAAGCAAAGCATTGTCACCATGATGTCTTACACTCTCTCAAGCAATTAAAAGGAAATTTTCAAGAGGGGAGAGGAGGCAAGGGGGTCGGCCATTACATGTTAAAATGGAGAGAAGAAGAGCAAAACAAGAACAAGAACAAGTGTTGCAAATTGGAAGATCAAAAGTGTTCTAGCCTTCTTCTTCTACATTCTCTTTCTTTCTTTCTTCTTGTAAGCCTATTGTATTCATATTCTTTCAATCTTGATTAGGATTGAGATAAACCACCATTCATACATCTTTGTAAAAGATTGATCAAGGTGTGTCAATCTTCATTCTAGCGAGGTGGTGGTGTTCGTGCGAATTGTATTGAACATACAAGGTTTGTAAAGGGTTGGAGTTGGTGTGTAACTCCATCAACCCTGTGGTAAGGTGTTTTTGAGTTGTGTGATTAGTGTGAACCAAGGAAGGTGTTCCTTGAAGACTGGAGTAGGTTGTTGATAACCGAACCAGTATAAAATTCTTGGTGCAATTTACTTTCAGCATTTACTTTTCAGTTTCTGCACTGCTTACTCATATTGTTCACGTTCGTAAAAATAGTAAACGTTTTCCAAAAATTATAAAAATTTCCAGAAACATACATAAACGTTCTAGGGTTAATTTGGCACAAGTTTCAACCCTTTTGGACAAGTATAAGTGATTCAAACATCAAAAGTTCTGAGACTAGTGCAGTCTTATTTTCAGACTTGCAAAAGTTGAGACTTTGGGTGTATTTGACCTACTTCCCAAAAGAATTTTCAAAAACCGTTTCAACCCATTTAAATATAGTGTGTGAAGAGTTATTGGTCAAAGTTTCAGATCATTTGGACATTCACACAAATAGGAATTAATTTTTCAAAATCATCTACCGTTTCTGGCAGATTTCCACAATCTGAGTGCCAACGGTTTTTGAAGGGGTTAAAGGTTGAATTTTGATTTGAATTTTTTAGGGGACCCTCATAACATCTGAGGCTAAGTTTTCTCAAAAGTTCATAATTTTTGGAGACCTCTAACCTGGTTTTAAAAACGTTTTAAAACAGGTCCTGAAAACAGAATCTGTTTTCAGAACTTGAATTGTTCAAGTTTAAAGAAATTTTAAAAAGCACACTTTCCGCACCATCTATTCAACCCCCCCTTCTAGTGGTGCCTTGCAGATCCTACATTGAAGACCTGAAACCTAGTTTTCAAAACATTTTGAAACTGGTCCTGAAAACAGAATCTGTTTTCAGAACTTGAATTGTTCAAGTTTAAAGAAATTTTAAAAACCACATTTTCCGCACCCACTATTCAACCCCCCTTCTAGTGGTGCCTTGCAGATCCTACAATTGGTATCAGAGCGCAGGAACACTCACAACAAAAGGATCCAACGATCTTAGTGAGATGGCAACACCTAGCGACAAAACCGAGCAAGAAGATATGTCAGGCCAAATGCCTCCACTATTTGAAAATGAGGTAAATTCTGATTCTGACTCGGATTCTGAACTATCTTATGATGATTTATATGTTGAATATCTTGAATTACATAAGTTTGCTAGAACTCTTGCAAAACAAAAGAAACGGTTAATTGAAGACAAGAAATTGTTAGAATCTTCTAACGAAAATCTTGTCGCTCAATTAAACGATTCTAGAGAAGAGTCGTCACGCATCATTAATTCATTAAAGTCTGAGATTTCATCATTGACATCCGAGAACACTGAATTGAAATCCGAGATTTCAAACTTGAAATCAAGGAATGCGGGTGTAGAGAAAAAGGTGAAACAATTTGACACAAGAACAAACATGCTAGATCACATCATTTCTTCTCAATAGCATGATAGTGACAAAACCGGACTAGGATACGTTAAGAAAAGTAAGCCACAAAATAAACCAACCAAATTTATCCCATCTAAGAAAATAGATGCATCAAAGAAGACGCATAGGCCTTTTCTTATGACATCTCAACGTGCTTCTTTTTCACATCATGCAAAATATAATTATGTGCCGTATAAATATGAGAAAAAGACTAGTACACCATTTATCTCATCTCATCGTGCTTCTTATCATACAAAGAGAAATCACATGCCATATAGAAAGCCACTGATGCATATGCGACATTCATATCATAAAAATACATCTGGATCACTCCCCGTGCATGCAAACCGAAAACGAAAACCATACTATATGCATGATGGGATTCTTGGCCAAAGGCCAAACGCATTTGCCCCCAACAGATACTATGTTGCATTTTCATCATCTTTCTCACCTTTTGGAAGACCTAGAAAGGTCACCCAAATGTGGGTACCAAAAGGGATATTTTCAAAGGGTTGAATCAATAACCCTTACGAACGCACGTATATGAAATGCATGATTTTTTTTCATCTTTACAGGCATCTTTTGATTTGCTTTCCAAAATAAAGGGGGAGAGAAAGCATGATTTAAGGGGGAGAGAGATACTGATTGCATAAATCAAGGGGGAGCGGATTCGAAATTTAAATTTCGAATTTTGAATTTATGCATGATCGAAGGGGGAGAGATAGGATTTAAATCATGAGTATAGGTTATTTTGAAAATAATCAAAAGGGGGAGATTGTTGAGAAAAAGGGGTTTGAGTGATTTTCAAATACATGATTTAAATGTTCACAAAAACGAGCATAATATAAAACGTGCATGATATAAACAAACGTGTGTATGATATTGCTTAGTACTTGCCTTATTTAGCTTATATATAATGTTGCCGGACTAACGAGCCATGAAGCGTTAAAGCTTACATCATATGGCAAACATTTGTTGAGTTTATACTATTTTCAGGTGCCACCATAAATGAACTAAACTAGTTCATTAAGTGAAGTACTTAGTTTATTAAACTAAGTAGTTCATTAAAAGAAGCCACATTTGGAAAAGGCACAAAGGCAACAAGGCTAAGGAAGGAAAGTCTTCTCCTCCTCCCCATCCTTTAATGCACACGCATATATACATATATATTCCATATATTTTTCAGATTTTTGAAAAAGGCACATGCACATGTATTCCAACGTACTACCGACACGTTATATATTTTACGTAGGTACGTTAACGTCACACCACTATACTTAACTCATATTTATGAGTATATTCAGGTCTTATATCATATGATATAAGACATGGTGATGACAAATTAAATACGACACGTTAAAAGGTTCTAAACCAAAAATTGTCGTATCGGGCGAATACCGAAACTTCGCCAACGTGTCACGTACTTGCCATAAATAAATGGCCAGCCCCTATACTTCAAAAATCATCATAAATTTCGTGGCCTACATGATATTTTCAGCCAAAAATACTTTCCATGTTGGCACACACAAATCACCTCACATTAAGGCCAAAATGTGAAGATTCCAAGTTTAATTTTGTCACATGCTAATGGTACCACTTTAGACCAGCCAAGTGCTGAGATTTAAAGTATATATTATATATATTATGTATAACATAATATATATAACATGTGCAAAAGTTGGAATTTAAATTAGAGAAAAATCGGGTAATCGATAAATATCGAAAATTCGGTTTTCTACGCACATAACATGGAACGTTTTTCTTGTACATCATGTGACACGTATCTAGACACTTTTTACATATGATATACATCTTAAAGTGTTCTAGAAAATTAAATTAAGGGCTGATTGGAATATTACATGTGTGTATTATTAAATGTGCATTATTTTATAAAGTTAGCAAAAATGAAATTCAGCACATGCATATACATATATACACGCCCCTACAGCAAGACATAGCCCGTATAAGCAATCAGTAGTCTTAATGGTTCGCACACCATACCAAAAAGCTTCGCTCTAGTGACTAGACGTACCTGCCCCTAACAGGTACTTACTCGTACTATGTCACTCATTTAGATGAGGATAGTATAGTCACTATACTGTAAAGGAGAGGCACGAAGTAACTCCCCTACAGTATCGTCACCGCAGTAGAGTCCAGGCGCTTTTTTTTCATATTTATATCCTCTGCTTAAAAATGAAGACTACAGCTGAGATGGAGCATATGTGGAGCCTTGTTGGCATATTGATTGTTCAAGAATCAATCATACATTGTTGGTGACATAAAGGAAGGAGCTACACAGGGTAACATTTCAAACAATGTCACATTTGTAACACATGCTGAAAATTTCAGCATGTGTGCATTAACATGGGAGATTTTCTCACCTTAATGGCTCATATTTTGTGTCTTGATTAAGATGGATTAATTATAAGACAATTTGGAAGTGTTTTAAATATTTTATGGAATAAAGAAAGTGATATTCTTGGATATCACACATGCTGAAAATTTCAGCATGTGTGCAATGCATCTAGGCGTTTTTAAGGCCTTATTAGTGACTAATTTTTATTCCATAAAAGATGACAATATTGCATACTAAATGATGATTGAATTATCATTTGATTTCTTGGATTAAATCAATGCAAAATAGGCAATATTTTGAACAAAAAGTGAATGTTACACATGCTGAAATTTCAGCATGTGCAAGAGACATAATGGCCGGAATTTTCATCATATTTTGGAGAAAATTGTCTTGCTTAATTTATGTGATGATCTTGTGAATTATGGTAATTATTTTATGATGATTTTGGCACATGTTTTAAGTGTTATTCTCAGATTTCTCTAGTCATCAAATGATGACAACATTCAACCAATCATAAAGTGCCAAGTAAGCAAAGGTTAAATGATCATCCAATAAGAAGGTGCCAAGTAAGCAAGATCATGTCACAATGATGCTACACATTCTCCCAAGGACTTAGAAGACAATTTTCAAGAGGGGGAGAGCACCAAGGGGTCGACCATAATGTGATAAAAAGAAGAAAGAAGAGCAAAACAAAAAGAAGAACAAGAGTTGCAAAATAAAAGATCAAAAGTGTTCTAGCCTTCTTCTTCTACATCTTCTTTCTTTCTTTCTTCTTGTAAGCCTATTGTGTTCATATTCTTTCAATCTTGAATAGGCTTGATATAAACCACCATTCATTCTATATCTTTGAAAAAGATTGATCAAGGTGTGATCAATCTTCATTCTTGCTAGGTGGTGGTGTTCGTGCGAATTGTATTGAACATACAAGGTTTGTAGAGGGTTGGAGTTGGTGTGTAACTCCATCAACCCTGTGGTAAGGTGTTTTTGAGTTTTGTGATTAGTGTGAACCAAGGAAGGTGTTCCTTGAAGACTGGAGTAGGTTGTTGATAACCGAACCAGTATAAAATTCTTGGTGTCATTTACTTCAGCACTGATTTTCTGTTTCAGCACTGTTTACTGTTTTTAATCACGTTCGTAAAAATAGTAAACGAATTTCAAAAATCACGAAACTTTCAGAAAATATAACCACACGTTCTAGGGTTCTTTTGGCGCAAGTTTCAACCCTTTTGGACAAGTATAAGTCATTCAAACGTCCAAAGTTCTGAGACTAGTGCAGTCTGATTTCCAGGCTTGCAAAGGTTGAGACTTTGATCGTATTTGACTAACTTTCCAAAATAATTTTTAAAAACTGTTTCAACCCATTTAAATATAACATATAAGGGGTTAGTGGTTAAATTTTCAGAGCATTTGGAGTTGTGTACAAATTGGAATTAATTTTTCAAATCAGTGTATCGGTTCTGGCAGATTTGCGCAATCTGACCACCAACGATTTTTCAAGGGGTTAAAGGTTGAATTTTAATCTGAAAGTTTTAGGAGATACTCATAACATCTGATTCTAAGTTCTCTCCAAATTTCAGAATTTTTGAAGACCTGAAACCTAGTTTTCAAAACATTTTGAAACTGGTCCTGAAAACAGAATCTGTTTTCAGAACTTGAATTGTTCAAGTTTAAAGAAATTTTAAAAACCACATTTTCCGCACCCACTATTCAACCCCCCCTTCTAGTGGTGCCTTGCAGATCCTACAATTGGTATCAGAGCGCAGGAACACTCACAACAAAAGGATCCAACGATCTTAATGAGATGGCAACCACTAGCGACAAAACCGAGCAAGAAGATATGTCAGGCCGAATGCCTCCACTATTTGAAAATGAGGTAAATTCTGATTCTGACTCGGATTCTGAACTATCTTATGATGATTTATATGTTGAATATCTTGAATTACATAAGTTTGCTAGAACTCTTGCAAAACAAAACAAACGGTTAATTGAAGACAAGAAATTGTTAGAATCTTCTAACGAAAATCTTGTCGCTCAATTAAACGATTCTAGAGAAGAGTCGTCACGCATCATTAATTCATTAAAGTCTGAGATTTCATCATTGACATCCGAGAACACTGAATTGAAATCCGAGATTTCAAACTTGAAATCAAGGAATGCGGATGTAGAGAAAAAGGTGAAACAATTTGACACAAGAACAAACATGCTAGATCACATCATTTCTTCTCAAAAGCATGATAGTGACAAAACCGGACTAGGATACGTTAAGAAAAGTAAGCCACAAAATAAACCAACCAAATTTATCCCATCTAAGAAAATAGATGCATCAAAGAAGACGCATAGGCCTTTTCTTATGACATCTCAACGTGCTTCTTTTTCACATCATGCAAAATATAATTATGTGCCGTATAAATATGAGAAAAAGACTAGTACACCATTTATCTCATCTCATCGTGCTTCTTATCATACAAAGAGAAATCACATGCCATATAGAAAGCCACTGATGCATATGCGACATTCATATCATAAAAATACATCTGGATCACTCCCCGTGCATGCAAACCGAAAACGAAAACCATACTATATGCATGATGGGATTCTTGACCAAAGGCCAAACGCATTTGCCCCCAACGGATACTATGTTGCATTTTCATCATCCTTCTCACCTTTTGGAAGACCTAGAAAGGTCACCCAAATGTGGGTACCAAAAGGGATATTTTCAAAGGGTTGAATCAATAACCCTTACGAACGCACGTATATGAAATGCATGATTTTTTTTCATCTTTACAGGCATCTTTTGATTTGCTTTCCAAAATAAAGGGGGAGAGAAAGCATGATTTAAGGGCGAGAGAGATACTGATTGCATAAATCAAGGGGGAGCAGATTCGAAATTTAAATTTTGAATTTTGAATTTATGCATGATTGAAGGGGGAGCGATAGGATTTAAATCATGAGTATAGGTTATTTTGAAAATAATCAAAAGGGGGAGATTGTTGAGAAAAAGGGGTTTGAGTGATTTTCAAATACATGATTTAAATGTTCACAAAACGAGCATAAGATAAAACGTGCATGATATAAACAAACGTGTGCATGATATTGCTTAGTACTTGCCTTATTTAGCTTATATATAATGTTGCCGGACTAACGAGCCATGAAGCGTTAAAGCTTACATCATATGGCAAACATTTGTTGAGTTTATACTATTTTCAGGTGCCACCATAAATGAACTAAACTAATTCATTAAGTGAAGTACTTAGTTTATTAAACTAAGTAGTTCATTAAAAGAAGCCACATTTGGAAAAGGCACAAAGGCAACAAGGCTAAGGAAGGAAAGTCTTCTCCTCCTCCCCATCCTTTAATGCACACGCATATATACATATATATTCCATATATTTTTCAGATTTTTGAAAAAGGCACATGCACATGTATTTCAACGTACTACCGACACGTTATATATTTTACGTAGGTACGTTAACGTCACACCACTATACTTAACTCATATTTATGAGTATATTCAGGTCTTATATCATATGATATAAGACATGGTGATGACAAATTAAATACGACACGTTAAAAGGTTCTAAACCGAAAATTGTCGTATCGGGCGAATACCGAAACTTCGCTAACGTGTCACGTACTTGCCATAAATAAATGGCCAGTCCCTATACTTCAAAAATAATCATAAATTTCGTGGCCTACATGATATTTTCAGCCAAAAATACTTTCCATGTTGGCACACACAAATCACCTCACATTAAGGCCAAAATGTGAAGATTCCAAGTTTAATTTTGTCACATGCTAATGGTACCACTTTAGACCAGCCAAGTGCTGAGATTTAAAGTATATATTATATATATTATGTATAACATAATATATATAACATGTGCAAAAGTTGGAATTTAAATTAGAGAAAAATCGGGTAATCGATAAATATCGAAAATTCGGTTTTCTACGCACATAACATGGTACGTTTTTCTTGTACATCATGTGACACGTATCTAGACACTTTTTACATATGATATACATCTTAAAGTGTTCTAGAAAATTAAATTAAGGGCTGATTGGAATATTACATGTGTGTATTATTAAATGTGCATTATTTTATAAAGTTAGCAAAAATAAAATTCAGCACATGCATATACATATATACACGCCCCTACAACTGAGATGGAGCATATGTGGAGCCTTGTTGGCATATTGATTGGTCAAGAATCAATCATACATTGTTGGTGACATAAAGGAAGGAGCTACACAAGGTAACATTTCAAACAATGTCACATTTGTAACACATGCTGAAAATTTCAGCATGTGTGCATTAACATGGGCGATTTTCTCACCTTAATGGCTCATATTTTGTGTCTTGATTAAGATGGATTAATTATAAGACAATTTGGAAGTGTTTTAAATATTTTATGGAATAAAGAAAGTGATATTCTTGGATATCACACATGCTGAAAATTTCAGCATGTGTGCAATGCATCTAGGCGTTTTTAAGGCCTTATTAGTGACTAATTTTTATTCCATAAAAGATGACAATATTGCATACTAAATGATGATTGAATTATCATTTGATTTCTTGGATTAAATCAATGCAAAATAGGCAATATTTTGAACAAAAAGTGAATGTTACACATGCTGAAATTTCAGCATGTGCAAGAGACATAATGGCCGGAATTTTCATCATATTTTGGAGAAAATTGTCTTGCTTAATTTATGTGTGTAGAAATATGAGGGTTTGAGTGATTTTAAAATAAGAAATTTGAATATGTATATATATATATATAGCGTTAAGTATATATATATATACACAAGTGTACATGTATGCATGATAACTTGCCTTATTTACCTCATATATTATGTTGCCGTACTAACGAGCCATGAAGCTTTAAAGCTTACATCATATGGCGAACATTTGTTGAATTTATACTATTTTCAGGTGCCACAATTAATGAACTAAAGTAGTTCATTAAGTGAAGTACTTAGTTTAATAAACTAAGTAGTTCATTAAAGGAAGATGCATTTGGAAAAGGCTTAAAGGCAACATGGCTATGGAAGGAAAGTCTTCTCCTCCTCCACACATCAATGTCACACGTTTTTAATACATATATATATACTATATTTTCAGATTTTTATAAAAGGCACATACACATTTATTCCAACGTACTATTGACACGTTATATATCTTACGAACGTACGTTTACGTCACACCACTATACTTAACTCATATTTATGAGTATATTCAGATCTTATATCATATGATATAAGATATGGTGATGACAAATTAAATACGACACGATAAAAGGTTCTAAACCGAAATTTGTCGTATCGGGCGATACCGAAACTTCGCCAACGTGTCACGTACTTGCCATAAATAAATGGCCAGCCCATATACATCAAAATTTATCAAAAATTTCGTGCCATACACTGTACATTGAGACAAAAATACTTTCCATGTTGGCACACACAATTCACCCCACATTTAGGCCAAAATGTGAAGATTCTAATTTTATTTTTGTCACATGTTTATGGTACCACTTTAAATCAGCCAAGTGCTGGAAATTAAAGTATATATTATATATATTATGTATAACATAATATATATAGCATGTGCAAAAGTTGGAATCTAAATTAGAGAAAAATCGGGTAATCGATAAATATCGAAAATTCGGTTTTCTACGCACTTGACATGGAACGTTTTTCTTGAACATGATGTGGCACGTATCTAGACACTTTTTACATATAATATACATCTTAAAGTGTTCTAGAAAATTAAATTAAGGGCTGATTGGAATATTACATGTGTATAATATTAAATGTGCACTATTTTACAAAGTTAGCAAAAATAAATTTCAGCACATGCATATACACATCAAAACGTCACCCTAGCTGAGATGGAGCACATGTGGAGCCTAGTTGGCATGTTGATTGGTCAAGAATCAATCATACAATGTTGATGAATCAAAGAGAGAAGCTACAAAAGGTAAGTTTTCAACATACACCTCTCTTATGTCACATGCTGAAATTTTCAGCATGTCACACACCTTAATGGCCGAATTCTTCATCATTAAGGAGTATATTTTGTTAATTTTGCATTAAGGAATAAATCAAATGAGTTATGGAAATGATTTGAAATGTATTTAGTGTGATATTCTTTATATCACACATGCTGAAATTTTTCAGCATGTGTGAAAATGTTGTGGCCGAATTTCAACCCCTTTTGGTGTCCAAATTCATTCTCAAACTTGTAGCAAGACTTGCCTTAAATATTGGTTGTATTTTTATGGAAGAAATTCAAAGGAAAAATGGAAGAAATATTGATTTGTCACACATGTAAAATGCTGAAAATTTCAGCATTGAAACACCCCTTTATGGCCGATTTTTTGTGAGATGGAAAGAGAGAGATTTTTGTCTCAAACTTTATGATATATTGTGACTAATTTGGCATGATTTGAAAATTGATTATTTGGCATATATTTAGTGTTTTTTTTCAGAATATCCATGTCATCAAATGATGACATCAATGAGCCAATCAAAAGGTGCCAAGTAAGCAATGACTAAATGATGGTCCAATGGAGTGATGCCAAGTAAGCAAAATGTTGTCACCATGATGTCTCACATCCTCTCAAGCAATTAAAAGGAAAGTTTCAAGAGGGGAGAAGGGTGCAAAGGGGACGGCCAAGGGCATTCTATAAGGGGAAGAGAAGGACAAACAAAAGAACAACCAAGAATCATATTCAAAAGTGATCAAAGTGCAAAAGCTTTCTTCTCCTACACTTTCTTTCTTCTTCTTGTAAAAAGCCTATTGTACTTTACTTCTTTCATCCTTGAATAGGCTTCATAGAAACCACCATTCATTCATCATTGTACAAGATTGATCAAGGTGTGATCAATCTTCATTCTAGCGAGGTGGTGGTGTTCATGAGAATTGTACTCACAATACAAGGTTTGTAAAGGGTTGGAGTTAAGGTGTAACTCTATCAACCCTGCGGTAAGGTGTACTGCGTGTGTGAAATTAGTGTGAACCAAGGAAGGTGTTCCTTGAAGACTGGAGTAGGTTGTTTATAACCGAACCAGTATAAAATTCTTGGTGCAATTTACTTTCTGCATTTACGTTTCAGTTTCTGCACAGTTTACTTATATTGTTGACGTTCTTAAAAATAGTAAACGTTTTCTAAAAATTATAAAATTTTCCAGAAACATACATAAACGTTCTAGGGTTAATTTGGCACAAGTTTCAACCCTTTTGGACAAGTATAAGTCATCCAAACATCAAAAGTTCTGAGACTAGTGCAGTCTGATTTTCAGACTTGCAAAGGTTGAGACTTTGGGTGTATTTGACCTACTTCCCAAAAGAATTTTCAAAAACTGTTTCAACCCATTTCAATATAGTGTGTGAAGAGTTATTGGTCAAATTTTCAGATCATTTGGACATTCACACAAATAGGAATTAATTTTTCAAAACCATTTACCGTTTCTGGCAGAATTGCACAATCTGAGTGCCAACGGTTTTTGAAGGGGTTAAAGGTTGAATTTTGATTTGAAATTTTTAGGGGACCCTCACAACATCTGAGGCTAAGTTCTCTCAAAATTTCATAATTTTTGGAGACCTCTAACCTAGTTTTTAAATCGTTTTAAAACTGATACTGAAAACAGAATCTGTTTTCAGAACTTGAATTGGTTAGGGTTAAAGAAATTTTAAAAACCGTATTTTCCGCACCACCTATTCAACCCCCCCCTTCTAGTGGTGCCTTGCAGATCCTACAAGTGGTATCAGAGCGCAGGAATACTCACGACAAGGAATCCAACGATTCAGTGAGATGGCATCCACAAATCTCAAAACCGAACAAGAAGGTATGTCAAGCCAAAGGCCTCCACTCTTTGACGGTGAGTCTTTTATTCAATGGAAACTTAGGATGAAATTATTTCTTATGGCTATAGACATAGACCTTTGGTCAATAATTGAAGATGGTCCATATGTCCCGTCTAAATTGTCCATTGTAGATGGAGTCACACTAGAAGTAATTAAAACGAGACAAGACTATACTAGTGAAGACAAAAGAAACTGAGTATGAATGCTAAGGCCATGCAATTACTCTTAAATGGCTTAAGTAAGAGTGAGTCTAGTTATGTGTCCAATTGTTCGAGTGCACAAGAAATGTGGAGAATCTTAGAAATGAAACACGAAGGCACGAGTCAAGTCAAAGAGTCTAAAATTAATATGCTTATGTCTACTCTTGAGTCTTTCAAGTTGTTGCCTAATGAGTCAATTGTTGATATGGATCTTCGTTTGACTAACATCTATAACTCTCTTGAGTCTCTTGGTAAGGCCTTTACAACGCAGGAAAAAGTACAGAAAGTCCTACGGAGCCTCCCTTCAGAATGGGATCCTAAAGTGACTGCCATAGAAGAAAGCAAGGAGACTAAGTCGATAAAAATGGAAGAACTCATTGGTTCACTAAAAGTGTATGAAAACAAACTCATTATTCGGAAATCGGAATCAACCAAACAAGGTAAGACAATTGCTTTTAAATCAAATGAATACGTCTCCCCTCCCTCCGATCACATAGATGATAGTGATTCCGAATCGGATAATGATGACTTAATTCTATTGGCAAAAGGACTAAGAAGATTCATGAGAAAATCATTTAGAAATAAAAACAAGGGCACTACATCTAAGAGAAATAAAAACAAGTCAAATGATAAGGACATTAAATGTTACGAATGCGGCAAACTCGGACACTTATCATATGACTGCCCAAACAAAGAAAAGCAAACTAATAAGTACCCTGACAAGGAGCGGAACAAAAATAGACCCGTCTCAGATCCTAAACAAAGGAAACGTGCACTAAAGGCCTCCACATGGAGTGACTCATCAGACTCTGAAACTGAGACCGAAGAGGAGACCGCTCAAGTTTGCTTCGCTTCAAAGGCGTCTAATGAGGTATCATCTGACTCTGACTCTGACTCTGAACCTTCTTACGATGATTTATTTAGTCAATATCTTGAGTTACATAAATTTACTAAGACTCTCGCAAAAGAAAAGAAACGTTTAATTGAAGACAAGAAACTGTTAGAATCTTCTAACGAGAATCTTGTCGCTCAATTAAGCGATTCAAAGAAAGAGTCTTCATGTGCCATCACTGCATTAAAAACCGAGATCTCATCATTAACTTCTCAAAATAATGAAATGAAATCCGAGATTTCAAATTTGAAATCAAGGAATACAGATTTAGAGAACATGATGAAACAATTCGATACAGGGTCAAACATGCTGCATCGCATCATATTATCGCAAAAGCATGACAGTGACAAAACTGGATTGGGGTACGTTGATACTAACGAAGTATCAACCAAACCAACCAAGTTTGTTGTGTCTAAAAAGGTAGACACCCCTAAGCATCAAGTGGCGTCTAAGATGACGCAGAAAGCACCCCCTTCCACACGCCCCACTCCCTCATATCATGTGAAATATAATGTTGTACCATATAGATATGAGAAGAAGAGATCAATGCATACACGGAATACATATCATCCACGCACCACGCACACACACACAAGGACATATCACAAACGTCCTCCATACATTGAGTATAGGGGAGTCCTTGGGCAAAGACCCAAAGTACATGTACCACATGTATACTATGTCGCACCTTCATCTACTTTCTTGCCATTTGATAGACCGAGAAGGATCACCCAAGTATGGGTACCGAAAGGTACCTTTACTAAAAGGTGATTAACTAACTCGAAAGGACCCAAAATTAAAAGGGTACCTAAATCACCTTTTTACATTGCAGGGAGACCACTCATCAAAAGACATATCAATAAAGTGGTTCCTTGACAGTGGTTGCTCGAGGCACATGACAGGTGACCCGAGCCTCTTCTCCAAATTAAAGAAGGTCACAAAAGGCGGATCCGTGACCTTTGGAGACAACAATGAAGGCAAGATCATTGGTAAAGGTACGATTGGAAACCCGGATACACTTCAAATCTCCAACGTGTTTTTGGTAAGCAACTTATCTTACAATCTTCTTAGTATTTCGCAATTTGTTGACAAGGGTTTCAATGTGTGTTTTACTCACCCTTACTGTAATATAATAAATAAAAATGGAGAAACTGTTTTAAAAGGAAAACGTGAAGGAAATATATTCACACTATCTATGGATGATGTAGTAGATGCCAAAGTTAAATGTTTTATGTCAAATGAACCCAATGTGAATTTGTGGCATAGACGTTTAGGACACATAGGTATTTCTACACTAGAAAAATTGCAACAAAAGAACCTAGTACGGGGATTGCCTAAGCTTGATTTAGACAACTTTCAGTTGTGTGAATCTTGCATAAAAGGCAAACAAACACGTGAGTCACTTAAGCCTAAAAATGAGGTAAGCACGACTAGAATACTAGAACTATTGCATATCGATTTGTTTGGTCCTAGTCGTACTACAAGCCTTGGTGGGCGTCACTATGCATGTGTACTTGTTGATGACTTTTCTCGTTATACTTGGACTTTGTTTCTTGCACATAAGGATGATAGCGCCGTAGAAATCGCTAAATTAATTAAACAACTTGAAAATCAATACGGCGTAAATGTGAAAAGAATAAGAAGCGATAGAGGCGGTGAGTTTAAAAATAAAGAGATGATTTCATTTTGTGAAGAAAAAGGAATTAAGCATGAGTTTTCGCCACCTAGAACTCCACAATTAAATGGAGTAGTAGAAAGAAAGAATCGCACACTACAAGAAATCGCTAGAACCATGCTTTGCGAAAATAAATTGCCTAGATTTCTGTGGGCGGAAGCCGTAAATTGTGCATGCTATATTGTAAATCGCCTATCTATAAGAAAGAAAATAAACAAGACGCCTTACGAAATTTTGAATGATCGTATGCCTAAGATAGATTATTTTCGTGTGTTTGGATGCAAATGCTTTGTATTGAATACAAAAGATAACTTAGATAAATTTGAATCCAAATCGATTGAGTGCATTTTTATTGGGTATTCCATTAATTCAAAAGCATATAGATGTTATGATCCTCTCACTAGACAAATCATAGAATCTATTCATGTTAAATT
Source organism: Eustoma russellianum (assembly GCA_036186865.1). NCBI lineage: Eukaryota > Viridiplantae > Streptophyta > Magnoliopsida > Gentianales > Gentianaceae > Eustoma > Eustoma russellianum. The sequence goes on from AP025059.1 coordinate 19,071,936, forward strand.
CAATGAATTTGGAGAGGTTGATAAAGAAAAGGAATATGATGATGACTTTGATTTGAAACCCGTTTTGGATGAAGAAAATGAGTCTTTTGATATGCATGAGATGAATGAAACACTAGAAATGCATGATCATATAGAAATGCATGATAACTTCGGAAATAATCAACCAAGATGGCATAGAGATCACCCACATGATCTCATCATAGGCGACATCACTCACGGTGTGCGACCACGTAGAAGAATCACTTCGGATGAAATAAATGAATTTCATGCTATGATTTCTGAAATTGAGCCTAAGAATGTGCATGATGCTTTGAGTGATTCATCTTGGATTGATGCTATGCATGACGAACTTAATCAATTCGTTAGAAATGATGTATGGGATTTAGTGCCACGACCACAAGATAAAACAATAATAGGCACAAAGTGGGTGTTTAGGAACAAAATGAATGAAGAAGGAAAAGTCGTTAGAAATAAAGCAAGACTCGTAGCTCAAGGATATAATCAAGAAGAAGGAATAGACTACGATGAAACATTTGCACCCGTAGCACGTTTAGAAGCTATACGACTTTTACTTGCTATTGCTTGCATGAAAGATTTTAAATTGTATCAAATGGACGTCAAAAGTGCTTTTCTAAACGGATTTATACAAGAAGAAGTATACGTGAAGCAACCACCCGGTTTTGAAGATTTGAAACATCCTGATCACGTGTACAAACTAAAGAAGGCACTATATGGACTAAAGCAAGCGCCTAGAGCATGGTATGATCGTTTTGCTACTTTTCTTTTAGAAAATAATTTTAAACGTGGTACTATAGATAGTACACTATTTTTGAAACAAGAAAAATCCGATCTACTTATTATTCAAATCTACGTAGATGATATTATTTTTGGTTCTACCTCACATAAACTTGTTAAGGATTTTGAAAATTGTATGAAAGCTGAATTTGAAATGTCTATGGTTGGTGAACTTAATTATTTTCTTGGCTTGCAGATTAAGCAAACGAGTAAAGGAATTCATATAAGCCAAGCTAAGTACGTAAACGACATGATCAAGAAATTCAATTTTGAAAATTTGAAACCATCCCCCACGCCTATGAGTGTCACTACTAAATTAGACAAAGATGAACATGGTAAAGATGTTGATAATGGATTATATAGATCTATGATAGGTTCTTTACTATATTTAACTGCTAGTAGGCCTGACATCATGTTTAGCGTATGCATGTGTGCTCGTTTTCAAAGTCAACCTAAGGTGTCACACTTAAATGCGGTAAAAAGAATATTCCGCTATATTAAGCACACGCCCACCTTAGGTATTTGGTACGATAAGGATTCTACATTCGACTTACATGCTTATACTGATGCAGATTATGGTGGCTGCAAAATAGATAGAAAAAGCACGAGCGGAACTTGCCAATTTATAGGAAATTCCCTTATTTCATGGTTTTCCAAAAAGCAAGCAAGTGTTGCTTTGTCCACTACTGAGGCTGAGTATATGGCTCTTAGCCTTTGTTGCACACAGTTGTTGTGGATAAAACAACAACTTTCGGACTTTGGAATTACCGTAGATAAAATTCCTATATATTGTGATAGTATGAGTGCAATTAATTTATCTAAGAACCCCGTATTACACTCTAAGGCTAAGCATATAGAAGTTCGCTATCATTTTCTTCGTGATCACGTTAACAATGGTAATATTGTCATAGATCACGTACGCACCGAATCACAAGTAGCGGATATATTCACTAAGGCCTTAAATCAAGCCACATTTGAATCTCTCCGTTCTAAATTAGGCATGCTTCCTGTTGATGTGATTTAATGCGATATTATTTGATTTACTTTCCTTTTTGACAGGAATCTTTTGATTAACTTTCCAAAATAAAGGGGGAGAGAGAAGCATGATTTAAGGGGGAGAGAGAGAGATTAAGGGAGAGAAATCACTGATTGATCCTAATTGCAAAAATCAAGGGGGAGCCGGATTTGAAATTCGAAATTCAAATTTCAAATCTGTACACAATTCGAGGGGGAGAGACAACACTTAAATCATGTACACTTGTTATTTTGAAAATCATCAAAAGGGGGAGATTGTAGAAATATGAGGGTTTGAGTGATTTTAAAATAAGAAATTTGAATATGTATATATATATATATAGCGTTAAGTATATATATATATACACAAGTGTACATGTATGCATGATAACTTGCCTTATTTACCTCATATATTATGTTGCCGTACTAACGAGCCATGAAGCTTTAAAGCTTACATCATATGGCGAACATTTGTTGAATTTATACTATTTTCAGGTGCCACAATTAATGAACTAAAGTAGTTCATTAAGTGAAGTACTTAGTTTAATAAACTAAGTAGTTCATTAAAGGAAGATGCATTTGGAAAAGGCTTAAAGGCAACATGGCTATGGAAGGAAAGTCTTCTCCTCCTCCACACATCAATGTCACACGTTTTTAATACATATATATATACTATATTTTCAGATTTTTATAAAAGGCACATACACATTTATTCCAACGTACTATTGACACGTTATATATCTTACGAACGTACGTTTACGTCACACCACTATACTTAACTCATATTTATGAGTATATTCAGATCTTATATCATATGATATAAGATATGGTGATGACAAATTAAATACGACACGATAAAAGGTTCTAAACCGAAATTTGTCGTATCGGGCGATACCGAAACTTCGCCAACGTGTCACGTACTTGCCATAAATAAATGGCCAGCCCATATACATCAAAATTTATCAAAAATTTCGTGCCATACACTGTACATTGAGACAAAAATACTTTCCATGTTGGCACACACAATTCACCCCACATTTAGGCCAAAATGTGAAGATTCTAATTTTATTTTTGTCACATGTTTATGGTACCACTTTAAATCAGCCAAGTGCTGGAAATTAAAGTATATATTATATATATTATGTATAACATAATATATATAGCATGTGCAAAAGTTGGAATCTAAATTAGAGAAAAATCGGGTAATCGATAAATATCGAAAATTCGGTTTTCTACGCACTTGACATGGAACGTTTTTCTTGAACATGATGTGGCACGTATCTAGACACTTTTTACATATAATATACATCTTAAAGTGTTCTAGAAAATTAAATTAAGGGCTGATTGGAATATTACATGTGTATAATATTAAATGTGCACTATTTTACAAAGTTAGCAAAAATAAATTTCAGCACATGCATATACACATCAAAACGTCACCCTAGCTGAGATGGAGCACATGTGGAGCCTAGTTGGCATGTTGATTGGTCAAGAATCAATCATACAATGTTGATGAATCAAAGAGAGAAGCTACAAAAGGTAAGTTTTCAACATACACCTCTCTTATGTCACATGCTGAAATTTTCAGCATGTCACACACCTTAATGGCCGAATTCTTCATCATTAAGGAGTATATTTTGTTAATTTTGCATTAAGGAATAAATCAAATGAGTTATGGAAATGATTTGAAATGTATTTAGTGTGATATTCTTTATATCACACATGCTGAAATTTTTCAGCATGTGTGAAAATGTTGTGGCCGAATTTCAACCCCTTTTGGTGTCCAAATTCATTCTCAAACTTGTAGCAAGACTTGCCTTAAATATTGGTTGTATTTTTATGGAAGAAATTCAAAGGAAAAATGGAAGAAATATTGATTTGTCACACATGTAAAATGCTGAAAATTTCAGCATTGAAACACCCCTTTATGGCCGATTTTTTGTGAGATGGAAAGAGAGAGATTTTTGTCTCAAACTTTATGATATATTGTGACTAATTTGGCATGATTTGAAAATTGATTATTTGGCATATATTTAGTGTTTTTTTTCAGAATATCCATGTCATCAAATGATGACATCAATGAGCCAATCAAAAGGTGCCAAGTAAGCAATGACTAAATGATGGTCCAATGGAGTGATGCCAAGTAAGCAAAATGTTGTCACCATGATGTCTCACATCCTCTCAAGCAATTAAAAGGAAAGTTTCAAGAGGGGAGAAGGGTGCAAAGGGGACGGCCAAGGGCATTCTATAAGGGGAAGAGAAGGACAAACAAAAGAACAACCAAGAATCATATTCAAAAGTGATCAAAGTGCAAAAGCTTTCTTCTCCTACACTTTCTTTCTTCTTCTTGTAAAAAGCCTATTGTACTTTACTTCTTTCATCCTTGAATAGGCTTCATAGAAACCACCATTCATTCATCATTGTACAAGATTGATCAAGGTGTGATCAATCTTCATTCTAGCGAGGTGGTGGTGTTCATGAGAATTGTACTCACAATACAAGGTTTGTAAAGGGTTGGAGTTAAGGTGTAACTCTATCAACCCTGCGGTAAGGTGTACTGCGTGTGTGAAATTAGTGTGAACCAAGGAAGGTGTTCCTTGAAGACTGGAGTAGGTTGTTTATAACCGAACCAGTATAAAATTCTTGGTGCAATTTACTTTCTGCATTTACGTTTCAGTTTCTGCACAGTTTACTTATATTGTTGACGTTCTTAAAAATAGTAAACGTTTTCTAAAAATTATAAAATTTTCCAGAAACATACATAAACGTTCTAGGGTTAATTTGGCACAAGTTTCAACCCTTTTGGACAAGTATAAGTCATCCAAACATCAAAAGTTCTGAGACTAGTGCAGTCTGATTTTCAGACTTGCAAAGGTTGAGACTTTGGGTGTATTTGACCTACTTCCCAAAAGAATTTTCAAAAACTGTTTCAACCCATTTCAATATAGTGTGGGAAGAGTTATTGGTCAAATTTTCAGATCATTTGGACATTCACACAAATAGGAATTAATTTTTCAAAACCATTTACCGTTTCTGGCAGAATTGCACAATCTGAGTGCCAACGGTTTTTGAAGGGGTTAAAGGTTGAATTTTGATTTGAAATTTTTAGGGGACCCTCACAACATCTGAGGCTAAGTTCTCTCAAAATTTCATAATTTTTGGAGACCTCTAACCTAGTTTTTAAATCGTTTTAAAACTGATACTGAAAACAGAATCTGTTTTCAGAACTTGAATTGGTTAGGGTTAAAGAAATTTTAAAAACCGTATTTTCCGCACCACCTATTCAACCCCCCCCCTTCTAGTGGTGCCTTGCAGATCCTACAATGTGATGATCTTGTGAATTATGGTAATTATTTTATGATGATTTTGGCACATGTTTTAAGTGTTATTCTCAGATTTCCCTAGTCATCAAATGATGACAACATTCAACCAATCATAAAGTGCCAAGTAAGCAAAGGTTAAATGATCATCCAATAAGAAGGTGCCAAGTAAGCAAGATCATGTCACAATGATGCTACACATTCTCCCAAGGACTTAGAAGACAATTTTCAAGAGGGGGAGAGCACCAAGGGGTCGACCATAATGTGATAAAAAGAAGAAAGAAGAGCAAAACAAAAAGAAGAACAAGAGTTGCAAAATAAAAGATCAAAAGTGTTCTAGCCTTCTTCTTCTACATCTTCTTTCTTTCTTTCTTCTTGTAAGCCTATTGTGTTCATATTCTTTCAATCATGAATAGGCTTGATATAAACCACCATTCATTCTATATCTTTGAAAAAGATTGATCAAGGTGTGATCAATCTTCATTCTTGCTAGGTGGTGGTGTTCGTGCGAATTGTATTGAACATACAAGGTTTGTAGAGGGTTGGAGTTGGTGTGTAACTCCATCAACCCTGTGGTAAGGTGTTTTTGAGTTTTGTGATTAGTGTGAACCAAGGAAGGTGTTCCTTGAAGACTGGAGTAGGTTGTTGATAACCGAACCAGTATAAAATTCTTGGTGTCATTTACTTCAGCACTGATTTTCTGTTTCAGCACTGTTTACTGTTTTTAATCACGTTCGTAAAAATAGTAAACGAATTTCAAAAATCACGAAACTTTCAGAAAATATAACCACACGTTCTAGGGTTCTTTTGGCGCAAGTTTCAACCCTTTTGGACAAGTATAAGTCATTCAAACGTCCAAAGTTCTGAGACTAGTGCAGTCTGATTTCCAGGCTTGCAAAGGTTGAGACTTTGATCGTATTTGACTAACTTTCCAAAAGAATTTTTCAAAACTGTTTCAACCCATTTAAATATAACATATAAGGGGTTAGTGGTTAAATTTTCAGAGCATTTGGAGTTGTGTACAAATTGGAATTAATTTTTCAAATCAGTGTATCGGTTCTGGCAGATTTGCGCAATCTGACCACCAACGATTTTTCAAGGGGTTAAAGGTTGAATTTTAATCTGAAATTTTTAGGAGATACTCATAACATCTGAGTCTAAGTTCTATCCAAATTTCAGAATTTTTGAAGACCTGAAACCTAGTTTTCAAAACATTTTGAAACTGGTCCTGAAAACAGAATCTGTTTTCAGAACTTGAATTGTTCAAGTTTAAAGAAATTTTAAAAACCACATTTTCCGCACCCACTATTCAACCCCCCCTTCTAGTGGTGCCTTGCAGATCCTACAATTGGTATCAGAGCGCAGGAACACTCACAACAAAAGGATCCAACGATCTTAGTGAGATGGCAACCACTAGCGACAAAACGTAGCAAGAAGATATGTCAGGCCAAATGCCTCCACTATTTGAAAATGAGGTAAATTCTGATTCTGACTCGGATTCTGAACTATCTTATGATGATTTATATGTTGAATATCTTGAATTACATAAGTTTGCTAGAACTCTTGCAAAACAAAACAAACGGTTAATTGAAGACAAGAAATTGTTAGAATCTTCTAACGAAAATCTTGTCGCTCAATTAAACGATTCTAGAGAAGAGTCGTCACACATCATTAATTCATTAAAGTCTGAGATTTCATCATTGACATCCGAGAACACTGAATTGAAATCCGAGATTTCAAACTTGAAATCAAGGAATGCGGATGTAGAGAAAAAGGTGAAACAATTTGACACAAGAACAAACATGCTAGATCACATCATTTCTTCTCAAAAGCATGATAGTGACAAAACCGGACTAGGATACGTTAAGAAAAGTAAGCCACAAAATAAACCAACCAAATTTATCCCATCTAAGAAAATAGATGCATCAAAGAAGACGCATAGGCATTTTCTTATGACATCTCAACGTGCTTCTTTTTCACATCATGCAAAATATAATTATGTGCCGTATAAATATGAGAAAAAGACTAGTACACCATTTACCTCATCTCATCGTGCTTCTTATCATACAAAGAGAAATCACATGCCATATAGAAAGCCACTAATGCATATGCGACATTCATATCATAAAAATACATCTGGATCACTCCCCGTGCATGCAAACCGAAAACGAAAACCATACTATATGCATGATGGGATTCTTGGCCAAAGGCCAAACGCATTTGCCCCCAACGGATACTATGTTGCATTTTCATCATCTTTCTCACCTTTTGGAAGACCTAGAAAGGTCACCCAAATGTGGGTACCAAAAGGGATATTTTCAAAGGGTTGAATCAATAACCCTTACGAACGCACGTATATGAAATGCATGATTTTTTTTCATCTTTACAGGCATCTTTTGATTTGCTTTCCAAAATAAAGGGGGAGAGAAAGCATGATTTAAGGGGGAGAGAGATACTGATTGCATAAATCAAGGGGGAGCGGAATCGAAATTTAAATTTCGAATTTTGAATTTATGCATGATCGAAGGGGGAGAGATAGGATTTAAATCATGAGTATAGGTTATTTTGAAAATAATCAAAAGGGGGAGATTGTTGAGAAAAAGGGGTTTGAGTGATTTTCAAATACATGATTTAAATGTTCACAAAAACGAGCATAAGATAAAACGTGCATGATATAAACAAACGTGTGTATGATATTGCTTAGTACTTGCCTTATTTAGCTTATATATAATGTTGCCGGACTAACGAGCCATGAAGCGTTAAAGCTTACATCATATGGCAAACATTTGTTGAGTTTATACTATTTTCAGGTGCCACCATAAATGAACTAAACTAGTTCATTAAGTGAAGTACTTAGTTTATTAAACTAAGTAGTTCATTAAAAGAAGCCACATTTGGAAAAGGCACAAAGGCAACAAGGCTAAGGAAGGAAAGTCTTCTTCTCCTCCCCATCCTTTAATGCACACGCATATATACATATATATTCCATATATTTTTCAGATTTTTGAAAAAGGCACATGCACATGTATTTCAACGTACTACCGACACGTTATATATTTTACGTAGGTACGTTAACGTCACACCACTATACTTAACTCATATTTATGAGTATATTCAGGTCTTATATCATATGATATAAGACATGGTGATGACAAATTAAATACGACACGTTAAAAGGTTCTAAACCGAAAATTGTCGTATCGGGCGAATACCGAAACTTCGCCAACGTGTCACGTACTTGCCAGAAATAAATGGCCAGCCCCTATACTTCAAAAATCATCATAAATTTCGTGGCCTACATGATATTTTCAGCCAAAAATACTTTCCATGTTGGCACACACCAATCACCTCACATTAAGGCCAAAATGTGAAGATTCCAAGTTTAATTTTGTCACATGCTAATGGTACCACTTTAGACCAGCCAAGTGCTGAGATTTAAAGTATATATTATATATATTATGTATAACATAATATATATAACATGTGCAAAAGTTGGAATTTAAATTAGAGAAAAATCGGGTAATCGATAAACATCGAAAATTCGGTTTTCTACGCACATAACATGGAACGTTTTTCTTGTACATCATGTGACACGTATCTAGACACTTTTTACATATGATATACATCTTAAAGTGTTCTAGAAAATTAAATTAAGGGCTGATTGGAATATTACATGTGTGTATTATTAAATGTGCATTATTTTATAAAGTTAGCAAAAATGAAATTCAGAACATGCATATACATATATACACGCCCCTACAACTGAGATGGAGCATATGTGGAGCCTTGTTGGCATATTGATTGGTCAAGAATCAATCATACATTGTTGGTGACATAAAGGAAGGAGCTACACAAGGTAACATTTCAAACAATGTCACATTTGTAACACATGCTGAAAATTTCAGCATGTGTGCATTAACATGGGCGATTTTCTCACCTTAATGGCTCATATTTTGTGTCTTGATTAAGATGGATTAATTATAAGACAATTTGGAAGTGTTTTAAATATTTTATGGAATAAAGAAAGTGATATTCTTGGATATCACACATGCTGAAAATTTCAGCATGTGTGCAATGCATCTAGGCGTTTTTAAGGCCTTATTAGTGACTAATTTTTATTCCATAAAAGATGACAATATTGCATACTAAATGATGATTGAATTATCATTTGATTTCTTGGATTAAATCAATGCAAAATAGGCAATATTTTGAACAAAAAGTGAATGTTACACATGCTGAAATTTCAGCATGTGCAAGAGACATAATGGCCGAAATTTTCATCATATTTTGGAGAAAATTGTCTTGCTTAATTTATGTGATGATCTTGTGAATTATGGTTATTATTTTATGATGATTTTGGCACATGTTTTAAGTGTTATTCTCAGATTTCCCTAGTCATCAAATGATGACAACATTCAACCAATCATAAAGTGCCAAGTAAGCAAAGGTTAAATGATCATCCAATAAGAAGGTGCCAAGTAAGCAAGATCATGTCACAATGATGCTACACATTCTCCCAAGGACTTAGAAGACAATTTTCAAGAGGGGGAGAGCACCAAGGGGTCGGCCATAATGTGATAAAAAGAAGAAAGAAGAGCAAAACAAAAAGAAGAACAAGAGTTGCAAAATAAAAGATCAAAAGTGTTCTAGCCTTCTTCTTCTACATCTTCTTTCTTTCTTTCTTCTTGTAAGCCTATTGTGTTCATATTCTTTCAATCTTGAATAGGCTTGATATAAACCACCATTCATTCTATATCTTTGAAAAAGATTGATCAAGGTGTGATCAATCTTCATTCTTGCTAGGTGGTGGTGTTCGTGCGAATTGTATTGAACATACAAGGTTTGTAGAGGGTTGGAGTTGGTGTGTAACTCCATCAACCCTGTGGTAAGGTGTTTTTGAGTTTTGTGATTAGTGTGAACCAAGGAAGGTGTTCCTTGAAGACTGGAGTAGGTTGTTGATAACCGAACCAGTATAAAATTCTTGGTGTCATTTACTTCAGCACTGATTTTCTGTTTCAGCACTGTTTACTGTTTTTAATCACGTTCGTAAAAATAGTAAACGAATTTCAAAAATCACGAAACTTTCAGTAAATATAACCACACGTTCTAGGGTTCTTTTGGCGCAAGTTTCAACCCTTTTGGACAAGTATAAGTCATTCAAACGTCCAAAGTTCTGAGACTAGTGCAGTCTGATTTCCAGTCTTGCAAAGGTTGAGACTTTGATCGTATTTGACTAACTTTCCAAAAGAATTTTTCAAAACTGTTTCAACCCATTTAAATATAACATATAAGGGGTTAGTGGTTAAATTTTCAGAGCATTTGGAGTTGTGTACAAATTGGAATTAATTTTTCAAATCAGTGTATCGGTTCTGGCAGATTTGCGCAATCTGACCACCAACGATTTTTCAAGAGGTTAAAGGTTGAATTTTAATCTGAAATTTTTAGGAGATACTCATAACATCTGAGTCTAAGTTCTCTCCAAATTTCAGAATTTTTGAAGACCTGAAACCTAGTTTTCAAAACATTTTGAAACTGGTCCTGAAAACAGAATCTGTTTTCAGAACTTGAATTGTTCAAGTTTAAAGAAATTTTAAAAACCACATTTTCCGCACCCACTATTCAACCCCCCCTTCTAGTGGTGCCTTGCAGATCCTACACAACCCTATGATTCTTGTTCACCCCAGCAAAAGACCTCTAATGCATGCATCCAAACACATATACAACCTCTCAAAAATCCTACCTTCTCTCACATTTAATGGGTCCCCATTCACACTCATGTCAACTGGAATCTCTTGTACCTTGATCTTCATCGTACTCCCAGGATTACATTTTCTCACTGTTTCACAATAATCCCATAATCTCCTATACTCTCTTATCTCATCCACGCCACTCATCATCTTTGACTTTGTCCGTGCTCTATACAGTTGAAACTTACTAACCTCCACATTCAAGTCTCTCTTTATATCTTTTTGCAAGGCAACGAGTGACAACTTCGGATCATCCGCTATCCTGTTACAATACCTTTTTGCCACATATGTAGACGTACAATGATTGTTCTTGTAATGTCTACCACAACTATGCTCTCCCTTCAGGGTTTTGACCTTGAACTGGAGATGCATGAATCCTCCATGAACAACCTTCAGAACAAACAGCAGTTATTCGACTTTTTTCATTCTTCACATACGTAAATGTGAACCCCTCTCTTATAGCCCAATCTTTTAGAGCATCTCTAAATTCTTGTGGACTCCCAAATGTATGGCCAACCCTAAGCTCGTATTTTTTATTCTGCAGATCACACTCCATATCAAAGGCCATTTGTGACCTACCCTCGGTGTCAAGTACGTCATACTCGTTTTCTGCATCATGTTGACCACCGTCTCCTACATCAACCCCCTCTCCACCTGCATCCCTTTCTCCGTCACCCTCATCAGAATCATACATGTCTTCATACTCCTCATCACGATATACAGAGCATTCACCTCCTAATACACCATTCACATCGTCATCACTTATATGTGTGCGGTCTATATCACCGAGACCACCCCATATTTCCTCATCAACATCAACTCTACTGTCATCGTCAAATACCTCACCATCATCCATGTCAAAATAAGACCCCTTCAATTAAACTATCACAAATCCGAACTGGAAGACAATAGGCCAAACAGAACTTCAAGTGAGCTTAAAAGGGCTTGCATTATTACCAGTCAAACCTTCAGAAGCCCATCAAAATTCCAAGAAAGAGATTTCAAGAAAACCAAAAAACAACAGCAGCAGAACACACCAGCACAGTAAATTAAGATAAAGGGGCCTTCAATGGTAGCTATGGCATTATGTGTACAAAGTAAAGGGACCGCAGAAATTGTGTACAAATCAAAAGAGAAGATAATTACTTATAAAGAGGATAGCTACGGCATATGAAAAAGCATCAGCACACCCATATACAAATTGAAATCCCTAAAAGGCATACGAACAAGCATCTGGAACTGATGAAACTATTCCACAGCATTTATAAAAAAAACAAAAAAATCAGGAAAAAAATTGACAAAGATTAACAAAAACCAACATGCATTATCAGTTGACAACTAGAATCTAACGACTACCAGTTTATCACCTCACCGATTAAGCTGCAAGATTAGTGTACACAATCATTTACAGTTTCGGTCCTTCAGCCACGCGAAGCAAAAAAACTTCCTCAAATATCCGATGTAGCTGCTAAACAAACGATTTCCAACCCTGCATGCTCCAATCGCCACCAGATATTGCAGAAACCAGCACCGGATTGCAGGTCCTAGCCCTAGAGCGTTTTCGTTCCTAGCAAAACCCCAGAGCCCGTTTTCCCCTTTTCTGAAATTTGAAATTGGTTTTTCTGGCAAAAAAATATATATTAATTCATTAAGGTCATTTCGGTCACTTTACATTTCAATCGGTGCATCCACCAGTAAATCCACCGGTGTAATTTTAACCCACACCACAGGATAGTTTTTTGGCTAATAACAAACGACAGGGGATGATTTTATAATTACGCAAAACCACAGGGGAGGAAATTGTAATTTTCCCTTAATCATATCATGATTCATATCATCATAGGATTGAACCGTTTTTGTTTTTTTTAACCTGTTTCAAACATCATCACATGATTAAAAAGTTTTCCATGTCCTTTAACATGCTTCAAACATCATCACATGTTGTAGGGCTTGTCACCTCCCACAACATGTCTCATCACCACTCATGCTTCATTTTTGATATCTTCATCGCATTATATGTTTCGTTTCATCATTTGACCATCACAAGACATGATATTGAGGCCCATGAGCGCAAGTCCTCATGTTACCCATACACTACTCTCAACATAGTAAATGTATGTGCTGTTATGGATAAACCATTAAGGGATGTCAATCATTGCCAACAATTAAAGAAGCATGCTGCAACTTTCAACAAATTATTGACTCTCACAACATGTGAATTTAAGCTCGGTGTCGATACAAAAGTTTTAGATCTTTGAAAGAGGTTTTTAATACTATTTGAATCACTTAAATTGAAATTACGAATTTCCAATTATGATTAAAATTAATCAGGTGCATGTGTTCGAAGGAGACCGAATGCTGGTGATGAACGTTCAGGGTAAACATGGAACTATTCGTTCTCACCGCCAGATCATATGCTGAGGCTTGAAATTTCACTCCAAAACACATGCAAACACAATCACCAGTTTTTCTTCCAAATGACACATTAGCATGAAAACAACCATAACATTACCCCATTAATTTAGAAGCTCTCACCTATGGCGGGGTATGGAAGGGTCAGATGTACGCAACTATACTTATGTGTTAAAAACACACATACATTGTTTCTCGATGACTCATAAAGAAAATTGTGCGAAGCTGTATCGATCAACTGCTACTTCACAATATAAGAAGTAAATTATCTTTTTTTCAACTTACACTTCTTATCTATGTTTATTCGGATAGTAAATAAGATATTTCAATCAAATAAATCATTTTAAATCGAATGACTATTCATCTATTCTATTTTCATGCAAATAAGGGGCAAGAAAACTCTATGGGAAGATGATGATTTAATTCGATGTTATGTAAAAAAGGTTTAGAACATAGGTGTGGGCTAAATAAATCAATAAATAATCTTGGTTCCAGATGGAGCGAGCGAGAGAGCGAGCTCCATGGCTCGTTTCAAGTATGGAACTCGCTTGGAGCGAGTTACTTCGCTTTCGATCAGAATGGAAGGTACAGCCCAACTATGAAGTACATCAGCAGATGTCACAATAATACGTAAATGAGTTTTGGCTGGTATAACCACTCTACTGTCCACTTCTAATAAACGT
>AP025059.1:19085916-19286832 GCA_036186865.1 Eustoma russellianum
TTTGAAGTTATTTGAGTGTTCGTTTCAGCGCCGAGAAGATTCTTTTCTAATTGGTTCCAGATGGAGCGAGCGAGAGAGCGAGCTCCATGGCTCGTTTCAAGTATGGAACTCGCTTGGAGCGAGTTACTTCGCTTTCGATCAGAATGGAAGGTACAGCCCAACTATGAAGTACATCAGCAGATGTCACAATAATACGTAAATGAGTTTTGGTTGGTATAACCACTCTACTGTCCACTTCTAATAAACGTAACTGACCCAATTCTGGCTCATCTTCTGGAATCGTATAACTGTAACTTTTGAGTCACACATTAGCATGAAAAAACCTCATCAATAAGTAAAAGACAACCCAAAACGCCACCAAATTTTATCCAATCATTCACCTGAAGCCATAGGTCAAATTCTTATGCATATGATAACTTCCTTACCTTGAATTCTACAGCACCAAAGTCTCCATCAAGCCTCCTTATCTACCATAATTTTCAATCCTAACACTAACAGTCACCTCCACAACTAAAGACACCCTTGGACGTCAATCTAGCCCCAGCGTTCAAATTTGGCACTTGGAAACTCTAAAATGAGATTTGATGAAATGGACTGAATTATCAAAAGTTCCTCCAAAAGAACTTCATTATCAATTGACTCAAAGTCCGGTCTTGGTTTTATAACATGATCACTTCTGAAATTTCCCTCCATATATAGCCATGAATCGAGGGCGGACCTCAGAGCAACTGTTAAGGTTTTTGTTTTGTGATCTTTAGGTCACCGGTTCAAGCCGCTGACATAGCAACTTGTATAAAAAAGTGCAAGGTAAGGCTGCATACATCTGATCGCTAAGTCATCCGGCCCCTCCCTGGATCCTGTGTAAATACGGCAGCCTAATGCACCGGTACTTCCTGTGAGAAAGTTGTGTTCTTTGTTTTCTTTTTGCGCTGAACTTGTCGTAAGAGCGTAATGCTAACTATTGATTTATTTTCCTAATTAATATTACACAACCGTTAGAATGACAAAAATGTTTCTCCAATTAAAATTAATTTCCTTGGGTTCCGCAACCATTAATTAGATGTCCGAATTGATCAAAATAGTTTGATTTACTCTGAAAAAAATAGTTTGATTTTATTAACTTGTGTCTGAGAATTTGGTATTGATGGCTAAAAGGGATATGGAAGCAGATATGAGAACTTCTTAGAGTTAAAAAAATGTAAATTCTACAATGGAAAAATGAAGTTAATTTAAATAGAGATACATGTATTAGTACAAATGATTTATTCAGTCTCATGAAAACCATAAAAGTAAATAGTTTTAATAGATTACTTCACACTTCTAATTTTTGACAAACATTACACCTAGTGTCCACATGTTGCATTCATATATTGTGTTATATAATATAGTAATACATATCTAGTCCCTTATAATATATGAGCATGTAGCATGAAACAATTATTTATGGATTAGCACTCAAAGTGCCCGCGTACTTATTAGAGCACTGTCTTTCCAAATTGACATGGCTTTAGCACCATCTAAAGAATCACTAGATAGAAAATCTAGTCAGAAACTACACCATATCTGAACAATCTACAGAATCCATTTAGATATCGGCACAATGTGGAGACAAGGACTCTAGAAATTCCGTGCTTATTAGGTAACTACTTAAGGAGGAAACAAGAGAGAAAGGAGACTCCTTAGATGGAGTCGGGCAAGGCAAAGCCGAAGGCAATTATAGCAGGAGGAAGCATAGCTGTGGCTATGCTCTTGTTGCAGTAGGTTAGAATGTGGTGGTGTTGGAGAAAACCATATCTGTTGGAGGAATTGAAATGAATTGGAAAGGTTTGGGCAAATGGGTTTGTCAAAAGTTGACAACCACCATATTTTGAGCTTAATTATGATTAGTGTTCGTTAATCAAAAATAGAAACTAATAATTTCTAAATTATCTACGTGACAAGTAGATGACTTTAGGCTTTTGAATCACTCGATTCCGATACCGGGTGAATGAGAAATTAATGCTCAAAGTTGGAGTAAAATTGGAATGAAATTGGAAAAGTGGTGATGTGGCCTCTTGAGGAGTGACCACATCACCCCTTAAGTGGAATACCACATTGGCTATTTGAGATGAAAAGGCCACCATATATAGTTCTAGTTGGAGCCTTCTTAAATGTGCCCTTGGGCATGAGAAGTTTTTGACCGGAGGGAAGACGCAGCTCAGGCAAGGTTCACCACACGCGCGCGCCGCCCGTCCGGCCGGCTCGGCTCGTGGGTCGTTCTTATCTTTTTTGGAGAAATTTTCTTTTACATTTTTCCAGAAAAATAAATCAAGTGATCCAATGGTTGAAATATTTCTGATCATAACCGTTGCAAGATCTAACGGGTGTAGATCGTAGTCTACACGGATTATGATCTAACGGCTGAGATTGTATCTGACAGCGGTTTCTTCATCTAGATCTAACAGTTGTGGATCGTAGTCTACACGGATTATGATCTAACGGCTGAGATCGTATCTGGCAGCAGTTTCTTCATCCGACGGTCTACGTTTAAAACTGTTTCGGTTTACGATCTAACGGCTGTGGATGAAAACCGTCTGATCAGACGGCTGCGGTTTAATCTGGAGATTAACCGCATAATCCTTCCCGCCTATAAAACGGCTCCTTCTCCAGACTTTCTTCCGAGCACCTCAGCGCCTTCTCTGTTTCTTCTTCTTCTTCTTCTTCTATTTTCGATTTTTTGCATACTGTCGTTGCACTGTTCTTACGTTTCCAGTTCGTCGAGAAATCAGAGCATCCCACAGGTTCGCCGAGTTCTTTACGTTGTTGTGCCGCTTCGTATGAACTGTTAACCGTTGTATCCTGGGAGACGTTTGCTGTTTCTGGTTGGGCACTTCGTACCGGAGCAAATCGTCTTAAGGACAGAGTCCTTAGACTCGCCTCGGTTCTGCTTAGAATTCGTCAATTTATACAAACGCACACAGTACACTGCAACTGATTACAGTTTCTAACATTCTTAAGACGATTTCGTTTTATATACTGTAATCTGTTTCGTTTTCTGTTTGCGTCCCACAGCTTCTATTGGTACGAAACTAATCGGTTTCGTGTTCTGTTTCTGTATTATCCCACAGAATCTGAAATGGAGAACGAAAGTTCGAACTCCTTCAATGGTGTGCACCTTGGTCCGTTCGAGGAAGTGAACACTGCTGTTCCAGTTGCACCCGCTGCCATTCCTGCTCCTGTTCCTGCTGTTGGACAGGCTGAGAAACCGGAGAAGTTTGGAGGCAGTTTCTTCAAACGTTGGCAGCAGAAGATGCTGTTCTTTTTAACAACTCTGGGCTGGCAAAGATGCTGACCGAGGATCCTCCAGTGGTGATAGCAGTCGAGGATCAGAACGTGAATATGCAGAATAGCTTGATTGCTGAAGCATGGAAATATAATGATTATGTTTGTTTGAGTCATATTTTAAGTTGTCTTGATAATTCTCTGTATGGACTGTATAGTACCTATAAGACTGCAAAATCTTTATGGCAAGCTTTAGACAAAAAATACAGGACAGAGGATGCTGGTGCGAAGAAATTTATCATTGGTAAATTTCTTGATTTCAAGATGACTGATTCCAAAACTGTTGTTTCTCAGATTGAGGAACTTCAGATGTTAATGGCTGAAATGGAAGAAGAAGGTATATCCCTTAGTGAATCTTTCTTTGTTGCTGCTGTGATTGAAAAGGTACCTCTTTCATGGAGGGAATTCAGGAGCTATCTCAAACATAAGCGAAAGGAGATGTTCTTGGAAGATCTGGTTGTTCGATTGCGTATCGAAGAAGACAACCACAGATCTGAAAAAAAATTTGCTCAATATTCTGGTCACGCAAAAGCTCATGTCGCAGAGGCGACGAAGAAAAAGAAAGGCAAGTTGGGAGTGAACAACAAAGGCAAAGAGATCGCCAAAAAATTCACAGGAAAATGCTACAACTGTGGCATTCAGGGGCACCGGAGCAGTGACTGTCGCAAGCCGAAGAAGAGGCAAGAGAAAGCGAAGGCAAATCTAGTTGGTGCAGTGGAAGATCTGGATCTTTGTGCTGTTGTGAGTGAATGCAACATTGTGGGAAATCCGCGCGCATGGTGGCTGGACACGGGAGCTACGAGACATGTTTGTGCAAGCACGGCAATGTTCACAGAATACAAGTCCGTTGATGGTGCACAGCTTTACATGGGAAATGATGCTTCATCGAAGATTGAAGGTGAGGGAAATGTTGTTTAGAAGATGACTTCTGGAAAGTTTCTGACTCTGCAGAATGTTCTGTATGTTCGTGATATTAGGAAGAATTTGATCTCTGGTGCATTAATGGTGATGCATGGTTTTAGACTCGTGTTGGAGTCTAACAAAGTTATCATTACTAAGAATGGGTTGTACTTGGGAAAGGGGTACTTGGTAGACAGGATGTTTAAATTAAATGTTATGACCATTGTACCTAGGAAGGAAAAGTTGTGCCCGTAGAGGCTAATGAAAACGCATCTACTTCTGCTTACATGCTTGAGTCTTCTTGTTTATGGCATTTACGTTTGGGATACGTTAATTACAAATCAATTCAAAGAATGATTAATCTTGATTTGTTGCCTAAATTGAATTTGACTAAGGAAAAATGTCAAGTTTGTGTTGAAGCGAAAATGACTAAGGCTCCTTTTCCTTCGATTGAAAGAAACACTGAAGTATTAGATTTAATTCATACAGATGTGTGTGATTTAAAGTTTGTGCAAACAAGAGGTGGTAAAAAGTACTTTGTAACTTTTATTGACGATTGCATTAGATACTGTTATGTTTGTTTGCTAAGTAACAAAGATGAGGCCGTTAATGCTTTTAAGGATTATAAGAATGAAGTTGAAAATCAACTTAGCAAACGAATTAAGATAATTCATAGTGATAGAGGTGGTGAATATGATGCACCGTTTAATGAATTCTGTTCAGAACATGGCATTATTCATCAAACGACTGCGCCATACTCACCTCAATCCAATGGTATTGCTGAACGCAAGAATCGAACTCTTAAAGAGATGATGAATGCTATGTTGATAAGTTCGGGTTTACCTCAGAACTTGTGGGGGGAAGCAATTCTCTCCGCCAATGTTATTCTAAATAGAATTCCATCTAAAAAGATGGATAAAACCCCTTATGAACTTTGGAAAAGTTATAAGACTAGTTTCAAATACTTAAAAGTGTGGGGGTGTCTGGCTAAGGTAGCAGTACCTAAACCAAGACAAGTTAGAATAGGGCCCAAAACAATTGATTGTATATTCATAGGATATGCAATAAACAGTAGTGCATATCGATTCTTGGTGCACAAGTCTGACATCTCTGACATACATGAAAATGTTGTCATGGAGTCAAGAAATGCAGTGTTTTTTGAAGACGTCTTTCCAAAGAAAGATAGAAATGATGAAGAAGCCAGCACTAGTAAGCGAGCTCGGGACACAACGGCTCAAGAAATTGACGAACTCCGTCAAGGCAAGCAAGCCAGAAGACCCACTTCTTTTGGACCAGATTTTCTAACCTTTATGGTAGAGAACGAACCAAGGACCTTTTCAGAGGCAATGTCACCACCAGAAGCTCCATTCTGGAAAGAGGCAATAAACAGTGAGATAGAATCTATTCTCCAAAATCACACTTGGGAGCCGGTCAATCTTCCACCAGGAAGTAAACCACTCGGATGCAAGTGGATTTTCAAGAAGAAGTTTAAAGAAGATGGATCTATCGACAAATACAAAGCGCGGTTGGTAGCCAAAGGTTATCGACAAAAAGAAGGGTTTGATTTCTTTGACACTTACTCACCAGTGACAAGGATTACATCAATCAGAGTGCTAGTCGCGATTGCAGCAGTCTATAACTTAGAAATCCATCAGATGGATGTTAAGACGGCTTTTCTGAACGGTGATTTGGAGGAGGAGATATACATGGAACAACCAGAAGGGTTTGTTGTGCCAGGACAAGAGAAGAAAGTTTGTAGACTTGTTAAGTCTTTGTACGGACTTAAACAAGCACCAAAACAATGACATTTGAAGTTGATCATGTAATGATGTCAAACGGCTTCAGGATCAACAAGTGCGACAAGTGTGTTTACATCAAAAACACACTTAATGCCTATGTAATAGTATGTCTCTATGTAGATGACATGTTAATCATAGGCAGTACTCGTGACATCATCTTGAATACCAAAAAGATGTTAACACAAAATTTTGACATGAAGGATATGGGGGTTGCCAATGTTATTCTAGGAATTAAGATTTCTAGGGTAACTGAAGGATTGATCATGTCACAAAGTCATTATATTGAGTCCGTTCTCAAATGATTCAATATGTTTGATGCAAAACCAGTAAAAACCCCACTTGACTTAAGTATGCACTTAAGGAAGAATCAAGGTGAACCAGAGCTCAATTGAAGTACTCACAAGTGATTCGAAGTCTAATGTACATAACAAACTGTACAAGACCAGGACTTAGCTTGTTCAGTAAACAAATTGAGCAGGTTTACCAGTAATCCAAGTGAAGATCATTGGAAAGCTCTAAATAGAGTGATGAGGTACCTTAAGTACACAATGAAACTTGGATTACATTATATACAAGATATCCAGCAGTATTAGAAGGATAGTGCGATTGCAAACTGGATATCAGATTGCAAAGACTCTAAATCCACAAGTGGATATTTATTCACTGTTGGTGGTGGTTCTGTGTCATGGAAATCCACTAAGCAAACATGCATAGCTCGATCACAATGGAAGCCGAGTTTATAGCATTAGACAAAGCTGGAGAAGAGGCTTGTGAATGGATTCGAAATTTCTAGGAGGACATTCCATGTTGGCCTAAGCCAATAGCTCCTATTAGCATACACTGTGATAGTCAGTCGGCTATAGGACGAGCTCAAAGTAGAATCTACAATGGTAAGTCACGACACATACATCAGAGAAATAATACCATTAAGCAATTGATCTTTATGGCGTGATTTCCATTGATTACATAAAATCAGAGGAGAATCTTGTGGAATCCGCTTACCAAAGCTCTGCCTAGAGATCAGATGTCTAAATTGACAAACGGAATGGGACTTAAGCCTACAAAGCAAGGATCTTTGTAACGGTAACCCAACCTTGTTGACTGGAGATCCTAGAATCTAGGTTCAATGGGAAAACTAAGTTATAAGGGTTCAGTTAGCACTTACTCATTCCGTTAAACAAAAGTGTTGTCTGCAGAGAATAGTTAGGGTAAGCTAGAGCTTTTAATGATGTCCTATATCTTGATAATTCAAGTGGGGTATGACAGAATACTCTTGATAGGAATCACCTATGTAAGTGTGAAGTGGGGCCGCTTCTATGAGAATTCTGAGAGGCAAGACTTCTCTAATACACTTTCTGAAACCAGGTTGTTCATGGCCAAAATGAACACAACCATGAGAACCAATAAGGGGTGTCAAAGGAAATGTTGTGTGAATATCATTAGTCTAGGTTCACAATAAAGGCGATAGTTCAAGACATCAGGTCACTAACCAGCTGAGTGGATCCGATGGTATAATCACTAAGAAAGGTTCAAAGCCAGAAGCTTACCTCTTCTGATGCAACATATCCTTGTCTGATTTCTCGATAGAGTCTAAATCTGCATCTGCATTAATTTTCATTCATGTAGGGGATTGTTGAAGGAATTGAATGAATTGGAAAGGTTTTGGGCAAATGGGTTGTCAAAAGTTGACAACCACCATATTTTGAGCTAATTATGATTAGTGTTCGTTAATCAAAAATGGAAACTAATAATTTCTAAATTATCTACGGGACAAGTAGATGACTTTAGGTTTTTGAATCACTCGATTCTGATACCGGGGTGAATGAGAAATAATGCTCAAAGTTAGAGTAAATTGGAATGAAATTGGAAAAGTGGAGGAGTGACAACATCACCCCTTAAGTGGAATACCATATTGGCTATTTGAGATGAAAAGACCACCATATATAGTTCTAGTTGGAGCCTTCTTAAATGTGCCCTTGGGCATGAGAAGTTTTTGACCGGAGGGAGAGACCGCAGCTCAGGCAAGGTTTACCACACACGCGCACGTGTCGCCTGCACGGCCGGCCGGCTCGGCTCGTGGGTCGTGGGTCATGGGTCCGTGGGTGATTCTTATCTTTTTTGGAGAAATTTTTCTTTTACATTTTTCCAGAAAAATAAATCAAGTGATCCAACGGTTGAAATATTTTCTGATCATAACCATTGCAAGATCTAACGGGTGTAGATCGTAGTCTACACGGATTATGATCTAATGGCTGAGATTGTATCTGACAGCGGGTTCTCCATCTAGATCTAACGGTTGTGGATCGTAGTCTATACGGATTATGATCTAACGGCTGAGATCGTATCTGGCAGCAGTTTCTTCATCCGACGGTCTACGTTTTAAACTGTTGCGGTTTACGATCTAACAGCTGTGGATGAAAACCGTTTGATCCGACGGCTGCGGTTCAATCTGGAGATTAACCGCCTAATCCTTCCCGCCTATAAAACGGCTCCTTCTCCAGACTTTCTTCCGAGCACCTCTGCGCCTTCTCTGTTTCTTCTTCTTCCATTTTCGATTTTTTGCATACTGTCGCTGCACTGTTCTTACGTTTCCAGTTCGTCGAGAAATTAGAGCATCCCACAGGTCGCCGAGTTCTTTACGTGCTTTGCCGCTTCGTATGAACTGTTAGCCGTTGTATCCTGGGAGACGTTTGCTGTTTCTGGTTGGGCATTTGTTACCAGAGCAAATCGTCTTAAGGACAGAGTCCTTAGACTCGCCTCTGTTCTGCTTACAGTTCGTCAATTTACACAAACGCACATAGTACGCTGCAACTGATTATAGTTTCTAAACAATATCACCCCCAATGGAAGCCCAACTGGTGCTGGTGTTGGTGTTGATCCCTTAACTACCCAAATTATTGCTTCCTGTCTTCCTGATCCTCAGCTCCTCCATAAACATCAACTTGCCCATGTATATTGATCAGGTTGGTAAAAGGGATATACACTTTAGTATTCACACCCCCCCCTCCCCGGCCACGCCACCCCCAACAATTGAAGAACAATAGAAACCCATCTCATGTTTTTGTGTTGGTTGTCTTCTTGAATTATTGGCTGGTTCTGTTTTTCTTAATTTCAGTCATCCAAGTGCCTTGAGAAATGGGGAGCAGGAAACTTAAATTCTGCACTTGAGGAATATCAGTCTACTCGGCTGCCAGCGACACAAGTCCCTACATTCTAGGGAGCTAGGACGCGTAAAACGGGGGCCTGGACTGTTGGGTATCCCTCCTAGTTGGAGAGTTCTAAGTTTTGGAGTCAAAAGACAATTACAACATTAGAAAGTTCCAACAAAGGAAGTTGGAATGAAACTTGGTTCTCCAAGAATGTTAATGCTTGGAAGACTCTAGGAAGACCTTGTGCATTGAAAAGGCACAAGATAGAGCACTATAAATACAGGTGTTATGTGGAACAAATGCAAGAGGAGAACAAGAAACAAGAAGAAAAAATAAGAGAGACAAATACAAGTGAGGAAGAGTGAAACTCGTTAGGTGCTGGGCAGTCTGCCAGCCTCTGGAAAAATTACATTTGCCAAATGTTGCCACCGTTGGATCGTCACTAAATTTTGACAGATTATTTCCAAGACACAGTAGTACGTTCTGAACGGTGGAGACGTGTTTTGGAGGTGTCTAGGTGAGTCCGATTGCTGCATTCCCGAGACTGAAATTTTCTGTCTGAAAATTTCAGCTTTGTATTTTGTTCCTCTCTTGTATCTTGTTGTGTTCTAAAATTGGTTGGTGATCTTGATGATGTTGTATTCCTCTAGCTGCACCTAGAGAGACTTGGTTGTACCTCTTATTGACTATAGTGGTGATCGTTTAAGTGGCCTACGGGTCCCGTGGTTTTACCCCTACTTTGGGAGGTTTCTCCATGCTAAAAATTATTGGTGTTCTTGTTCGTGTTTCATTCAATTATATCTCTATAGTTGCTGTATTTTGTGAGAGATTATATCTTATTCTGCCGTGCTATCGTGGTTTCCTCCCAACAAGTGGTATCAAGCCAGGTTCTCTTGGACTGTGTGCAACTATGGAAGTGAACACATCCAGGATGGTGAGTTTGGAATGGCTCCACTATAATGTTTGGAAATGAAATATGGAAGGATTTGCTCTATGTAAAAGGCTTCATGTTTCCGGTTTTCTCTACAGAGAAGCCCGAAGGAAAAAAGTGATGAAGAATGGAACCTGCTCCATAGACAAGTTTGTGGGTACATCCGCCAATAGGTCGATGATAATGTATTGAATCATGTAAGCAAGGTGTCTAATGCAGAACACTCTGGACAGCCCTAGAGGAGTATATGCTAAGAAGATGAGAAAAAAATAAGCTATTCCTAATCAAGCAGATGATGTCTTTGAAGTATGATGATGGTTCATCCATGGCCGACCACCTGAATGCTTTTCAGGGAATTATGAATCAATTGGCGATGATGAGCATAAGCTTTAATGATGAGATACAAGATTTGTGGCTTTTGGCACTCTACCAAATTCATGGGAGACGTTTCCGGACATCATTATCTAATTCTACTCCCAATGGTGTTCTCACATGGAATCGGCTAAGAGTGCCGTTCTTAGTGAAGAAATGAGGCGCAAGTCTCTTGGCCCCTCTTCTCGTTCAGAGGTGCTGGTCACTGAATCACGGGGGAGAAGTCAGAGAAGGACTCAGAATAATCGTAGTGCATCAAGAGGAAAGAGTCAAACCAAGCTTCAGACAGTCGTGGCAAAGTCTCGTGAGGGTTCCAACAAATGGTCAAATGCAGAGTGCCATCATTGTGGCTTGAAGGGTCATATCCGAAAGCATTGCCGAAAGTTGAAAAGAAATGAGAGACAAGAATAACCACAATGATGTCAAGAAAGAAGGCATCAACAATGATGATATTGCCGTTGTTGATGATTTCTTCATTATTTGTGATGATTGTGTAGAAACTGTTAATATATCATCTGAAGAGATGGATTGAGTGATTGATAGTGATGCTTCTACACATGCTATCTTTTGGCGTGATCTTTTCTCAACCTATGAAGCAGGTGGCTTCACAGTAGTGCGTATGGGAAATAGAGGACAATCAAGCGTTGTCGAAATGTGAAAAATTTATGTTGAGACTAGTAATAGAACCACACTAGTCCTCAAAGATGTGAAGCATATTTCCGATCTTCGATTCAACCTCATATCCGTTGGAAAGCTAAGTCATGATGGATATTGCAGTTCATTTATGGGTAATGAATGGAAACTTACGAAGGGCTCAATGTTGGTTGCGAGAGGAAAGAAATGTTCGAATTTGTACATTGCCAATTTGGTATTTCCAAGTATTACATGAATACTTGTGAGAATGATAGTTCCTCAGAATTATAGCACCAACGTTTGGGGTTATATGAGTGAAAAGAGATTGAGCATCCTGGCCAAGAAGAATGTGTTATCCAGAGTTTCCAAAGCAAAATTGAAGCAGTGTCCGCATTGCTTGGTTGGAAAGCAAAGACATGTGTCCTTCAAGTCCTCCGAACCAAAAGAAAGCAGGAGGTTTTGGACTTGGTCCATTCTGATGTATGTGGACCAATGAAGACCCGGTCACCTGGAGGTACTTATTATTTTGTGACATTCATTGATGATTATTCTCGGAAGATTTGAGTCTATACCTTGAAGACGAAAGACTAGGTGCTTGACACATTCAAGTCCTTTCAAGTGTCGGTTGAAAGAGAAACAGGAAAGAAGCTCAAGTGTATCCGAACGGATAATGGGGGAGAATATATTGGTCCGTTCGATGAGTATTGCCAAAGCCAAGGTATACATCACCAAAAGTCTCCTCCGAAGACACCACAGTTGAATGGGCTGGCCGAAAGAATGAATAGAACATTGGTTGAAAGGGTGAGATGTTTTCTATCTCAATCAAGGTTGCCGAAGTACTTCTGGGGTGAAGCATTGAATACAGTGGCACACGTGCTAAATCTTACACCATGTGTGCCTTTGAAGTTTGATGTTCCAAACCGTGTTTGGAGTGGAAAAAAATGTCTCTTATGACCATCTTCGGGTGTTTGGGTGTCTTGCTTATGTGCACGTTCCGAAAGATGAGAGTTCAAAACTTGATAACAAGACAAAGAAGTGTGTATTTGTGGGATACAGACTTGATGAGTTCGGCTATCGCTTCTTTGATTCGGTTGCCAGAAAGTTTGTTCGCAGCCGAGATGTTGTGTTTATGGAGGACTACACCATTTATGATATTGAGAAAGCTGAGAAAGAAATTCCTACTCATGTAGATGAAGAATTGGCTAGTGATCAACCAACTAAAACTGCTCCCGCACCAAATGTTGTAGTTGACGAGCTTGATGAGAATCCAGATGCTGAAAACAAAGTCCATCATGAAGAGGAGATGGCTGAGCAACCTGCTGGTGCTGTTGAGTTGAGACGGTCTACCCGTGACAGAAGACCTTCCGTTCGTTATCCTCCGAGCGAGTATGTATTTCTTACTGATGGTGGAGAGCCTGAAAGTTTTCGTGATGCTTTGGATACCTAGAAATTCGAGCTTGAGAAGATTCATACGGATGAAAATTGCTCCGATATGTTGACAAAAGTTTTGTCAAGAGGAAAGTTTGAGTTTTGCCGCATGGCTTCCGGGTTGATGCTGCCCTCCAACTAGTCGGTCGGGGGAGTTTGTTGGGTATCCCTCCTAGTTGGAGAGTCCCAATGTTTGGAGTCAAAAGACAATTACAACATTGGAAAGTTTCAACAAAGGAAGTTGGAATGAAGCTTTGGTTCTCCAAGAATGTTTAATGCTTGAAAGACTCTAGGAAGACCTTGTGCATTGAAAAGACACAAGATGGATCACTATAAATAGAAGTGTTGTGTGGAACAAATGCAAGAGAGAACAAGAAACAAGAAGAAAAAATAAGAGAGACAAATACAAGTGAGGAAGAGTGAAACTCGTAGGTGCTGGGCAGTCTGCCAGCCTCCGGGGAAATTGCATTTGCCGAGTATTCCACCGTTGGATCGTCACCAAATTTTGACATATTGTCCTTAAGATACATTAGTACGTTCTGAACGGTGAAGATGCATTTTGGAGGTGTCTAGGTGAGTCCGATTGATACATTCCCGAGACTGAAATTTTCTGTCTGAAAATTTCAGCTTTGTATTTTGTTTCTCTTGTATCTTGTTGTGTTCCAAGATTGTTTGGTGATCTTGATGATGTTGTAGTCCTCTAGCTGTGCCTGAGAGACTTGGTTGTACCCATTATTGACTATAGTGGAGATCGTTTAAGTGACCTACGGGTCCCATGTTTTTTACTCCTACTTTGGGAGGTTTTTCCACGCTAAAAATTATTGGTGTTCTTGATCGTGTTTCCGTTCGATTATATCTCTATAGTTGCTGTATTTTGGGAGAGATTATATCCTATTCCGCTGTGCTATCGTGGTTTCCTCCCAACGTGGACCTGTTTGATGGCCTAACTTTTGATCCACTCACTGAAACTCCAGAAGAATGTGAAGTGCTGAAGGAAAGGAATGTTCCTTTCTTTTCTGATGTGCACTCAGTACTCGTGTAGACATTAATGGTGATCTCCTCCTAATAAAGCTACTGCTACCTGTACTTGGTAGCAAGTCGTGGATTGGTACACGACGCCTTGCATTCATCTTTATGTGCTTGGAAGGAAGTGTTGGAAAAAGCACGTAAAACTGCTATAAAAAATTGCTCCAAATTTATATAAAAACATGTAAAAAGTTTGATAGCTTAAATGAGTTAAACTTGAGTTAGATCAAAGGAAATCAAACTCTCTGATTTGAGGTTTGGTGTGTGAGACCATACTATAAAATTCGGAGCTTGGCATCAAAGACCGAACGTTCGGTTCTGACCATACTCTGAATTCTAAGTTTGCTTTCTGATTCTAATACTTTCTGTTTTTTGACGAATGAAACAGTAAATGTTTGGGAAGGAGGTTTACCGAACATTCCATCTTGAGTATGGTCCTCAAGTTTTTAGTTACAACGTTTAAATCATTTGAATTGTGAGTTCAGTATGAGTGACAAGAATGTTCAGTCGACTTTAGACGACAGAATTTTATGAGTCTTTTCATGAAATGATGCACCTTTTGCAACTTGGAACACCTCATTTCTACTATAAACGATCATAAACTTACTGTTGGAAGTTAAATCTACAGAGATGTGTTAAATTAACTTATTTCTTGTCAAAATCAAAGTGTAATAAATACAAGAATCCTAAGATTTTGCAGATATATTTTTGTGAAAATCTGCATAATTTCTTCCTCTCTTTCTTCTTCTTTCTCTAATATTAAACACTTCAATAAACAATTTCAAGTATCTTCTTGTAGAGCAAACAACAAGACGAAACTACTATATCATGGAAGCATTTGCTAGTAACATACATTAGCTCAATTGGTGGAAGCAAAATTGCTTTAAGGACGGTGTAACATGGGTTACGTCTTGGCTATTTTCTTCTACTTGTTTTCACTTTCTTTCAGTTTAGTTAACATATGTTAGCCTAATTTTTCCAACAATCTTAAAGAAATTTTCTTGATATGCATATTAAACAACCTATTGTTTCCAATATGTCCAACTTGAAAGCATTTGATGGCAAGTACTTTCAAGAGATGGTCCGAAATTTTTTTGTTCTTTCTTGAGATGCTATCCGTTTCTAATGCTCTCTAAAAGTTGTTCCCAACAATGATCCCCATGTTGATGCTACCATCAGTATCAGAACCCAGTGCTATAACTGACATAGATGATGATCAGGATAGCCTTGCTGGAATGGTGGGTTATGATATTCTTTTTGATTAGCACATAATTGAAATGATTAAGGAACCCATTGAAGAATTTAATCAGAATTATGCCTCTAATAGTCCTTCTACTAGTACCGTTGTTCCTCAATAACATGTGTCTAACAATACTTCCCAAATTCCACAAAGTTCCGGTTCTAGTAATCCGACACAGCTTCTTGGTTGGCCAAATCTCTAGCCCCTTATAATTATTCTTGTGGCTAAGTAAGAGAAATCAAACAGGTCAACGACAATGGAGTGGTTTCTCACGTAGTTGATGATGTTTCATTTTGTTCCTTTAATCCACACGGAACAATATGTTGTTTTAGAAGTCGCAACTGCTCAGAGATTTTTGTAATGAAAGACTATTTTTGCAGAGAGATCAACGTGCTATCACCCTTAATTTTTCCAGCCTGTGGAGGTTGATGTTTCTTGAGATGTTGAACATCGGTTACAACAAACTGGTTTTTAAAAGAAATAAAGGGTTTTATGTATGTCTAGAAAGTCTTGGATGAAAGACAAAAGTGGTTCAAAAATCCTTGATGATGAACGAAGAAAATTATCAATGGGAATATCAACTTGGTAAAAAATAGGAAGATCACTCGCGTTCATCATTTCTTCTCCCGGGTAACATTGTTGGTGGCACAACAAAAAATAGTTAGTGGACACCATAAAATTCATATCAATCAGTAGATATTTATTTTCTGAATTTCACTAGTTTTCTTTGAGACTGCATAAGAAACCCAAGTAGTTGAAAAATTGAAAGTGCTCTTAAAGATAACTTTGTTTACATGATTGGATTTGGCAATGTGATTCATGTTCCTATTAAATTTAATAATTAATTTTCGAGCCGCTACCAAAAAAGGCTAATCTTGTTGGTTTTGTACTACATATGCGATCTTTTGATTCTTAATATGTTTCATCTTGTTCTTATATGTGATTGATTCACTTGTCTTATGCCGTGTAAGACAGAGTCATGAAAATGCTAATACTATTAATAAAATAAATAAGATGAATATTATTTCTATAAGAATGATTAAAAGCATGTAACACATGTTTTGTTGGTGATTTGTAGAAAAAATCTATGTATATATTTAAATGTAATTAGATATATGACATAATTTGGCTTGATGTTTTAATGAAGATTTTATGTTTAAACCATTTTATGAGATTTCTAGTCCTCTTTGTCACTTGAATCGAGATTTCATGTTAAAACTAAATTTGTCAAGATGCTCAATGTGACGCATGCTAGTTGTGTATAATGTTGAAAGCATTTTATAATTGTCTGAAAAATCTAAGAGATGGAAATTTGGTAG
The DNA here is from genome assembly GCA_036186865.1 of Eustoma russellianum. NCBI lineage: Eukaryota > Viridiplantae > Streptophyta > Magnoliopsida > Gentianales > Gentianaceae > Eustoma > Eustoma russellianum. The sequence goes on from AP025059.1 coordinate 19,102,035, forward strand.
TTTGCTTTCACCTTTTGAAAATAGAGTTTCATATTGAAAATGAAATAGATAAGAATAGTTATTTCTTGATTTTATGATGGTCCATATGCGCATATGAAGATTTCTTCTCTTAGGCATTTGATGTCTTTGCGGATATGCTAAAAAGAGTTTATAGCAAAACTTAGAAATCATTTAAGATGGATTTCTAGTCTTAGATGTTAGCGTTTAAATTGACTTTCTATAAGTGTTGTGAGTTGGACCTATTTATCCGAGTTGTTATTTATAGAATATATTTCAAGAATGAGAAATCTATTTTATGTTAGATAACACTTGGTCTATGTGATATGATTTTAGAATCAATAATTGAGTTAATAATTGGTAATTTTCATTTGATTAACAAGTAATTATTTTGAATCATGCGCATAAATAAGGATGTAAGGAAAGTCGAATATAGAAGATATTATGCTATGTAGAATATTTCTTGATTGTAAATTTTATGAATGTTATACAAGTGTAATTCAAGAAAGTATGTAAACTTGTATATGATATATTGCACACTTATACACCTCTATAAGATTGTAGAAATGTGTAAGTCATCAATTATTGTTATGAAGTTTGTGGATGTCTATTTTATCACAACGATAAATATATTTTATGGGTTGTAATGTTTGCATTTAGTGTAACATGTAAATGGGCATATAAGTTGAGTGTTTATGTTCTTAAATATAAATAGCAAATAATGAAAGTTATTTGTCTAAAGATAAACATTAAACTAAATGACATATTATTGATGAAATATGCTTTTGTTGAATCTATGGTATGATTAAATGATCAAAATGTTGTTTTCTATGAATCTTTGATCATAAGGAAGTTGCTAGAGTTTCCTCCAAAGTGACATAGAGATCTAAGCTTATGTTCATTGTTGAAAGCCTTTTGAGTTGAATGATACTATAGTTTGGTGTTTATTACATGATGACTAAATTAAGTTTATATGGTTGGTAATATTTAGTTGATAAAATGAATGTTGTAATTTAGTTCAAGGTGTTATTTTATGATTAATGTTGACATATAATTATGATGAAATGTGGAGGTTTTGTTCTTCATACTTATTTGAAAATAAAACTGTTTTTAGAATGTCGGCATGTGAATAGCTTGTACATGTTGTATAACTTCTACAAAAATTTAGAAGGTTGAAGTAGAAAATTCGATCAATACTAAAATGATTATTTGTTTATTGTTCTAATTGGTTGAAGTTTTGTTGTTTCAAACTTATGAGTATGATGGGCTTTCTTGAAGCATATGAAATTAATTTTAATTTGCTTGGCTGATATTTGGTAGCACAACTAACTCTATGATAAAGATGTTTAATGGTGATCACATTTGTTGGAGGAGTTGATTCATGGGAACATTTTGTTGTATTTGAGTTCGATGGCTTTGTTGATAAAAACAAAATTCAATGTTTCCAAGCTTGTTTCTAGTTAGTCTTACAGACTAATGAGATGTTTTGTTAAGTGATTCATGGACAAGAATCACTGAAAGGCAAAGACTTGAGAAGGTGCTAGCACTTGATGAATGATAGAATGTTGTGAATTACTTATGAGTTTCTTCGTGGTTAAACATAGACAATGTGAGGCCTATGAGAGCGGACCGATTTGAAAGAACTAAGTATAACTAGTTCTTGTGACATCGAGGGAGGTGGTATCTCCGTGATGATAACTCAATCTCTATTAGTAGAGATCCTAGAAACGAGGTTCAATGGTTAATAACAAGTCATAGAAGAGTTCTAATCAGCACTATCAAACTTGTCCCTTCCTATGATGTTGATGTAGATAGTTCTTGCTGCAAGTTTTTGAAGGTGAGATTTTAAGAATATCTTAAAGAAGTTCATAGACATGTTTATGGTAGTGTGAGCAGTACACACTTGATGAATTTCATCTATATAAGTATTGAGGTGTTGCCGCTCCCTATGAGAATTTGGCATAACTTAATAGAGCACTTATGAAAACCTAGGACGAGTGCATGGCCGAATTTGCAGCAAAATGCAAACTTGTATGGAGTATACAATGACATGTCTTTTGATTGTTTATATAAACAATAGAGAAATATGATTCAAGGCGTCTGTGTCATCTTACTTCTGTTTATATACTATTATTTGTACTAAGTGATGATTTAAGACACAAGTCATCGTCCATTATATGCCAACGTCTTTGTTTAATATCAGAGCGTCTAGTTTATGATTGTTCATGGATCTTTTTATATAAATTTGGATCATGTGGAGGTATTGTTAGTGAAAGCACACAAAAACGCTTTAGAAAAGTACTTTAAGTTTCTATAAAAACATGTAACATGTTTGATTAGAGAAATCAGTTAAACTTGGATTAGATCAAAGGAGAAAAAACTTTGATTTTGAGTTTGGTGTGTGAGACGATGCTCTGAATTCTGAGTTTGGCGTCAAAGATCAAATGTTTGGTCTGACCATACTCTAAATTATGAGTTCGGTGTGTGAGTTTGTTCGAATTCTAAAATTTATATTTTCAGACCGAATGCAACACCGAACGTTTGGCGATTATGTTTACCAAATGTTCGGTCCTAAATCGGTCTTAAGTGTTGAGTTGCAATTTCAGATGATTGGAATTGTGAGTTCGGTCTTAGAGACGAATGTTCAGTCTATTTCTGGACTGCACAATTTTCTGTTTTATTTTCATGAAATGATGTACCTTTTACAACGTGGAACACCTCTATTCAACCATGAATTGGCATAAACTAACTTTGAAAGTTCAATTTTGCAGAGATGTGTTAAATTAGCTTCTTTCTTGTTAAAATTAAAGTCTATAAATACAAGAATCCTAATATTTTGAAAATATACTTTTGTTTTGTTAAAACCTGCATAATTTATTCTTCTTATTGGTTTTTTCTCTATACAAGAATCCTGATATTTTAAAGATATATTTTTTTTTGTGAAAACCTGCATAATTTATTCTTCTTATTGTTTTTTTCTCTATAATATTAAACACTTCAATACACAAAATAAGTTCAATATTCTTTTCGTAGAGCAAAAGACAAGAAGAAGCCGTCATATTTCTGAGAAGCTTTTGTTACTAGTCTACCTTGCTCAGTTGATGAAACAAAATTGTTTTAAGAACAGTGTCACATTTGTTACGTCTCGACTATTTTCGTTTTTTTTGTTTTCACTTTTTTTCCCGTTTGGTTATCATATCTTAGCATATATTTCCAACAGAAAGCTGCCATAAAACCGGAGTTTTCGTGCTTCAATCTTGGATTATTTAGTGTTAACCATATTAGAGCCATTATGAGATGATGAAAAATCAGATTACATCCCTCAAAACACACTAATGTCCAGGGAAAGTAATGCGTTGGATCGAAAGCATGGCGTGATCCGTAGGGGCCGAGCTAGATTTAAATTTTTATTTTTTGAAAATTTGAACGACAATTCTTAAACTGTAGTCATGCTACTCATGCATACTTCCCTCCCCATCTCCTTAAGTAAAATCAGTTGAAAAGGACTGCCTTCAAATATTTATGGCATAGAGTTCCAGGATCTGGCAAGGTACACATATGCTTGCTCCATGACCAACTTTCCATATATGTTTTGAAGGAGTCTGTAGAAATAATCAAAGTGACCAGCCGAGCTGATGTGCCTAGCTGAAATAAACATGAACTACTGACTAGCTGAGCTGAGGTGCCTAGCTGAAGTAAAGGAAGAAGTAAAGGAGTACCGAGCCGAGGTGCCATACCAAGGTGAGGATCAAAGATGAGCAGGGAAAAATAAAAGGAGTGTCAAGCTGAGGTGCTAAGCTAAAGTGAGGCACAAGTAGAAGAAGTTCCGAACCGAGGTGCCTAGCCGAGGTGAGGTCAAAAGTAGTACTCGAGCTAAGTAAAAGTGCCGAGCTAAAACATGCAGTGCCGAGGTGACATGAAGCAGTGTCGAGGTGATGAGATAAAACACTAATGGAAAAAGTGTTAGAATCTAGATGGAGTACCAAGCCAAAAGAAGAAGTGCCGAGGTAAGCTAAAATGAGAAACGACCGAGGTAATGAAGTATCTGAGCTAAAGGAAAGAATGTCGAAGCCGAGGTGACGAAGTGAAGGCAATAAAGGAAAACAGCAATGACGAATGCCAAGCTGAGAAGACGAGGTGAATGTATAAACAAATGACCAAGCTGTAGTGAGCAAAACAACAACAGCAGAACAAAGATTAACAGTAGCAACAGAGACAACACCGCCTAGCTGAAATACTTAGACAAATATAAGAAACCTCGGAGGCAGCACTGAAGAGATAAAGTGAGGACCAGTGCAACAAAAATATTTATACGAATATACTGTACATACATCCACTAGCTAAATGGACCAACTAAAGAATTGTAAATAAAATATAGCTATTAGAAATAGCCGTTGCTGGCTTGAGGTGTCTTACCTATTCAAAGCCTTATAAAAGGCAAACTCATGTACATTCAATGGTGAGGCTCTGCGAGAAGAACTTAAAAGTCTGAATAAAATTTACACTATTCAGCCTACAATTCAACTCTTCTATTCTACAATTTATTCTTCTGTATTCTAGAATGTGTGCTACTCAAATGCTCTCACAAATGCTTTAAAACAATTGCTTTCGCTTCTTTACTCTGCAACTCTGAAAATCCAACAATATGGTTGCAATTTGGTCACATGGAACGAAGAAATAATATTTTTATAATGGATGAACCTATTTGAGAAAGGAGGGAGAATAAATTAATCACAAAAAGGAAAAAACGAAAAGAAAAACGGGAAAATATGTATACTTACACATTGTCTATTTTGATGAAAACAGAAGCCGTCAGAGTGTTATTTACGATCTTATCTATACCTTATACATCTTTATTTTATGTTCTTATTTATTGCTGAGTTGCAATATTTTGAATCAAAACTGATTGAAAACCAACGTTGCAATTTACACTGTGAGAACAGAAGCCGTTAGATTTATCTACGATTTTATAAAAACCACATGTAGCAAAAATCTAAGGTGCAATTTGCGGAATAACATGGATTACCTTCATATAAGTAGCAACTAGTTCCCATATAAAGCAGAAAAAGAAAAGGTGATAGGAACTAGATAACATAATACTCCCCATCCCAAAAATATTGTTATATCATCTATTTTATTTTGTCTCAAAAATATGGTTCACTTTCTAAAACATGTTATATATCAAAGTTTCCATATCAATACTTTCATGATTTTTTCTAATTTGTTTCAATTAATCAACTAACAGTAGAAAAATAATAATGAATAAAGTAGTTTGACTGTCAAATCAAAAAATGGGAACAACCCTCGAGACACTAAATAAATTTCCCTAAAACTCACGCATATGCCATGTCAGCCCATATAGTTCTCTGAAAAAACAGAGAAAGTCATTAGTGGGAAGGGAGGGCATCCTACCGAATTCACATTAGAAATAGCCGGGATGAGATCTCCTCACCGCGCGGTGAGTCACCGCACGGCCCAGGACGCGACACGTGGCAGCAGTAGAGGGTGGTGAGGCTGGATGAGGGTTACCTTCACCCAGCCTCACCACCCCTCTTTTTTGCCACGTGTCGCGCGGTCACGAACGCGGTGAGGAAGGAGCGGTGAGGGGATCCTATCCCGAAATAGCCTATCTATTTCTTCATCAGAGAATGGGGATAGGATTCCCTCACCGTTCCCCCCTCACCGCGTGCGTGACCGCGCGACACGTAGCAAAAAGAGGAGTGGTGAAGCTGAGTGAGGGTAACCCTCATCCAGCCTCACCACCCCCTACTACTGACACGTGTCGCGTCTTGGGCCACACGGTGACTCATCGCGCGGTGAGAAGATCTCATCCCCAGAGAATGGGAGATGACAGTATGTCATATGCTTTCTTTCTTAAGAAACCCTTGATTTCTCCACAACGAAATGTACTCCCGTCAAACTGTCATAATATTTTGAGAAGGGTGGAGTAACAAGTTTTAGTAAGTTTTTGGCCGTGGACAATATTTACTGCCGCCTTTCCAACCCATTCTTTAGCAAAACCCAAAATTTTCAGTTGCATTAGCACATAGTTTGATAGAATATTCATAATACCAAAAACAATTCAAACATTAGGAGCTAAACGGTCCTTAAGGCAGAAAAGAGAAAATGCGTCACAGGGAAAACCCAAAAGAAAATGGAAAACGTTTGTTACTTCAGATAGCATGTCATAGAATTGAAGCTTCTCAAGGACTAAGAATATACAAAATGCAAAATAGCATGAAAATCAATCTTTATGAGCAAAAAAATACCGAAGTTTTTAGTGGATTTGAATAATGCTTGCCCATGCCCAAGTCTTGAAAACATATCGTATCTAGAGAAGAATGCAACTTCTTAGGTGCGGAAATACTGAGATTATGCATAAGAATAATTACAATCATATCAAATATGTGTTGGTGAAAAATTTGTAATGTGGAAATGGGTTTGTCCAAAATTGGTGAGCAACATATTTTGTGCTTAATTAAGATTAGTTTTTGTTAATCAAAAATGAAAACTAATGAATCCTAAATTATCTACGTAATGAGTAGATGATTTTAGGCTTTTGAATCACTCGATTTCGATACCGGGTAAATGAGAAATTAATGCTCAAAGTAAAAGTAAAAATTGGTTGCAAATTGGAAAATTGGTGATGTGGCTTCATGAGAAGAAGACACATCACCTTTTTGCAAATATATCACATTGGCAAATTGAAGGGAAAATGCCACTAAATATAGTGCTAGGATAGGCACTTTAGATGTGCCCTGAGGGCAAGAGGCGCGCGCGCCGCCGCCGCCCGCCCGTCCGGCCGGCACGTGCTCAGGTTCGGGCCCGTGGCTCACTTGCCCGGTTCTTATCTTTTTGGAAAAATTTCTTTTAAATTTTTTTCAGAAAATAAGTTACCTGATCCTACGGTTATGATTTAATCCTACGATCTAACGGATCGGATTAAGCCGGCAGTTTTAGTTGACTGATTCATATCAGTCGTGGGTTACTGGCCGATCAGAGGCGGTCGTGGGGTGCGTGGTGATCGTGGGGGTTACTGGCCGATCACTGCGGTTGTAGGTTGCCGTAACCTCCAAGATTTCCCTCTATAAATCGAGGAAGTGATCTGCCTCTGAAAGACACCGAAATTTTTCTTCTCTTCTCCCGTTGCATACGAGCATTCTGCATAAACTATTGCTGCATACTGCATACACTGCTGCTGCATTTCATCAATCCAAGAAGTCAGAGCACTTGTCAGGTTCGTAGAGTTCTTACGTAGTAGTGCCACTCGTTCGAACTGTTAGCCGTTGTATCCTGGGAGACGTTTGTAATTTCCGGTTGGACACAGTATACCGGAGCAATTCAACTCAAGGACAGAGTCCTGGACTCGCCTCGGTTTGTGTGTTGAGCTCTTCCCTTTGTTGTGAGCTCACTCTGTGTTGAGCTCATCCCAGTTTGAGCTCTTCCATGTGTTGAGCTCATCTCTGTGTTGAGCTCTTCTCTGTGTTGAGCTCATCTCTGTGTTGAGCTCTTCCCTGTGTTGAACTCTTCCCTGTGCTGAGCTCTTTTCTGACTTCCTACATTGAGCTCTGCTCATCCTGCGTTGAGCTCTGCTCTTCCAGTGCTGGCCTCAGCTCATCCTGTGCTGGCCTCAGCTCATCCTGTGCTGGCCTCAGCTCATCCCTGTGCTGGCCTCAGCTCATCCCTGTGCTGGTCTCAGCTCTTCCCTGTGCTGAGCTCTGCATCCCTGTGCTGGACAGAATGTCAGTTTCGTTCTCTAATAAATCCGAGTTTGTATATGAGGCAACAATATGGTATTCCTTCCGTCTCAAAAATATTATCAGAGTTGATCAACGGAGGTTTTTGGTTAAACATCGATTAAAACCAGATCATTAAGGTACTCAACATAATAGTTCCTATTCAGAACTAAATTACACTCAACAATTTATAAAATACTTTGATAATTTGATCTTAAACGTGGATTCACCAACTATGCATTTAACCAATTGTGACCACATTTTTAGGATGAAGTGACTATATGCCAACCTACTCTTGAAGCTAAAAAAAAAACATAAAAGACAAATTTGTCCGGCGCATTAAGAAACACCCGCCAAAGCATATGTAATTGTAAAAAACGTAAACTTGAAGAATGTATTAGCATAATCAAAGAAGCATGAAACCTAACAGTTGAATAGGATACTGAGAGAATAGCCTATGATACAGAGTTGTTTATATCTAATGCTCCTTTCTGCATACCATTATGATAAATGCTAACACAACATAAAACAACAACAACAATCATACTCAATATATCCCAACGACATCAAAATGTATCGCTAAGAAATGCAACACAACATAAAAGAATGGAAACACCCTTATGATTCAAAAATTTGTTACAACAAAAGCGGCCAGATTCTGTTACCGACACAAGCTGTAATCACACTACAAGTTTGTCACGAATAAAAGATGGCTCTACATGACTGCCTTAGCTTCTGCCACATCAATCTCAAAAACTCAGCCATGTTTGTAATGTTTCTTACGGGTCTTTAGAACAATTCCAATATAGAAAGAATCCGATTTATAAAATAGAAATTCCTCTTCTTAGCCATGATCAAACAATGACAAGAAAAGAATTCCTCAAAAGCAAAAGAAATCAACAGCATATCTTCTCTTCTTGAACGGTAGCGACATAATTGAATGTCTTTCCTCAGTATCTGTATCCACCTTAAGCCACAAACCAAGCTTTTCCAATGGCTTCCGAACGTCTTTGCTGCAATATCTATGCACCGACGACGGAAACCCACATAAATGCGCAAGCTGCTCAGCATAGTCCTCGTTGTCATTGAAATACGCTGTTTTCCGAATGTTTCACAGAGCAATCCTTGCAGCTTCCCTTCTTCTTTGAATGAATTCTTTTATCATGGATTCCAACTTTTGCTGTTTAGCCTTGAGCCGCTTCTCTTCCTCCTTTTTATGTCTTGAACTTAAACCCACATGCACAATTGTGTCACAAAAGCTTTTCAGAATCCACAATTGATGCTGAGCTGCTTTGTAGGACGCCTCATCAACAATTAGTGGAATTTTATCATCATAATCTACCGGAGGAACCCAATTGATTTCATTAGCCGAAAGGTCAAGGCTTCCGGCTGCGGCTATTTTCTTCATAGTCGAAGCGCTAACAGAATGATCACAAAAATTAACGTCTGAACCCAATATTTTATTTTTTTGATCGAGGCAAGAATTCTCAGGGGCATCCAGGCAGTCTCGTATGTCCCCTGTTTTTCGAGGGTTGAATGAATTATCAACAGCAGCCCCTCCGTCTCCAATTTTCGGGCTTTCTCGGATACATGTCCGAGAATCTTGTGGTTTTACTTTATTAAGAGGGCGAGATGACATCGTGTTCTGGTCCTTCATGTTCTTCAGATCACTTCGAATGCGCTTGGACTTCTCGGATCTACCAAAATCAGGGCAGGTAACAGAGGATCCTTTACCCATTGATGACCTCTTTCTGCAGAACTTTTTATCAGCGCTGATCAGCATGGGTGAGTTTTGCTGAGATTTTTGGACGATCGTATCCATGACACCTTTTTTCTTCGGAACATCTGACATCAAGAACTCGCGTCTGCGCTTCAGACAGCCGTATGATTTAGGGGCCATTTGATTCATCTCCATAACCACTATCCTCGCCCTCTCAGATTTCAGATGCTATAACCAAAACCCTCTTTTAAAGTAACAAGATAAAATTGCTTTGAGAAAACGCCAAATTGTGATCATCAAGAATGTTGTGTTAATTTTTATGTCGGTGGAATTCAGAATTTGTATAGGTCAGACGCGGGAGGATAAGGGAATTTACCCTTTTACACCTTCACGTTTTACAAATATATTTATCTACTCGATTGTTTTTTCTCATTAATCTTTTATGTGTAAAATTGTTCGATGTACTTGTTGCTTGGGAATTTACACTTTCAGTCCTTTACATTTACAAATATATTTTATCTATTCGATTGTTGTTTAATTCCTATTTTATCTATAAAAAGGTTCGATATACTTGTTTCTTGGGAAGTCTTCCTTTTTAGAAAAATTTTGTCGAATGCCTAAAGAAATATATTACTTATTTGTCAGGAAGTCTTTAATTTTGTTCGGAAACAAAAAAATTTAAAGAAGTTATGACAAAAACCAAATGCCTTATTACAAAATCACAAATATGGCATGATGAAAAATATGGATTATGTACTCTATTCTTCCCATCCCATTTTGTTTGTCCATATCTTTATTTTTCCTCATCCAGTATCTTTTTCAACATTCATAAATGATGAAATGAAATCAACTGTGTATTTTTTAAATTTTTTTGTCCACATTCTATATATTTGACTTACATTTTAAGATCCTTTAAGAAGTTTACAGATTTTTTAATTTTCTATATTTTAATCTAAATATTATTTTTTATGTGACAAATTAGAAAGTATAAAAGAAAATTCAACTAACTTTTCTTTAACTTAAGCTATACTTAAGTTTGACATCAACGAACATTCTAAAATAAAACAAGACAACTAACTTCCACAAAATCGCTTGAACATTTTCCTTCATGGTTTGACGAATCCAGAAACTGACTGCTGAATATGACAAGTAATTCCACACAAGCCAGTAACGGTCAACGTGACTGGGCCCCACTACTGGCTGCAATCCAGTTCAGCTCAGCCAGCCTAGTTCTTCCCACAAAATCCTTTTGCTGAGCTAATATGCCTGCCTGGCCTAGAAGGAAAATTTCCCCAGCAGGCCTCGAATTCAGCTCAGCCATGGCCAAGATGCCGATTGTCCAAGCAGCTTATATCAGCTCGGCAAGAGTGCTAAGGGCAGCGTCCTTGAGGTCATCTCGTTCAGTCAGCTCGGCTTCCTAGCGGCCCTACTCATGGGGCACATCAGCTCGGCAACAGCATGCTTAGGCAGATACCTGCCAGCCAGCTGCTTTGGCCATGCACCACGGCATGTGAACGTCATGCAAACAAAAGCTGCTAACAAGACAACCATGTGTCATCATCACAACGCTCCTTGCTATGCAACGTCTATTCCACTTCCTATAAAGGACCTCTCCCCCACCTGAGGTTGGACCAAGCTGGGAACATGCTGAATTTAAGCCAAGAAAGATGAAAGGCTAAACTTAAGCCACGTCCAACAAAAACAGCCACTCTTTTAAGAAAAGAACACCCCCCAGGTTGTTTCAATTCTCACTTTCAATCTAGATTCATACAATCATGCTCATAACTGAATTGAACGTTGGAGGATTTTCTCCTAATGTTGTCTTCCCCTAGTATGTTCCACAAAAGGCATGACGAGGAGCTAACGACATTGTCCTCGGATCACCTCTGATCCACCTGACGAAGATCCAGCTTCGTTATTTGGCGCTAGAAGGAGTTCATGAACCTCCGACTCTTCTTAAACGGTATACAGTTTCCTAAACAAATAGTTTATAGTTCATCTTCTAAGGATGGAAAAAGATTCTCAGAAAGGGAGCAGGGGATCTTCCACTCCTTGAAGGCACGAACATACTCCTCGACCACCACCGAATCCGGTCTCCCTAGGTCAAGGAGAGTCCTCAACTCTAATCACTGGATTTACATATAGGAACACATGAGGGCCATTCAATATGTGGTCCAAAATCCAAACCTATTTCAGGCTGTGGTGGACGAGATGAAAGGAAAAGCTACAGATGTTGCACTTAGTGAAGTCTCCCCTAGTGACTCCCGTCAAAGGCGAAAGGATATGTAGTACTCCTCAACACGTCCATTGTAGTATCCTGAAGCTTGAGAAGAGTTCATGGTCGAGGCGAGATGCTTAGGTCGGCGACCAAGCCGCCAGCCATCTACAACTGAGCCATTAGAAGCTTTGGCACTCCACCAAAAGGGCCCTCAAAAAGCTATACAGCCACTTAGGCGTGGCAGAGAAGACAAAAGCCCCGGAAGCAAATCGCGCGAAAGGCACGGTGCTCTTAAGCGACTTGGAGACCGATGCGAAGAAGGTTTGTCTCTGTTGACCTCCAAGGCTCATAGCTTGACGGCCATGAGGAGGGAAGTCCTAGCAAGAGACCCTCCGTCCTTGAAGGGCCCAATCTACAAAGGGGACTCAAGGCTGTACTGCCTCTTCCACCATGACATTGGCCGTGACACAGAGGACTGCAGACAGCTCTCCTATAAAATTGAGCACCTGATTGAGTTAAGATATCTGCATCGATATTATAATGCACGTTCAAGGCTTCATAATAGGCTGGGGTTTACCTGGACTCCTCCTGATGACAGATGCCGACCTGATTATCTGCACAGGTAGCCTGATGATGATAGGGACCCAGACATTGCCGGACGGATGTAGCAAAGGGCTGCACACACAATGTTGACCCAGGCTGGTGGGCTTTAAGGATACCCAAGGGCAGCTGAAAAGCTCACCTCGGCTGACCATCAAAGTGGTTTTGTAAATAGGCCGAGCTAAGCAACCTTCTGTATAGACAAGTTTCCAGGGTCGACTGGCTCAATCGGTAGACGTGCCGACCTAAAGCTAGAAGTCCGTGTACTCGGCATGTATCAAAATTTTATTGTATAATGTATATGTAAATTACTTAATAGAAAAAAAAACAAGTGCGTCTTGTTCAATATCTGCTATTATATTCAAAATGTGCTCAGATACAAAGCAAGAGTAATTCGAGCAATCTTAGTATAAATGGGGTATGGAGCCCCACACTCTGTCATCGGATTCAAATCGCTGTATTATTCTCCTCGATAAATCAACTCTATGAAGATTATATACTGACTTGCCATCACAAGGTTCAAAAAATCGGTTCTACTCATTGACGAGCCATGCTGCGTGTCTTATTACTAAGGCCAGTGCAGTTTGGCGGATCTACTGGTTCTGGTTATAGAACTCAGCGCAGCTTGGCCTATGTGTCTATCTACCCCTTCATATCTGACGTCTTTTCACTCTGCCTCCGTAAGGGAGCATGACTTTGAACCTGATGTGCCATTCGTAAGGAATTTCTCCTTTGTGGCGTCATCCAATAAGTATTGATCCTCTGTCTTATGGTTCATAAGGAAATCTACCTTGGCCAACCTTCACCTCGGCCAATCTATTGCGCCATTCGTAAAGAAAATTCTCCTCTGTCGCCTTATGACTTATGAGAGGTTCCCTCGGCAAATTAATCTTCTGCTTTATGGTTAAGGGAATTCAGATGTTCCAGGCGAGCTCAAAAGAGGTTACACATTGGACATGCACCCTTCTAACATTCCCTAAGACTTACCTCGGCTGATCTCAAATCAAATATATTCCTGGATATTCTACATTGGACATGTTTATTTTTATTCAAGTTCTTAAGCTCAGCTCATACATCACCAGCAACATTTAAGTTTTTTGATGCCATGATTGGCTGTTTAAGTTTCTGAGCGCACACAACACTCATCGCTTCAAACCAGTATGAAAATTCAACTTAAAGAAAATACTGCGGATACGAGCGAATTTCCTTCAATAGATGGAATAATTACATCCAAGGTAGAGTCAAGAAAGAAGACTAAATGTCTAGACTTACAAAAATCCTCCCTAACATCTACTCCTTCACAAAAACATTTTACGTTTTGTAGCGACCCGTCCCGAGTCCTAGTACTCGAAATGACTCACCTCTCGTATTTTGCTAAGGAAAATATAAGGCGTCAAAGTCAAAACATATACACGTCAGCAGAAGTAAAAATAAAACCCTCGAATCATTAAATATCATTAATGAAAATATCAAAGTCTAGGTCAAAACCAATACAACATCCGAACTAAAAGAAATAAATATCTAAATCTCCAAAATATCTAAACTAAAAACTCAAAAAGTCTCTAACTCATCCTTAGAAAATCCTCCATAGCCACGATCAAATCAACTCTCTCGATCCATTTCATCCTCTACGTAAACCAACTCATAGTCCTGCTCATCTGAATAAAATAGAGTGTAGTATGAGCGATAAGTCACATAGTAAGTTATCCCACTATAATTGTTACAGCCCAGAAAATTCGTCATGTCGTAACAACCTACAATACCATATACGTAATTTCGTAGGTGTACGATCCATTAGCAATTATATCATAAACGTTTGAATCTACACAATAGAAATTCAAATTTAATTAGTTAGTAACAACTTAAACTATTAGTATAAATTAAATCAAAAATAAATACATGACACAACAATTTTATACTACTTTAAATAAAAGAAAATAAAATACATACATGAAAGAAAAAGAAAAAGGAAAATGAAAAGGAAGGTGAAGACAACTTGTCTTACACTTTAAACATTGAGCATAAAAAATTAGCATGCTTAAGAATCTTGTCATAAAACCCATTCCTTACACCCATACTTGTCTAAAGGTTGTCTTTCACCTCATCCCTCCCATACTTGGCCGCCCCCACCTCAGTAAAGAAGAAATTTTTATTTCTTCTTCAACTCCTCAAATTTTTACAAATACTAAGTATTTATGTCCATATCAAAGTTGGATCATCATGTAGTATGTTCAAGATTTCTTCTCAAGAAAATATAGATCTATGTTGAGCAATAAGCATACACATATATACATTATATATACATACACACGTACACTATATACATGTATAGACATTATATATACACGCACGCCTATACATATTATAAAAATATGTATGTTGATATATATATATATATATATATATAGGTATAAGGGTATGGATCTACATGTATGTATATACGGATCTCCATATATATGTATATATATATATATATGTAGGAATAGAGGTGTAGATGCATATAAATAAATATAAGGTTTTGTATAAAAGTAGATATATATATATATATATATATATATATATATATATATATATATATATATACGATTGTGGTTTTCATAAAAAAAATATATATGCGATTGTGATATAAATGTATGTATAGATGTATAGTTATATATATATATATATATATATATATATATAGACATAGATAAATATACGGTCCTCCGCCATAAGTGAGGATTTCAATTAATAAAAGCCGTGTTTTCAAAAAAAAAAAAGATATATATACGGTTTATACCCACATATATACATATATCTCAATGTTTTTAGATATACATATATATATATATATATATAAATATGTATATACGGAAATTATATATATGTATATACAATATATAAAATTTGGCTTTAAGACTATTCAAGGTTAAAATATGTTGTTACATATTTTATGTATACATATATGTATAATATATATGATAAGATATAAAAATGAATAAGTTTTAAATATTATACAATGTATCATAAAATGATTTATATATGTATATATCATGTATATATATTCGGCCAATAGGCCTTAGTGACAAAAATGATTTCATTATATTTTTATACAAGTATATATATGTATATATGATGAATATGTTAAGATATGAAAATGAATAAGTTTTGGATATTATACAATATATCATAAAATGATTTATATATATACCATGTGTATATATACATTCGGCCAATAGGCCTTAGTGACAAAAATGATTTCATTATATTTTTATAGAAGTATATATATGTATGATGAATATGTTAAGATATGAAAATGAATAAGTTTTGGATATTATACAATATATCATAAAATGATTTATATATATACCATGTATATATATACATTCGGCCAATAGGCCTTAGTGACAAAAATGATTTCATTATATTTTTATACAAGTATATATATGTATATATGATGAATATGTTAAGATATGAAAATGAATAAGTTTTGGATATTATACAATATATCATAAAATGATTTATATATATACCATGTATATATATACATTCGGCCAATAGGCCTTAGTGACAAAAATGATTTCATTATATCTTTATACAAGTATATATATGTATATATGATGAATATGTTAAGATATGAAAATGAATGAGTTTTGGATATTACATAATATATCACAAAATGACTTATATATGTATATACTATGTACATATATGTTCGGCCTTTAGGCCTTAGTGACAAAGATGATTTCATCATTTTTTTATATAAGTATATATGTATATATGATGAATATGTTAAGTTATGAAAGTAGGCTAAGCATGTAATTTATGTATTATGTTATGAAAAGTAGGAAACATAAATAGTTCATATTTATGTGTGCGTAAGTATAAGATTACTAACTTTTATAGTGTATGTATATGATATGTTACATGTTATGTATACTAACATAATAGGTTATGATAAGATGTAAGTTATGAAATCTAAGATGAAATGTTAAGGTAATTAGAAATTTCATGATGTAGGCATTTAAGTTATGAATTATGATATGCATGTATGGAATAGATGATACCAAATTATTGTGTGATGGTAATAGAAAAAGGGGGCTGTTTTAGTATGATGGCCGAATGGTACTTATTTGTAGGTGAAAATGGTATTTTTGTTTAAGTTGTGATATGTAGAAGGAAATTAAGTGAGTGATGTTACTAGTGGTAGTATGACAAGATACCCGTATTTGACCGAGTCTCACGTTGCATGAAAACAAGAATTGCAAAGTTATGTTGTCACATCTCATGTTTTTTTAAAAGTTCATATGCATAGGAATAATAAACACGAGACGAATGATTCCGATGAGACACGATATGTTATGTTATGTTCATGATAATAATTATGTTATGTTATGTTGAAGCGCTGTCCTGACATCGGGACCGGAGTGGTAGGTGTTAGGGGCCCATGTTTACGTTATGGCTGAGTGTAACACCAGGTCTGGGACACGGGATCTCAGTCATAATGCGTCACCGTTAGCACATGTGCATATGATTCATGATGTTATGTCACACATGTACTATACGGGGAATCATTCAGTATGTCGTGCGTTATTATTCTTATGAAAAGTGCTATAGCCAATGATGAAAGTGTTATGTCTTCATGTTATGAAAATGTCATGTTATGCAAGTTATGAATATGTCATTTTACGCAAGTTATGAAAATCACGTCAAGTTATGAAAATCATGTCATGTTAATGAAAAGTCATGTTTACGAAAAGTCATTTTATGAAAAGTCATGTTTTATGCATCACGTCATGACCATGTTACCTTAGAGTTATGATTAAGAATTCTTTAAGTATATGACAGCACTATAGTGGACAATGTAGTGTTAAGTATGAAAATGTAGTACATGTAAGGTGGGCAAAGATGGTATAAGTATGGATTAGGAGTTAAGTATGGATGTAATATGATGTTATGGATGAAGTAGAATGAGATGTTGTTATGATATGTATGCTTTGAAATCTTCTTTATTTACCTGCTTCCAGTTTACAGCAGTTTATTGATATGATATGATACTTTACTTGTTAGAAAGGAGACGTGCTTATTATACTCAAAATGTATGGCTATTATGATTTGTTACCCCGTCTCCCCATGTATGATCCACATGTCGTATCTGGTAAGACTACTTGCTGAGCGATAAAAAGTCGGTGGCTATCGCTCATACTTGCCTCTTAACATTTCAGAGAACAAGGACCCTGATGCCGTGTTCATTGAGGAGGAACCCCAGAAAGAGTATCCGTGAGCAGAGATGTAGGCTGAAGCTATGTACCTGTTGTGTGAGCTTTATTTCATTATGATGTAATAAGACTATCGTGAGAGGCTGTATTGGTGATTTGTGTGGATTTGAACGATTTGTATTATTATTATGCATGTCGTGAACTTATTTTAAGTTGCTTCTGCTATATCAATTACAATTCATGTTGACATGCACATGTATAGTATCGACGCCTTATACTCTATGGAGTAGAGTATGGCGGGTGCACTGAGCCGGAACCCTGGTTTCGGGCAGGCGCTACAGTTGGTATCAGAGCATGGCTCTAGATCCACGGCGGGAACATTAAAGTAAGCACTTAGAACCTAAGTGATGATTCTAGAACTTAAGTTATGATCTTAGACCAAGAGTGATATCCCTAGAGTAGAATCCTTAGAATGTTTAGGGATAGCTAGATAACATTTAAAAGTTTTGCCTGGATTATTAAGCCCCAATAAAATATATATATATACATATATATATATATATATTTGGCAGTAAAAGAGATATTTTATTAAACCTCACTTATGGCGGAGGAAAACCATATTACAAAATTGAGCAAATGAATGATAATAGTACAATGCACAGATAATGTCTAATCTCCAATCATATATGATATGCCGCATTAAAACCTTGCCAAGTAAAACCACCCTTGTGGATAAAACCTTGGTGAAGGAAAAAGCGTACATATTTATATGATAGGAGTGAATTGTTGAGTAGACTAAGTGTTTATGTGGGATGCTTGCTGAAATCCGCAAACGAATGGTGGGCATTGCAAGTTGATTCGCCATGATGGAATATCTCCGCCAGCATTGTTGCACCAATAAGTCCATGCATAGAAACAGAAGGCAGTTAATATACATATTAATATGGAGTAGAGCATTTGGTGGACAATCACATAAGCTGTAGTACGAGTTTAACACATTACCCAAGTTACCCATATCAAGGGATATGGGTAACTGGAAATTTGAAAATGATAAGTGCAAATCCATGGAAAGAGACAGCATAATGCAGAAGACAATGCGTACCCATGTTGCCCATATCTTGGGATATAGGCAACTAACTGAAATGTTAGCTATGTTCATTTCGAAGATTGGCGTGCCCTCCGTCAAGTAACAAGCCCGAACCATTGATGGTAAAGATGCAACCGTGGGGAAAACAGTAAGCTGTTGATGACATTGTCCATATTGAGCTAGATAATGTGCAGGCTGATTTGCTTCTCGAGGAGTGTATGTAACTGCAGCCATTGATGACCTGAGTAATGCGCCGAACATCGTCCCAAAACTGCCAATATTTTGTTGTATTGCGGAAACTACCCCGTATGCATCCACCTCAACATCAATGGGTCCCCATTGGATTGCAAAATATAAATAGCTAATATAAGCTGCTTGAAATTCAGCTGCAGCAGGTGTAGAGATTGGTAAGTGAAAAGAGATCGCCCTAATGAATGTACCAGAACTGTCTCTCAAAATGGCTCCCGCAGCTGCGGAAAATCTCCCATGAGCTGCATCTGTGTTTAACTTCAACCTGCCCGGCGGAGGATGGATCCATCTGACAATAATGCAACGAGAAGGACGGAGCTTTGGTGACAAGCCAAGAGCAATTAAGGACTGGTCTGAGATTGCAAACTTCTTTCCACTTTGTGCCGATGCCCAATCATACAAATGACGTCGAATATTCTCAACCACTGTTGATTTTTGCCATTTTCCTTCACCATAGATTATGGATGTGTATGTCTTCCATACCTCCCATACAATGATAGCTGGAGCCACAATACGAAACATGCCTTTAAGTGTCTTGCCTTTCGTTGAGAACCACCATTGCAATAATTTTTGTTGGATACTTGTAACATTGGTTGATGGACCATCCAAATGTAACGCATACATTGTCCATATCCCAGCTATTTTCGGGCAATTTAAGAATATATGATGAATTGTTATTTGCGATTTTAGACAGAAAGGGCATTGCGAGGGGTGAATATACACAAACTTCTGCAAGTTTTCCGGGACAGCAATTGCTCCTTGAGACAGGCACCATAAAAACAAACGAACTTGAGGAGGAATGTGCTTATGCCAAATGAAACTGTATGATACGCGGGAGTTCCTTGTGTTTCTAACCTGATCATACGCAGCCCGAATGGTTCGATTTTCCTGGTCAAGATGCTCATGACAAAATGTGTGAATGCGACAAATACGCTTCCATACCGGAGAATCTGTAATACGTATGTCATAAGAATTACGATGAGCATATCGTGCATGTAAAAAGTTGCTCCATAAAGAATTGTTCTCTTGATATCGCCACCATATTCTGCAGGAGTACGCTTTTTGCAGATCGTTTAGAGATCTCAGTCCTAGTCCACCCTCAGATGTTGGCCCGAAAAGCTGAGCACTTGAAATCCATGAATATCCTTTCCTTGTATCCGTGCACCCCCAGAAAAATTTAATCATTGCTCGCGTTAGTGCACGTATAATACTTTGCGGTAGCTGACATGCCGATAGTATGTGTAATGGTATAGCAGCTAGAACATGTTTGATCAAGATCAATCTGCCTGCTTGGTCTAAGAACTTGTTTTGCCACATTGCTAGCTTGGTCTGAATTGCAGAAAGTAGACTCGCAAAATGTGCAGCTCGATCTTTGCCACGATGCAACTGTATTCCTAAGTATTTGATTGGCAGGATGACTACTGTCATGTGTAAAGCATGCTCCATACGATTAACTTGCGTGCTAGAAAGGAAGTCTGGCGATAAAAAATGGCTTTTATGAAAATTTACTGCCTGACCCGAAGACGTTTGGTACAATTCTAAGAATTTTCTGAATTTGCCCAGATTTCTCAGGCCACCATTAAGAAACACCAATAGATCATCAGCAAAGGTTAGATGAGTAACTGATTTTGTCCTGCCTGCTGAAAAGGGAATGATTCTTCCTTGATCCACCATGCTGTTTATGCCCCTTGAAAATGCCTCAGATGCAAGAATGAATAGAATGGGTGACAAAGGGTCCCCTTGCTTAACACCCCTTGTTGGTTGGAAAAAGCCTGATGGTGTGCCGTTGATTAATACGGAAATGTACGTGCCTTTTAAATGATTGAAGATAAGCTGTATGAATCTTGCCGCAAAGCCAAACTTATGTAACAGTTTGGATAGAAATGTCCAATTAACCCTGTCAAACGCCTTCATCATGTCAAGTTTTATGATAACATTGGAACCTCTAGATTTCATAGGCAGTAAATGTATCATCTCACGGGCCAGCAGTATCTGATCTGAGATGTCCCTACCCTTGACGAAACCCGCCTGCTCAACAATAATAATTTTTTGAAGAAGAGGTTGTATGCGCTTTGCAATGATACGAGTTGATACCTTGGATATGAAGTTTGCTAGGCTTATTGGCCTATATTCCGAAAATGAACGAGGGGATTGTGTCTTTGGTAATAAGATAATTAAGGTACTCCCCATTGCCTTTGGGATAGGAATGCCAAGGAAAAATTCTTGCATTGCTTTGTGGACATCATCTCGGATTATATCCCAACAACTGCGGAAGAATGCGCCATTATATCCATCTGGACCAGGTGCACTGTTTGGGTCAAGAGACCAAACTGCTTCTTTCACCTCAGATTGTGTTGGTAATGCCATGAGCATTTGATTATCACAGGAAGATATTAGATGAGGTATATGCTCAAGAATAGAAGTGTCATCCGATATTGGCTCTGCTGTGAATAGTTTGCTATAATATTCAACGGCAGCATTTTGTATTCCAGCTTGTGTGTCAATGATCAACCCTTCCTCATCACATATTTGGTGAATTGTCTGCCGTGAGTGTCTGTCCTTCACAATACTATGAAAGAAGGCCGTGTTAGCATCCCCTTCAGATATCCATTTCTGCCGTGCCTTTTGAGCCCAATACTGTAGTTGTTTACGGGCTGCGATCTTGTATTGTGCCTGAGTTTCGTGATACTGCATGCGCGTTTCTGGAGTTGGATTCAAATCATAAGCATTTTCACTCCGAGCTAATTGCTGTTCCAAATGTGACATTTGGTCAAATATATTCCCGAATACATTCCTGTTCCATGTTTGCAGATCTTTCTTCAAACACTGCAATTTGTTGTATAATCCGCGCATGCCGCCTATTTTGGGATAAGACTCCCAAGACGATTTGACAAATAGATAAAAACCTTTATGCTCTATCCACATGTTTTGAAATCTGAAAGACTTAGGACCACTGAATGATGTCCGTACTGAACGAAGAAGCAGTGGTGCATGATCTGATGTTAGTCTTGCAAGATGCTTCACTCGAAGATTTGGAAACAATGCATTGTAAGATTCTGAACATAACATGCGATCTAATCTTCTCCGAACCGTTCCTAATCCTCGACCACTTGCCCAAGTATACGGTGAGCCCTCATATGGCAAATCTATTAATTGACAATAGGAAACGCAGTCATTAAATTCTTCCAATGAGGAAAGCGAAGGTGTTGATAACCCATCATGCTCCGACATAGTAAGAAATGTGTTGAAATCCCCGCCAATTAACCATGGATCCAAATAATTCTCATAATGGAGTTGTAATGCAGCCCATAATCTCCGGCGATCTGTGATAGAATGTAACCCATATACTGAGGTGTACCAAAATGTAATGTTTGTGCCCACTATATGAAATTTGAAATGAGAGCATTGTTCATCATACACTGTATCAAGAAGTTGGAGATAATTACTTGCCCATAAAACCCATATTTTATTTCTACATACTGATTCCGCATGTGTAAATTTTAAACGACGTTGCATTTGAGGAAAATGTAGAGCATCTCTCTTTGGTTCAATGATCACTAATAAATGCAGCTTGTGAGTCTTTACTAGTTTGCGAATGCGGACCATAGAGGCCGCAATTCCCCGTACATTCCAAACTAGACAATTCATTGAGAAGATGATGAGGATAAGTGTGAAGAACGGGTCAACCTGTCCGTAGGATGTGCATATGACGCTACCATTTCCTGTTTGGTACGACGTCTTCTTGTGATTGGATTAGGATCCTCTAACTCTTGCAGCAGTTGATCTGTAGAATTTGCAAACGAGGCCTCTGCTTGTGAATCACAGCCTTCATGTATGACCCGTACAAGTTGTTGATCCTCCAGTGGGACAGGTGCTGAGAGTGGATTTTGGGGAGGATGCGTATCCGAAGGCCCTTTGTCATGTGGAAATAATTCTGAATCCGACCTTGTGGCATCTAATACATCATCATTCTCCTCCATGACTTGTACCAGTGATACTCTAGTTTTTGAAAGATCTTGTTTTTGGGAAAGTTTTTGTAATATAGTATTGGCTTCTAAATTATCTACTGCGTCCTGCACCCCTTCTTCATGACCGTCATCATCTTGATGGTTAGCATCTGGGGCAACATCATCATCAGTCTCATCTTCAACTGTCACAGGCTGTTTAAATGTGGTTTTCTTCGGTGTCCATCTCTTAGCCTTTTCTTTTGGTTTTGCAGGGTTTTGAGGTAGGACGTGAGGCTGTGCTTCTTGACCCTCCTTAGTTGATTGGTTGCAGCCTTTGTCATCATGTCCCAATATACGGCAAGCAGTGCAAAAAAGAGGGACATTCTCATATTCTACTGTTGGATAAATTTCATGATCACCCCCTTGAATATGCAGACGTGTGGGTAAGGGCTTAGAGATGTCTACTTCAATGCATAGGCATACCACCGATGGCCTCACACCATTAGATGTCGCAGAATCCATTTTCAAGGGCAATCCTATCATGTGAGCAATCTCCCACAGGGCAGATTTATTTTGCAAATATAGGGGTACCCCACGAACAGAGACCCATATTGGAACAATTGGTTTATCAATCTTAGGTTCGAAATCAGGCGTCCACTTCGTTACCCTCATAATATAGCCATTCACAGACCAAGAACGACGTAAAAAGCATCTATGATAATCTTCGGGCTGCTGAAATGTCAGTATAATATGCTGATCATCTAAGAGTCCTAACTTAGGGGTTGTTTTAAAGCCAATTCTTTCCATGCACGCAGATAATTGTTTCATGCTTGGCCTTCCATGCCAAAAAGAACCCACCAACGTATATTTGTATGTCAAGGAATAGCGATCAACTTCCTCCTTTGTGAATGAAATAGATGGCATACCTTTATACCGAGATATTGATCTGACTGATGAAGCCGGCTCTAGAGTAGTGGGAGCAACCGCCGCTGCAAAAGTTTTCGTGAAAATAGGCTGATCCGACATTATCGGATGAACGAAAAAATGCTGAATGAGATATTGTGGATCGCAGATTCCCGTAGAACAGCCAATGAAGGTGGAAGGAAATCCGAGAACGCAGAAAATTGAGAAGAAAGACGGGATCTTTTGCCATTCAGCCGTCGACAGCGAATTCCCCGGAGCCGCCGCAAGCCATTTCTTTCATCTATATATATATATATATGTATATATATATATATATATATATATATATATATATATATATATATTTCTAAATTTTACAAATTCTGACTAGTCAGGAAGCCAAATTGATTTTTTTATTATTAATGATACTGCCTTCATTAGGATGTCTCCACGACCTAGAGGTAGACCGCGCGCTGACAGACCTGCACAGTTACCCCCTCCTCCACCACCACAGATACCCTCGCAGACAGGACCGGTTCCACTTTACACTGAGCAGGTGCCTCCACCCCCACAACAGCAGGGTCAGGGAGATTTTCAACAGGCTGTTCTACAAGCTCTGGTACAGATAGGACAGGCGGTAGGTAACAATGGCCACCAGAATCATGCGACACCTCCACCGCCACCGCCACCGCCACCACCTCCACCACAGTATGGTACTCGTTTCTTTTACGGAGAAATGAAGAAGGCCTGCATTCCTAACTTTGAAGATGGATTTGACCCTGACATAGCCGACAAATGGCTAAAAGAAGTACAGAATAATTTTGAGCTGATTCAAATACCAGAGGAGATAAAAGCCCAGGTTATCAAGCCTTTTCTGACTGGTGAGGTCGATGAATAGTGGACCACTAATTAGCAGCATTTGCCAGCTCCAGTTACTTGGGAGCGATTCCTGAGAGAGTTTCGCAAATTCTATATTCCATCATCAGTTACCTTGCAGAAAATAGGGATGTTTGAGTCTCTAGTGCAGACGTCAGGTATGACAGTGGCGGACTATGCCAACCGATTTACTGCATTGGGAAGATATGTTCCAGCAATTATGGGGGATGAACAACTGAAAATGATTAAGTTTGAAAGAGGACTGAACCCACGTATTCGCACCTGGATTTTGAATGCCAACCCGAAAAATTTTGGTGACTTGCTGGATGCCTGTTATCGAGTAGAAAGGGACATCATCAGGCGTGATTCTAACATCCGGGGCAAAAGGCCCCAAGAGTTTAAAGATGGACAACCCAGTAAATGGACTAAGACTGCTAAAAGAGATGGTGGACGTGCACATCAACTGAATTTTCATCCACCGAAGCCACAACCTCCCCCACAGGCAGCTGCGATACCTAAGTGTGCCACTTGTCAGCGACAGCATAGGGGAGACTGTTATTTGAAGACTGGAGCATGTTTCAATTGTGGAAAGACTGGACACATGATCAGAGATTGTCCTGAGCCCAGGAAGGGACCACAGAGGGCCGCACCTCAGCAGAGAGATGGCCCAAGGGCCAATGCCAGGGTACATGTGATGACCGATGAGGAGGTTTAGGAAGCCCCAGACGTGGTGACAGGTATATTTCCTTTTGGAAAGTTTATGATATTATCTGCTTGCTAAGGAATTGCATATTTGAATTATGAATTGCTTCCGGTGTTATATTAACAAACAACATGCCTGCAAACGTATTATTTGATAGTGGTGCAAGCCATTCTTTTGAATCGAAAAGGTTTGTTAAGAACCTTGGTAGTTGTCCGACTTGGCTGGATACACCTTATCGCGTTCAAGCAGCTGGTGATCAGGTGATCATTTCACATCATATATATAAGAATTGCGAGATAGAAATGGGAGGACAGAAGTTCGAAGTTACCCTAATTCTCATACAGATTGGGGACTTCGACATTATTCTAGGCATGGATTGGTTGTTCAAACACCATGCCTACATTGATTGTCGTGTTAAGCGTGTGATGATTAAGGATCCAATGCGAGAAGAAGTGATTTATCAAGGGAACTCAAAGATGAAAAAGATACCATAGAATATTTATCTGACAGCAGCAAAAGCGTTTCGATCACTGAAGAAGGGTAGAGGAGGATTCCTTGTGTATGCTCTTGGCAAGGACTCCGAGACCCCATCGATTGACAGTATTCCAGTAGTCAAGGAATTCACAGATGTATTTCCAGATGACCTACCAGGCTTGCCTCCGGACAGGGAGATTGAATTTGAGATTAATAACGTTCCAGGAGCTGAACCAATCTCGAAGGCACCGTATAGAATGGCCCCAGCCGAATTAAAGGAATTGAAATCACAGTTGCAAGAATTGATAGATAAGAAGTTCATACGGCCAAGTGTATCACCATGGGGAGCTCCAGTGTTGTTCGTTAAGAAGCAGGATAGCAGCATGCGACTCTGCATCGATTATCGAGAGCTGAATAAGATCACTATCAAAAATAGATATCCACTGCCTCGAATTGACGATTTGTTCGATCAATTAAGGGGTGCTAAAGTGTTCAGCAAGATTGACCTTCGCTCTGGCTACCATCAGTTGAAAATCAAGTCGGAAGATATCGCTAAGACTGCTTTTCGTACAAGATATGGACATTATGAGTTCTTAGTGATGCCATTTGGACTGACGAACGCACCCGCAGCATTCATGGATTTGATGAACACAATATTTTGGGATCAGTTAGATAAGTTCGTGGTGGTATTTATTGACGATATTTTGATATACTCACCGGACGAAGAGATCCATGCAGAGCATCTAAGAATAACACTGAATGTATTAAGAAAGAAGCAGCTATATGCTAAATTCAGTAAGTGCGAATTTTGGCTCCATAGTGTTGCATTTTTGGGTTATGTTGTGTATAAGGAGGGTATTTCAGCAGACCCGAAAAAGATTGAGGCTATTACGGAATGGCCGAGGCCGACAAATGTGATTGAGGTCAGGAGTTTCTTATGACTTGCAGGTTATTATCGGAAGTTTGTTGAGGGATTCTCACGGATTGCAGTCCCATTAACTCGATTGACGCAGAAAAAGACGCGATATGATTGGACTTCTGATTGTGAACAGAGTTTCACCAAACTTAAGAAGAAATTGACATCGACATCGGTATTAGAACAACCAATCTCGTGAGAGGGATTCGTGGTATATAGCGACGCTTCGAAGAATGGACTAGGTTGTGTATTAATGCAAAAAGAACGAGTAATTGCCTATGCATCAAGACAGTTGAAACCCTATGAACAGAATTATCCCACCCATGATCTAGAATTGGCGGCAGTTGTATTTGCACTGAAGATATGGAGACATTATTTATATGGAGAGAAATGCGAAATCTACACGGATCACAAGAGTTTAAAATATCTTTTCACCTAAAAGGAACTAAACATGAGGCAGCGAAGATGGTTGGAGTTGATGAAAG
The DNA here is from genome assembly GCA_036186865.1 of Eustoma russellianum. Lineage (NCBI taxonomy): Eukaryota > Viridiplantae > Streptophyta > Magnoliopsida > Gentianales > Gentianaceae > Eustoma > Eustoma russellianum. Next base: position 19,129,144 of record AP025059.1, read on the forward strand.
ACTATGATCTCGCAATCCATTATCATCCGGGTAAGGCAAATAAGGTAGCAGATGCATTGAGTAGGAAGTCAAGTCATGCTAGGCAGACGCCTCTAGAGAGAGAGATAGCCGAGTTTGGATTGGATGTGGTTGACTCGACTGCAAATATTCTTGCTAAATTGATGATCACTCCTACTTTAATTGATAGGATTAAAGAGGCGCAAAAGAATGATTCTGAGTTAATGACCATTGTTAAGCAGTTTGAAGAACGACCGGTAAAGGACTTTCAGTTGCATAATGATGGCAGTCTTTGGTTCAAAGAGAGATTGTGTGTACCAAACATTGATGGAGTTAAAAGAGAGATCATGACGGAAGCTCACAACTTGCGATTATCCATACATCCGGGAGCAACAAAGATGTACCAGGACCTTAAAAGAAATTATTGGTGGAACGGTATAAAACAACACATTGCGAAGTTTGTGGAGAGATGTCATACTTGTCGACAAGTTAAAGCCGAACATCAGAGGCCGGCAGGACAATTACAGCCATTAGAGATTCCGGAGTGGAAATGGGAGCATGTTACGATGGACTTCGTTACCGGACTGCCTAAGACTCGCAATGGTAATGATACGATTTGGGTAATCGTGGATCGTCTCACTAAATCGGCACATTTCTTATCCATGTCAATCCAGACATCCATAGAAAAGCTGGTCAGCATGTATATGAATGAGATAGTCCGCCTGCATGGAACACCTGTCAGCATTGTGTGCGATAGAGATCCCCGTTTTACATCGCGATTCTGAAGAGCTTATCAGAATGCCATGGGTACCGAACTTCGGATGAGTATAACATTTCACCCGCAGACCGATGGACAGTCTGAACGCACCATACAGACGTTGGAAGATATGCTACGCGCTTGCACTTTGGATTTCAAAGGTAGCTGGGACAAATCAGTAAAGTTGATTGAATTCTCTTACAATAACAGCTATCACAGTTCTATAGGTATGGCACCATTTGAAGCATTATATGGAAGAAAGTGTCGATCTCTGTTGTACTGGGATGAGGTTGGCGAGAGAGCCATTATGGGCCCAGAACTGGTAGAACAGACAGTAGGGAAGATTAAAATGATACATGAAAGATTGAAGGCTGCTCAAGATCGAAGCAAAAGCTGGGCGGATACAAAGAGACGACCGATTGAGTTTGAAGTAGGCGAGAAAGTATATTTGCGAGTTTCACCGACCAAAGGCGTGAGTAGATTTGGGATTAAAGTGAAACTGAGCCCTAGATTTATTGGCCCTTATGAGATACTAGAGAAAGTTGGAACTGTTGCATACCGGTTGGCCTTACCTCCTACATTATCTCAGGTACATAATGTGTTTCACATATCCCAGTTACGACGATATGTACACGATCCGGATCATATACTGGAGCAGCAACCCGTGACTATTAAAGATGACGTTACGTATGAAGAAGTTCCCATACGGATTGTGGACCGTAAGGAGCAAGTGTTAAGGAGACGGACAATTTCATTTGTGAAAGTACAGTGGAGTAATCATACTGAACGAGAAGCGACTTGGGAGCCGGAACAGCAAATGCAGAAGCAATATCCACAACTTTTCGTATGAGGCACGTAAGTTTCGAGGACGAAACTTTCTATAAGGGGGGGAGAATGTTACAGCCCGGAAAATTCGTCATGTCGTAACAACCTACAATACCATATACGTAATCTCGTAGGTGTACGATCCATTAGCAATTATATCATAAACGTTTGAATCTACACAATAGAAATTCAAATTTAATTAGTTAGTAACAACTTAAACTATTAGTATAAGTTAAATCAAAAATAAATACATGACACAACAATTTTATACTACTTTAAATAAAAGAAAATAAAATACATACATGAAAGAAAAAGAAAAAGGAAAATGAAAAGGAAGGTGAAGACAACTTGTCTTACACTTTAAACATTTAGCATAAAAAATTAGCATGCTTAAGAATCTTGTCATAAAACCCATTCCTTACACCCATACTTGTCTAAAGGTTGTCTTTCACCCCATCCCTCCCATACTTGGCCGCCCCCCCACCTTTGTAAAGAAGAAATTTTTATTTCTTCTTCAACTCCTCAAATAATACATCTTCAAATCAACTAATTTCATCCTAAATCCAAGAAACACTCAAGAACACTCCAACACCCCCTTCTCCCTCCCTCTTGGCCGAAAGTTTTGCCTTCAACAAGGAGAAGATTTTCTTCTCCTTTCTTCACACCAACATCACTCAAATCAAGTACCATAAACACTCCATCAACTAAGAAAGATTCAAGAAGGTGGTAACATCTAGAATCAAAGGAAATCAAGGTAAGAACTTTATAAATTTTAAGTTTGATTCTTCCATATAATTAGTTTCATAAGTTGCTCACTAACCCTCCTTTTTAACCCCAAAAACCGTGTATACTAGGAAGGAAGGAAGAAGAACTCTCTTCCAAACCAAGTGAAGGAACCATCATCTAAGTGTAAGAAAAGTGAACCAAGGCAAGTATTCTTCCTAGATCCTACATGGTTTTACAAATACTAAGTATTTATGTCCATATCAAAGTTGGATCATCATGTAGTATGTTCAAGATTTCTTCTCAAGAAATTATAGATCTATGTTGAGTAATAAGCATATACATATATACATTATATATACATACACACGTACACTATATACATGTATAGACATTATATATATACACGCATGCCTATACATATTATAAAAGTATGTATGTTGATATATATATATATATATATATATATAAGTATAAGTGTATGGATCTACATGTATGTATATACGGATCTCCATATATATGTGTATATATATATATGTAGGAATAGAGGTGTAGATGCATATAAATAAATATACGGTTTTGTATAAAAGTAGATAAATATATATATATATATATATATATGCGATTGTGATATAAATGTATGTATAGATGTATAGTTATATATATATATATATATATATAGACATAGATATATATACGGTTTATACCCACATATATACATATATCTCAATGTTTTTAGATATACATATATATATAAATATGTATATACGGAAATTATATATATGTATATACAATATATAAAATTTGGCTTTAAGACTATTTAAGGTTAAAATATGTTGTTACATATTTTATGTATACATATATGTATAATATATATGATAAGATATAAAAATGAATAAGTTTTGAATATTATACAATGTATCATAAAATGATTTATATATGTATATATCATGTATATATATTCGGCCAATAGGCCTTAGTGACAAAAATGATTTCATTATATTTTTATACAAGTATATATATGTATATATGATGAATATGTTAAGATATGAAAATGAATAAGTTTTGGATATTATAAAATATATCATAAAATGAATTATATATATACCATGTGTATATATACATTCGGCCAATAGGCCTTAGTGACAAAAATGATTACATTATATTTTTATACAAGTATATATATGTATATATGATGAATATGTTAAGATATGAAAATGAATAAGTTTTGGATATTATACAATATATCATAAAATGATTTATATATATACCATGTATATATATACATTCGGCCAATAGGCCTTAGTGACAAAAATGATTTCATTATATTTTTATACAAGTATATATATGTATATATGATGAATATGTTAAGGTATGAAAATGAATAAGTTTTGGATATTATACAATATATCATAAAATGATTCATATATATACCATGTATATATATACATTCGGCCAATAGGCCTTAGTGACAAAAATGATTTCATTATATCTTTATACAAGTATATATATGTATATATGATGAATATGTTAAGATATGAAAATGAATGAGTTTTGGATATTACATAATATATCACAAAATGACTTATATATGTATATACTATGTACATATATGTTCGGCCTTTAGGCCTTAGTGACAAAGATGATTTCATCATTTTTTTATATAAGTATATATGTATATATGATGAATATGTTAAGTTATGAAAGTAGGCTAAGTATGTAATTTATGTATTATGTTATGAAAAGTATGAACATAAATAGTTCATATTTATGTGTGCGTAAGTATGAGATTACTAACTTTTATAGTGTATGTATATGATATGTTACATGTTATGTATACTAACATAATAGGTTATGATAAGATGTAAGTTATGAAATCTAAGATGAAATGTTAAGGTAATTAGAAATTTCATGATGTAGGCATTTAAGTTATGAATTATGATATGCATGTATGGAATAGATGATACCAAATTATTGTGTGACGGTAATAGAAAAAGGGGGCTGTTTTAGTATGATGGCCGAATGGTACTTATTTGTAGGTGAAAATAGTATTTTTGTTTAAGTTGTGATATGTAGAAGGAAATTAAGTGAGTGATGTTACTAGTGGTAGTATGACAAGATACCCGTATTTGACCGAGTCTCACGTTGCATGAAAATAAGAATTGCAAAATTATGTTGTCACATCTCATGTTTTTTTAAAAGTTCATATGCATAGGAATAATAAACACGAGACCAATGATTCCGATGAGACACGATATGTTATGTTATGTTCATGATCATGATTATGTTATGTTATGTTGAAGCGCTGTCCTGACATCGGGACTGGAGTGGTAGGTGTCAGGGGCCCATGTTTACGTTATGGCTGAGTGTAACACCGGGTCTGGGACACGGGATCTCAGTCATAATGCGTCACCGTTAGCACATGTGCATATGATTCATGATGTTATGTCGCACATGTACTATACGGGGAATCATTCGGTATGTCGTGCGTTATTATTCTTATGAAATGTGCTATAGCCAATGATGAAAATGTTATGTCTTCATGTTATGAAAATGTCATGTTATGCAAGTTATGAATATGTCATTTTACGCAAGTTATGAAAATCACGTCAAGTTATGAAAATCATGTCATGTTAATGAAAAGTCATGTTTACGAAAAGTCATTTTATGAAAAGTCATGTTTTATGCATCACGTCATGACCATGTTACCTTAGAGTTATGATTAAGAATTCTTTAAGTATATGACAGCACTATAGTGGACAATGTAGTGTTAAGTATGAAAATGTAGTACATGTAAGGTGGGCAAAGATGGTATAAGTATGGATTAGGAGTTAAGTATGGATGTAGTATGATGTTATGGATGAAGTAGAATGAGATGTTGTTATGATATGTATGCTTTGAAATCTTCTTTATTTACCTGCTTCCAGTTTACAGCAGTTTATTGATATGATATGATACTTTACTTGTTAGAAAGGAGACGTGCTTATTATACTCAAAATGTATGGTTATTATGATTTGTTACCCCGTCTCCCCATGTATGATCCACATGTCGTATCTAGTAAGACTACTTGCTGAGCGATAAAAAGTCGGTGGCTATCGCTCATACTTGCCTCTTAACATTTCAGAGAATAGGGACCCTGATGCCGTGTTCATTGAGGAGGAGCCCCAGATAGAGTATCCGTGAGCAGAGATGTAGGCTGAAGCTATGTACCTGTTGTGTGAGCTTTATTTCATTGTGATGTAATAAGACTATCGTGAGAGGCTGTATTGGTGATTTGTGTGGATTTGAACGATTTGTATTATTATTATGCATGTCGTGAACTTATTTTAAGTTGCTTCCGCTATATCGATTACAATTCATGTTGACATGCACATGTATAGTATCGACGCCTTGTACTCTATGGAGTAGAGTATGGCGGATGCACTGAGCCGGAACCCTGGTTTCGGGTGGGCGCTACAATAATTACCATGTGATCATACACGAAGAAGCAAGTGTGGTAAAATAAGTGACAATATAAAATAATAGCATTCTTCTCTTTGGAAGTAAATTTACAATTTTGCCCCTAACATGCAAAAGAAAATAGAGCAAATAAACCCAACAAAGTACATAACAAAGTCCAATTAAGGGTTAGTACAAACCAAAATAGATGATGCAATTTTCCAAATATGCAATATCAAAATGTCCAATATCAAAGGCCCAAATGTCCAAATGTTCAAAATTCCAAAGTCTAAAAGTCCAAAGTTTGCAAATCCGATTTAGCCTGTTCAAAGTCCAAAATCCAAATTCGAGTACAACTGGGTCCAAATAAGAATATCCAAATCCGTCTTAACCGGTCTAAAATCCAAATTTCCAAAATGTCCAAAACCCGGCTAAAATGGTCCAAATAAATGCAATGGCTATATCACTTTTCCTACAAATAACTTATACCTTAGGACTTATGAATCGGTCCACCAATAGTCAATATGCCATAGACTCCCTGAATATTCTAGGTAGTTACGTCTATGACGCCCTAATGGCAGTCAATATGTCTGTGCTCCCTGAACATTCTAGGTAGTTACAACCGGACATTCCGTCTGTTTGTAACTAACCCGCTTACCAATATATTTCAAGAATAGGGGTGAATTTCCAAAAATATGCAAATACAACTTTTCAAAATTATTTCCAGGTACCAAAGTTATTCCAATTTACCAAAATAGGCCAAAATGTCAAATTTGTCAAAATTACCAAATTGTCCTCCAAACACCAAATAATTCCAAACAAATAATCCAAATATGCCACAAATATCCAAAATACCAAAACATCACCGTCTCAGCGTGTAAGCATACACGTATAAATGTCCACACCCATACATGCACATATACACGTATATACATACACGCGACTCCCTCGACCCACTATTCCCTCATCCACTACCCAACTCACCTCAACACCCTCGACCCATCCCACTGACCTACTCACCAGCATCATCCACAGCCCCCACACCATCGGTCCAGCCCTTCCTCACACCCTCAAACCCTAATTTCTCCCTCAGAACCCTTCTCACACTTTGGCCTCTATCAAAGTACCTCACCACCCGCAATTTTTCAAATCAAGCACTACAGGCCACTAGGAAATTTCATTTTGAACACAACACCGAAAAAATCATGGCCATCGTAGGCCACACGTGCCCATATGCACCCTCGAAAGTATGCCCATATGCGGCCACACGTGCCACCACTATTTTCCGACGCCGACCACCAAAATTCTCCTTTTATTATATCCAACCTATTCTCACTATCAAATTATCCAAAATTCCAACTTAAACCGCTCTCAAATTCTATCAAAATCAATACCGATACGCTGATTTATTTTCACATAAAATCATAACTTTTATTTCACATACTTATCAAAATTGAGTCACAATCTATGCCATACTCCAACCCTTGGCTGAAATTACATAATCTCCAAATCCGAATTATTTTTCAGCCATTAAACACACAACAATTAAAATCGTAATCATATGTATTCGTATAAATACAATATAATATATATATTTTTTTGCTAAAAGGAGGATATCCTTCTAATGCTAATTATAAATAGCCTAACTTAAGGCGGAAGAAAACAACATATACAAAGTATTCGACTCCCAATGTTACAAAGTGTTAACCAATACAATACAATGGAACAACTTTTCAGTCGAAAATCCTAAAAGTAATAGTGAGCAAATGCTATGGGATAAAGCCACTGTTCACGTTGAATATGATATGCCTCATTAAAATCTTGGCATGCAAAACCACCCTTGTAGATAAAATCTTGCACAAAGAGAAAAGAGTATATATTTATCCAACATGAGTCCACGTGGGCAAACCATAAAGTACGTAATGTAGTTTGTGATTGCTGAGAGGATATCCATGCACTTGTTTGAGCATCAGGTGTCCTCGGTTTCCATGCAAAAAAAGCATGAAAAAGCCTGATTAGTGTCACGATGTTAAAGGAAGTATGCAAACCAATCAATAAGTCAATGTATTAGTACGTACCCGAGCTACTTGTATTTAAGTAAATGCAGCCAGAAGCCAAAAGAGCATGCCAATCCTTGTGGAATACATAATCCCATTCAGCTTTAAATTGTATGCACCTCCTTTGCAACAAAACCAAACACATAGATAATGTAACAGAAGAATATAACCATGAATATGAATAAAGCCATCCACATATAAGGATAAAGTGAGATGTAAGTACCCGGAATGCCTGCATCATAAAAATGATACGGGCAGAATACCATATTAGAGTGCCTTTCATATCTAGTAGTAAATAAGGAGTGGATAAGTCTATGAGTAAGCAACTACATGCAACCTGCGACAAATGGTTCAAGTAGGGGAACTCGGCTAAGGTGGTAGTTGTAGTCCATGGGCGGCCAAGTGATGCGCTACCGAGTTAGTTTCACGCGGTGTGTAACAAAGTGTGGATTCGGTAAGCGCCCAAAAGTACCGCAAACGATTCAAATCCACTTGCTTACAATCTGTCAGGGATAGAGAAGTCAAAGAGATGATAATTGCAGATAATCGGTTTCTAGCACAAATCCTGAGAATCTAGAAGCGTAAAAGAGAACAGTATATAAGGCTGCCTGTAGCTCCGATCTAAGGGGAGACAGATGTGGCAGAGGAAAAGCAATAGCAGAAATCAAAGCACCCCTCGAATTACAGACCACTGCCCCATCTGTTGATCCATTACGACCTGAAGCCGCGTCAATATTAATCTTTTGACATCCCGAAGGTGGAGCAAGCCATCGTACCATCGAACACCGATGTACACGTACATTTGGAGATAGTCCAGCCACAATTAAACTAGGAATGACTATTACAAATTTAGCAGTGTCTTTATGTTCCGGATTTATCTACTAAACTGTTATCTCTTAGTCAAATAACCAAACAACTTAACTGCGTCGTCCTTATCTACCCTGATTTTTGTCTCTTGCAGGACATTCATACGAAGGAGATAATTGGGCATGGAACTGAGCGCGATGACCTGTACTACATGGAGGAGGTTGCTCAAAAGGGTCGGTCCATGCTTGTCCATGGGATGGCTAACAGACAACTGTGGTTATGGCACCGGCGATTAGGTCATCCTTCCTTTGGTTACTTGCGTACTTTGTTTCTTTTTTTATTCACTCAGATTAATAAACCTATTTCATGTGATACATGTATTCTCGCCAAACATCACAAGGGCACGTTTTGCCCTAATAATACCAGAGTTGACTATTGTTTTTCACTAATTCATTCCGATGTCTGAGGACCCACACCATCCCCTACACCTCAGGGCTACAAATACTGTGTCTTGTTTGTTGACGATTATTCTCGCATGACATTGGATTATTTTATAAAACATAAGTCTGATGTTCATCTTCAGTTTACAGATTTCTTCTCCCAGATGGTTGAAACCCAATTCAACAAAAAAATTCAAATTCTTTGTTTTGATAATGGGGGCGAGTATATGTCCCATCACCTACAAGATTTTCTAAAAACCCATGGAATCATCCACCAGACCTCATGTCCAAACACCCCTCAATAAAACAGGGTCGCTGAGCGCAAAAATCGTTTGATTCTTGAAATGACCTAGGCCATGATGTTTGAAGCTCACGTACTAAAATATTTCTGGCCCGAGGCGGTTGCTACATCTGTCTACCTCCTCAATTGTCTACCTACCCGCACTCTCCAACAACAAACCCCCATCCAAAATTTCTCTCTCCAGGTTAGAATTCCATCAATCATGACACTTCCACCCAAAGTCTTTGGCTGTACAGTGTACACGCATATCCCCAAACATGAGCGTACAAAACTAGATCTATGTGTGGAGAAATATGTGTTTGTTGAATATGCCACTCACCAGAAAAGTTACCGCTGCTATAATCCCCTTACACATCGTGTCCATATTGTAGACAAAAAAGGGGTTTGAGTGGTTTCAAAATGCATGATTTAAATAACGTGTTACAAAGAAATGCATGATATATTTTAGAACGTGACACATTGTTTCATAAAACTTGTCTTATATAGTTCATATATAATGTTGTCATACTAACGAGCCATGAAGCTTTAAAGCTTACATCAAATGGAAAACATTTGTTGTGTTTGAACTATTTTCAGGTGCCATCATTAATGAACTAAACTAGTTCATTAAGTGAAGTACTTAGTTAATTAAACTAAGTAGTTCATTAAAGGAAGCCATTATTTGAAAAAGGCACCAAGGCAACAGGTTGAAGAAAGGAAAGTTCTCCACTCTCTCTACACACATAAACACGCCATTATATATATATATATATATATATATATATATATATATATATTCAGATTTTTTAAAAAAGACACAGACACATATATTCCAACGTACTACCGACACGTTATATATTTTACATACGTACGTTAACATCACACCACTATATTTAACTCATATTTGTAAGTATATTCAGGTCTTATATCATATGACATAAGTCATGGTGATGACAAATTTATTACGACACGTTAAAAGGTTCTAAACCGAAAATTGTCGTATCGGGCGAATGCCGAAACTTCGCCACAAATTTCGTGGCTTACATGGTATGTGCAGCCATAAAATCATTCCATGTTGGCACACACAAATCACCCCACATTAAGGCCAAATTGTGGAGATTCCAATTTCAATTTTGTCACATGTTTTAGGCGCCACTTTAATCAGCCTTATGAGCTGAATATTAAAGTTGAATTTATGTATATTATGTGTAACATAATATATATAACGTGTGCAAAAAGTTAGAATTTAATTAGAAAAAAATCGGGTAATCGATAAACGCCGAAAATTCGGTTTTCTACGTACACGACACATGGAACATTTTTGGCATGGCATATAACATGTATCTAGACACTTTTTACATATTTCATACATCTCAAAGTGTTCTAGAAAATTCAATTAAGGGCTGATAGGAATATACCATGTGTGTATAATTAAATGTGCACTATTTTACAAAGTTTGAAAAAAAAAATTCAGCACATATATCTTCATTTCACACGCCTAGCTCAGCCATGTTGGAGCATATGTGGAGCTTTGTTGGCATTTTGATTGGTCAAGAATGAAGAATACAATATTGGTGACATAAAGAAAGGAGCTACACAAGGTAACATTTCAAACTATGTCACATATATGACACATGCTGAAAATTCAGCATGTGTGTAGCATTATGGCCGATTTTTTATACTTAATGAGGCATACTTTGTTGTCTTGAATTAAGTGGATAATTGAATGATAGTATGGAAGTATTTTGAATACATTATGAAATTAAAATGGTGATATCTTTGAATATCACACATGTTGAAATTTTCATCATGTGTGTAATGTATGTTGGCCGATTTTGTGGCATTATTGGTGGCCAATTTTTATTCCAAATATTATAAGAATGTCTTGCACTAAATGATGATTGATTTATTTGATTAAATCAAAGTAAACTTGGCAATATTTTGAATGAAATGCAAATGTTACACATGCTGAAATTTCAGCATGTGCAAGAGTCATTATGGCCGATTTTTTCATGGCATATTGGAGTTATTTGCCTAGCTAATTTTGTGGGATAATCTTGTGACTTATGGCAATGTTTTTATGATTATTTTGCACATGTTTTAAGTGTTATTCTCAGATTTATCTAGTCATCAAATGATGACAACCTGTAACTAATCAATGAGTGCCAAGTAAGCAAAAGTTTAATGATCATCCAATGAGGAGATGCCAAGTAAGCAAAGACATGTCACAATGATGCAATACACTCTTCCAAGGACTTAAAAGATAATTTTCAAGAGGAGTAAAATGCTCAAGGGGAGCGGCCAACATGTTAAAAAAGAAGGAAGAGAGCAAAACAAAAACAAGAACAAGTCTTGCAATTTAAAAGATCAAAAAACGTGTTCTAGCCTTCTCTTTTACACTCTCTTTTTTTCTTCTCTCTAAAATCCTATTGTATTTACATTCATATACTTGAATAGGCTTCATATAGTCCATCACATATTCTTTATCATTTTAAAAGATTGATCAAGGTGTGATCAATCTTGCACTTGCAAGGTGGTTGTGTTCGTGACAATTGTATTCTCATACAAGGTTTGTAAAGGGTTGGAGTTGGTGTGTAACTCCATCAACCCTGTGGTATGGTGTTCTTTGCGTTGTGTGATTAGTGCTAACCGAGGAAGGTGTCCTCGAAGACTGGAGTAGGTTGTTTATAACCAAACCAGTATAAAATTCCTGGTGTCATTTACTATCAGCACTTAATTTCTGTTTTAGCACTGTTTATCGTTTTTGATCACATTCGTAAAAATAGTAAAAGAATTTCAAAAATTTTGAAACTTTCCAGAATCATATCCATACGTCTCAAGGTTCTTTTGACGCAAGTTTCAACCATTTTGGACAAGTATAAGTCATCCAAACGTCCAAAGTTCTGAGACTAGTGCAGTCTGATTTTTAGGCTTGCAAAGGTTGAGGCTTTGATCGTATTTGACTAACTTCCCAAAATAATTTTTCAAAACTGTTTTCAACCTATTTAAACAAAACTAATAAGGGGTTAGTCTTTAAATTTTCAGAGCATTCGGAGTTACGTACAAATAGGAATTAATTTTTCAAATTAGACTACCGTTTCTGGCAGATTTGCGCAATTTGACCACCAACGATTTTTTAAGGGGTTAGAGGTTGAATTGTAATCTAAAATTTTTAGGAGATACTCAAAACATCTGAGGCTAAGTTCTCTCCAAATTTCAGAATTTTTGAAGACCTGCAACCTAGTTTTCAAAACATTTTAAAATTGGTCCTGAAAACAGAAATTGTTTTCAGAAGTTGGGTTTTTGGTTCAAAACAATTTTAAAAACAACATTTTCCGCACCCACTATTCACCCCCCTCTAGTGGTGGCTTGCAGATCCTACAAGTGGTATCAGAGCTCAGGAACACTCACATCAAAAAGATCCTACGATCTAAGTGAGATGACAACCACTAACCACGAAACCGAAGAAAAAGATATGCCAAGCCAAATGCCTCCACTATTTGAAAATGAGGTAAATTCTGATTCTGACTCGGATTCTGAACTATCTTATGATGATTTATATGTTGAATATCTTGAATTACATAAGTTTGCTAGAACTCTTGCAAAACAAAAGAAACGGTTAATTGAAGACAAGAAATTGTTAGAATCTTCTAACACAAATCTTGTGTCTCAATTAAACAATTCAAAAGAAGAGTCGTCTTGCATCATAAATTCATTAAGGTCTGAAATTCATCATTGACATCCGAGAACACTGAAATGAAATCCGAGATTTCAAACTTGAAATCATGGAATACGGATTTAGAGAAAATGATGAAACAATTTGATACGGGATCTAACATGCTAGATCGCATTAATTTATCACAAAGACATGACAGTGATAAAACTGGATTAGGATACATTGAGACAAACGAAGCATCATCTAAACCATCCAAGTTTGTTTTGTCTAAGAAAGTAGACACATCAAAGGCATATGTAGCGCCTAAAGTAATGAAAAGGCCCCCTCTCCCCTCATCTCGTCGTATCTCTTCTTCATATCATACGAAGTATAATTATGTGACGTATAAATATGAAAAGAAGACTAGTACACCACTCATCTCATCTCATCGTGCTTCCTATCATAAAAGAGAAATCATGTGCCATATAGAAAGCCACTGATGCATATGCAACACTCATATCATAAAAATGCATCTAGATCACTCTCCGTGCATGCAAACCAAAAACGAAAACCATACTATATGCATGATGGGATTCTTGGCCAAAGGCAAAACACATTTGCCCTAAACAAATATTATGTTGCGTTTTCATCACCTTTCTCACCTTTTGGAGGACCTAGAAAGGTCACCCAAATTTGGGTACCAAAAGGGACATTCTCAAAGGGTTGAATAAATAACCCTAAAGAACGCACTTTTAAGATTATTCGAAATGCATGATTTTTTTTCTTTACATGCGCTTTTGATTGTCTTTCCAAAATAAAGAGGGAGAGAATGCATGATTTAAGGGGAAGAGAGAAAGATTGATTGCACAAATCAAGGGGGAGCAAATTTGAAATTTGAATGAAATTTGAATTTATGCACGATTGGAGGGGGAGCGACAAGATTTAAATCATGAGTGTAGGTTATTTTGAAAATCATCAAAAGGGGAAGATTGTAGAGAAAAAGGGGTTTGAGTGATTTCAAAATGCATGATTTAAATAACGTGTTACAAAGAAATGCATGACATATTTTATGACATGACACGTTGTTGCATAAAACTTGCCTTATATAGTTCATATATAATGTTGTCATACTAACGAACCATGAAGCTTTAAAGCTTACATCAAATGTCAAACATTTGTTGTGTTTGAACTATTTTCAGATGCCATCATTAATAAACTAAACTAGTTCATTAAGTGAAGTACTTAGTTAATTAAACTAAGTAGTTCATTAAAGGAATCCATATTTGGAAAAGGCACAAAGGCAACAAGTTGAAGAAAGGAAAGTTCTCCACTCCCTCTCCACACATAAACACACCATTATATATATATATATATGTGTGTGTGTGTGTGTGTGTGTGTGTACCAGATTTTTTTTAAAAAGGCACAGACACATATATTCCAACGTACTACCGATACGTTATATATTTTACATACATACGTTAACGTCACACCACTATATTTAACTCATATTTGTGAGTATATTCAGGTCTTATATCATATGATATAAGTCATGGTGATGAAAAATTTATTACGACACGTTAAAAGGTTCTAAACCGAAAATTGTCGTATCGGGCGAATGCCGAAACTTCGCCAACGTGTCATGTACTTGACATAAATAGATGGACAGCCCCTACACTTCAAAAATGGCCAAAAATTTCGTGGCTTACATGGTACGTGCAGCCATAAAATCATTCCATGTTGGCACACACAAATCACCCCACATTAAGGCCAAATTGTGGAGATTCCAATTTCAATTTTATCACATGTTTTAGGCGCCACTTTAAGCAGCCTTATGAGCCGAATATTAAAGTTTAATTTATGTATATTATGTATAACATAATATATATAACATGTGCAAAAAGTTGGAATTTAATTAGAGAAAAATCGGGTAATCGATAAACGTCGAAAATTCAGTTTTCTACGTACACGACACATGGAACATTTTTGGTATGGCATATAACATGTATCTAGACAATTTTTACATATTTCATACATCTCAAAGTGTTCTAGAAAATTCAATTAAGGGCTTATTGGAATATACCATGTGTGTATAATTAAATGTGCACTATTTTACAAAGTTTGCAAAAATAAAATTCAGCACATGTATCTTCATTTCTCATGCCTAGCTAAGCCATGTTGGAGCATATGTGGAGCTTTGTTGGCATTTTGATTGGTCAAGAATGAATAATACAATGTTGGTGACATAAAGAAAGGAGCTACACAAGGTAACATTTCAAACTATGTCACATATATGACACATGCTGAAAATTCAGCATGTGTGTAGTATTATGGCCAATTTTTTATACTTAATGAGGCATATTTTGTTGTCTTGAATTAAGTGGATAATTGGAAGATAATATGGAAGTATTTTGAATACATTATGAAATTAAAATGGTGATATCTTTGAATATCACACATGCTGAAATTTTCATCATGTGTGTAATGTATGTTGGCCAATTTTGTGGCATTATTGGTGACCAATTTTTATTCCAAAAATTATAAGAATGTCTTGCACTAAATGGTGATTGATTTCTTGGATTAAATCAAAGTACATTTGGCAATATTTTTGTTGAAATGCAAATGTTACACATGCTGAAATTTCAGCATGTGCAAGAGTCATTATGGCTGATTTTTTCATGGCATATTGGAGTTATTTGCCTAGCTAATTTTGTGGGATAATCTTGTGACTTATGGCAATGTTTTTATGATTATTTTGCACATGTTTTAAGTGTTATTCTCAGATTTATCTAGTCATCAAATGATGACAACCTTTAACCAATCAATGAGTGCCAAGTAAGCAAAAGTTTAATGATCATCCAATGAGGAGATGCCAAGTAAGCAAAGACATGTCACAATGATGCAATACACTCTTCCAAGGACTTAGAAGATAATTTTCAAGAGGAGGAGGATGCTCAAGGGGAGCGGCCAACATGTTAAAAAGGAAGGAAGAGAGCAAAACAAAAACAAGAACAAGTCTTGCAATTTAAAAGATAAAAAAACGTGTTCTAGCCTTCTTTTCTACACTCTCTTTCTTTCTTCTCTCTAAAAGCCTATTGTACTTACATTCATATACTTGAATAGGCTTCATATAGTCCACCACATATTCTTTGTCATTGTAAAAGATTGATCAAGGTGTGATCAATCTTGCACTTGCAAGGTCGTTGTGTTCGTGACAATTGTATTCTCATACAAGGTTTGTAAAGGGTTGGAGTTGGTGTGTAAGTCCATCAACCCTGTGGTAAGGTGTTCTTTGTGTTGTGTGATTAGGGCTAACCGAGGAAGGTGTCCTCGAAGACTGGAGTAGGTTGTTTATAACGGAACCAGTATAAAATTTCTGGTGTCATTTACTTTCAACACTTACTTTCTGTTTCAGCACTGTTTATTGTTTTCGATCACGTCCGTAAAAATAGTAAACGAATGTCAAAAATTACGAAACTTTCCAGAATCATAGCCATACATCTCAAGGTTCTTTTGGCGCAAGTTTCAACCCTTTTGGACAAGTATAAATCTTCCAAACTAGTGCAGTCTGATTTTCAGGCTTGCAAAGGTTGAGCCTTTGATCATATTTGACTAACTTTCCAAAAGAATTTTTCAAAACTGTTTTAACCCATTTAAATACAACTAATAAGGGGTTAGTCTTTAAATTTTCAGAGCATTTGGAGTTATGTACAAATAGAAATTAATTTTTCAAATTAGACTATCGTTTCTGGCAGATTTGTGCAATCTGACCACCAACGATTTTTCAAGGGGTTAGAGATTGAATTTTAATCTGAAATTTTTAGGAGATATTCAGAACATCTGAGGCTAAGTTCTCTCCAAAGTTCAGAATTTTTGAAGACCTGCAACCTAGTTTTCAAAACGTTTTAGAATTGGTCCTGAAAATAGAAACTGTTTTCAGAAGTTGAGTTTTTGGTTCAAAACAATTTTAAAAACCACATTTTCCGCACCCACTACTCAACCCCCCCCTTTCTAGTGGTGGTTTGTAGATCCTACACATATCACTCTTGGTTGTCTCTTTCTCGAAACACAATATTTCTATTCTCACAGTACTCAGGCCCAAGGGAAGAGTTATAATGAGCCTTTCGACTGGCTACATACCCACAGATGGATTGAGGCTTGCCAAGATGGGCAAGCAGGTGGCGCCACAGAGTAGGCCCAGTCCACTATAGACACGGCTGACGTTCCAGTTCCATTGCTTGATGATACTCCCTCTTTGAACGACGTGCACGAGGTAAGTAATCTGTCTCCTCATATACACCCTTATCATCCAGAGTCCCATACTTTATCTATTGAACAGCCTAATATCCTTGACCAAGACCAGGTTACTGAGTCACAGGTACGAATACTTCCACCCAGAAGAAATCAAGCATTCCACCACAAAGATACTCTCCAGACCGAACACCTAAAAACTCCAGGTACCTGGTTAATGTAGCAGTATTAAAGGATTCAAGGGCGTTCCTTATGACTCTACGTACTGAAAGTCCTCCCAGAAATGTGAGTGATGCAATCAGACAGAGGGAGTAGAAAGAAGCAATGGAGGTAGAAATGGAGGCACTGAAGAGGAACAACACGTGGGAGGTGTGTACACTGCATAGAGGAAAGAAACCGGTGGGTTGCAGATGGGTGTTTATAATTAAATACAAGGCAGATGGCACTGTGGAACTATAAGGCCAGGCTTGTTACAAAAGGATATACACAGATATACGACATCGACTATGCAGAGACCTTTTCTCCAGTTTCCAAGATTGATATGATCAGAGTACTGTTTTCCATTGCTATAAACAAGGACTGGCCGCTGTATCAGTTCGACGTAAAAAACGCCTTCCTACACGGAGAGTTAAAAGAATAAGTGTATATGAAAGCACCACCTGGGTTCACTGACGGGTTCTGAGAGGGAGAAGTCTGTAGACTAAAGCGGGCACTTTATGGACTTAAACAGTCACCAAGAGCTTGGTTTGGGAGATTTACAATCGTCATGAAAGAAAATAGATACAAACAAATTAACGCTGATCACACGTTGTTCCTGAAGCAGAGAGGTAATTTCATTACATGCCTGATTATTTATGTAGATGACATGGTTATCACAGGGAGCGATCGGGAGGAGATGAGTCGGCTCAGGGAAAGTCTGTTCACTGAATTCGAAATGAAGGATCTTGGAGAATTAAAGTATTTTCTAGGGATTGAAGTGATTCGATCAGAGACAGGGCTTTTTATATCTCAGAAGAAATATACATTGGATCTGCTGACTGAAGCAGAGATGTTAGATTGCAAGCCCAGTGAGGCGCCGTTTGCAACCAATCTGAAGTAACAAGTAAGGGAAGAAGATCCAATGGTAGACCGGTAACAGTATCAAAGGCTGGTTGGAAAGCTTATCTATTTGTCTCATACTCGGCTAGACATCACATATGCTGTCGGAGTGGTCAGTCAGTTTATGCATCGACCGCAAGAACACTTGAATGCAGTGAAACGGATTTTAAGGTATCTGAAGAAGATTCCAGACAGAGGAATATGGTTCAGAAGTCATGGGCATCTGGAGATAGAAGTTTTCACAGATGCAGACTGGGCAGGAAATCTGACTGATCGGAGGTCAACGTCCAGGTATTTCTCGCTGGTAGGTGGCAACTTGGTTACATGGAGGAGCAAGAAGCAGAAGGTGGTGGCTCTGTCTAGTGCCGAAGCTGAGTTCCGGGGGATCTCTAAAGGAATTATGGAAGTCTTGTGGCTCGGGAAGTTGCTAAAGGAAATGGGGTTTCCAACTCAAAACTCCTGCAAAGCTCAAGTGTGACAACAAGGCAGCGATCAGCATTTCTAAAAATCCGGTTCAACATGACAGAACTAAGCATGTAAAGATTGATAGATATTTTATCAAGGAAAAGCTCGATGCAGGGTTGGTGGAGATACCGTTTGTCCGGTCTGAGGACCAACTAGTTGACATTCTCACAAAGGCTGTTGCTGGAAGGGTGTTTGAAGCAACGTTATGCAAGTTGGGCATTGAGAGACCCACTGCTCAACTTGAAAAAGAGTGATGAAAAGTTACCTTAGTTGTAATATTGTGTAATTGTGTATTGATGACCATAATTACGTTGTTATCAAAACATATCAAATTAGGCTGTAATTAAGCTGTAGTTGATTGTGTTTACCAAAAATAGATACAAGTCTAGCACTATAGAAGGAGACGGTTGTACTTAGAATTTCTCAATGAAAACAAGAAACGTTTTTTCATTCTTCTGTTTAAGCTTTCAATTCCAATATAGAAAGAATCCGATATATAAAATAGAAATTCCTCTTCTCTGCGATGATCAAACAATGACAAGAAAAGAATTCCTCAAAAGCAAAAGAAATCAACAACATATCTTCGCTTCTTGAAAGGTAGCAACATAACTCTTGAAACTTGGGCTTACATGAGGTGAGGTTCATATCCACTCAAAACCTTAAGGTAATGGGTGATGACACCTCATCCTCATATAAGTCATGCATTTTTTCTCAAATTAGCCAATTTGTGATTTTCAACAATAACTGAATGACTTTCCTCAGTATCTGTATCCATCTTAAGCCACAAACCAAGCTGTTCCAATGGCTTCCGAACGTTTTCGCTGCAATATCTGTGCACCGACGACGGAAACCCACATAAATGCGCAAGCTGCTCACCATAGTCCTCGTTGTCATTAAAATAAGCGGTTTTACGAATGTTTCCCAGAGCAATCCTTGCAGCTTCCCTTCTTTGAATGAATTCTTTTATCATGGATTCCATTCCAACTTTTGCTGTTTAGCCTTGAGCCGCTTCTCTTCCTCCTTTTTATGTCTTGAACTTAAACCCACATGCACAATTGTGTCACAAAAGCTTTTCAGAATCCACAATTGGTGCTGAGCTGCTTTGTAGGACGCCTCATCAACAATTAGTTGAATTTTATCATCATAATCTACCGGAGGAACCCAATTGTTTGTCCATATTTTTATTTTTACTCGTCCAGAAACCTTTGTTAACATTCCATAGATAAAAAAAACTGAATTATGCACATCTGAACCATGGTCAAAGTTCTATAGCTTTGACATCATTAAATGTGTAGTAATTTGTTAACGTAGTAGTCATTTTCTTCTAAAAAAAAGTAGTAGTAATTTATTGATCAGTTCTACTAATTGTGTACATTTCAAAACTAAATATAGTCTTTTTATGTAACAAATTGAAAAATACATATATTAAATGATTGTTTCACTATTTTCCCCCTCTTTTTTGAACTATATGCGCAAAGTTAACATTAAAAAACAATTTAGGGTAGCAAGAGAATCACAAGCTTAATGCTCCTGGTAATTGTTGACGTCCAACGTAACCTATTTAAATCATGGTCAATTTTAAAATGTTTCACAAGTCATGATAGTTGGTCTTTGTCATAATTAATTTACAAATACAGTACCCTTACTTTAAACAAAATCATTTTCATAACATCACATTCCTTTTTTATTGTTATATGTGTATGCATTTATAGAATTAAATCTGCGACTAAGCCTTCGATGCGTTAATATTTTACCTCTGAACTAATCCTCATTGAAACATGATTCCCACTTGATTGTTAGTGATGCATCATCCAATTAGGACGGATTCAGACATGTGGTCATTCAGGTACAGATAGCAAAGTGTCATCCACTCTACACGTGTCTCGCTTCGAACTTTGCGTCTTTCAGAAGGCAATTTTTCCAACCGAATATCAATTGAACTATATTCTGTGAGCGGATAATGTTTTAAACTAAGAAACTAAACCGTTGAGTAATTAATTAGAACGAAACTAACCCGTGAGAGAAAATTATAAAATCACCCTAGTATCTTTTAGTAATTTGCTTCGTTAATTAACATTTAGTTTCTAATTATTTTACTTACTCTCGATCTATGAATAAACAGAAGACTAATGACACACAATATATTCCACACAGAAGACTAATGACACACAATATATTCCACACAATAAAGAAAAGAAGGTAAAAAAGGTAAAGGAGGAAAAAGAAAAAGATACGATAAAATCGTTTTTCTCTCTAATTAAATGCAAAAAGACACTTCCAAACAATCGCCAATTTGAGAGATGGTAACTCCAACTCCTAGTTTTCATTTCTAATGGAGTTAAGGACACATTCCTCCTTGAATTTAGAATATAATAAAACAAAACAAAATGACTCACTAAATTAGCCAACTCACCATCGAGGGTCAAGTGGTACCAAATGTAAGTAAGTTCAAGTACCTAGGATCATTTGTACAGAAAGATGGAGACATAGAGAATGACGTAGCACACCAAGTTCAGGCAGGTTGGTGTAGGTGGAGAGCAGCCTCAGGGGTACTGTGTGACAAGAATTTTCCAATTAAATTAAAGGAAAAATTTTATAGGGTGGCTATGCGGCCGACAATGTTATATGGAACAGACTGCTGGGTCATCAAGAGGACACAGTCACAGAAGATGGAAGTGGCAGAGATGAAGATGCTGAGGTGGATGTGTGAGCATACAAGGTTAGACAAGATAAGAAATGAGGTATACAGAGAAAGGTTAGGGTTGACTAGTGTAACAGAAAAGATAAGAGAGGGAAGACTGAGATGGTTTGGGCATGTTAAGAGGAGACAGACAACGGCATCTGTCAGAACAATTGAAAATCTCACTGTAAAAGGGAAGAGGAGTAAGGGCAAGCCCAAACTGACGTGGGATAAGCATATTAGGCATGACTTACTAGAGTTGCACCTCTCTGAGGACGTGGTCCAGGATAGGAGTTCATGGAGACAGAGAATTAAGATTAAGGAGGGGTAGACAGGATATAGAGTACCTTAGAGCATACTTAGATGATTAGATAGTATTTACACTTTTGTTTGACTTTGCATATTTTGTTTCGGTCGTTTTCTTTCAATTATTTATGCATGTTCACTATTATGACTATTCTAATATCGGAAGACTTCTGTATATGTTTAATAAAATAACTTCATTAGTACATATTCCTATTATTATGATTTCTGTGCAGATACATATAGAGCCGAGGGTCTCACTGAAAGCAAACTCTCTATCCCTTGAGATAGGGGTATTGTATGCCTGCTTATCACCCTCCCCAGACTCTAACGATATCTTATGCTGTCGTTGGGAAATACTGGATACGATTTGTTGTTGTTGTTGTCTTATATTGTGAACTAGCAGTTGATCGACACCGCAATTTTCATTATGAGTAATCGGGAAATAACCTCTTTGTGTTTCTAACGCATGGGTATGATTGCGTACATCCGACCTTCCATAATCTGACATAGGCAGGAGCCTCTAAGGAAATGGGGTAATGTTGCTGTTGTTGTTGTGTAACTCCAACTCCTGCAACCCTCATTGGTGATTCCTCCGATTTTCTTCTTATTTTCTCCTCTTGTCACACTTTCCACTGTAATTTCCAGAATTATGTTGGAAATATGGAAGAATGATGGATACTAATCGAAATCACGCAAAACGATAAAGAAGGTAAGAAAGCCGAGACACAACGTGAATTACTGTCTTTAAAGCTAAAATGCCTTCACCACGAGCGAGATGAACCATACGACACAATCCTCCCAGGATATAACGGCTTCTTCCTTTCGTTTGCTCTACGAGAGGAAGATGAACTTGCAAATAGAAGTGTTCGATAGTGGAGAACGAAGGAGAGATAGTTTAGAGGAATAACAACGCTGAAATTTCAAAACTGTGCAAAAGATATTATATTACATTTAAGATAGCAAGGCCTACTATTTATAGGTCTTGGTTTGTGTAAAATACCACTTTGTAAACCCATTTCAGCAGTTTAATTAACCTCTATGTCAGTTGCATAACGTTCATGTGTGAAGGGAGATGATTCTTAGATGAAAAGTTGCAATTCAAAGTGAAAAGTCTTGTCTTTTGACACATCGATTGATCAAAGTCATCGATCGATGTTGGACAGAGAGCTCCAACTTTGCATCCTACCAACATTGATCTATCAACATATCACATCGATCAATCCATGTGATCGATCTATGCTGGACAGAGAGCTCCAATATTATATCCATACCACATCGATCGATCAAAGTATCGATCGATGTGATCGATCGACGTCCAACAGAACATTCAACTTTATTTCAACTTTCACTTGGTTCAATCCAACTTGCACATGGATCAGTCCAAGTAATTTCTTACAAGTTCAAAGTGTTCTAATCATCTTTTAGTCTCCCAAACAACATCTTACATGCTATTATATAAGTTTGGAGCAAATTTTAAAGTATTTTAAACGTACTTTTCCAACAACACATGATCCAAACTCTATACAAACATTTTCGAACGTTAATAAACCAACCACTCCACTATCAAACAAAGACAATGACATATAAAGGACAATGACTCGCATCTTGGATTACCACTTAGCACAAGAAGAAGTATATAAACGGAAATAAGATGACATTGACGCCTTCAATCTTACCTCTCTATTGTTTATATAAACTTACAACCGACATGTCATTTACTAGCTTCAAACATGTTCGTGGTGGTGCGATATTGGCCATGCATCCAGTACCAGGTTTTCATAAGCGCTCTATTGAGTTGTTCCAAACTCTTATAGGAAGCGGCCCCACTTTCACGCATATATAAGGAGAATTCATCAACTGTGCACTGCTCACACCACCATACAACATGGCTATAAATTCCATTAAGAGATTCTGAAAATTTCACCCTCATACACTTGCAGTGAGCACTATCTTCAACAACACCATAGGCAGGGACACATTGATAGTGCTGAGTAGAATTATTCTATGACTTGTTAGTACCACATTGAACCTTGTTTGCAAGATCTCTGCTAATAGTGGGTTAGGTTGGCGTCACACAGAATCCACTTCAAATGGAACAAGTCTCATTCCCCTCGATGTTTCACGAACTAACTTACTGCATAGTCCTTTTGTCAAAGGGTTAGTCAAGTTAAACTCGGATCTTACAAATTCCAAGTTAACCACCCCTGAACTCATCAAATCTCACAAAATATTGTGTCTCAATTGTATATGTCGGCTCTTTCCATTATAAACTTTGTTCTTTGCTCGAGCAATTGCTGCCTGCGAATCACAATGTATAGACATAGAAGGCATAGGTTTAAACCACAAAGGAATATCTACAAGCAAATTCCTTAAGGAAACAAATTCAAATTCCATTGTTGACTTTGCTTTATATGTTTACTTAGATGATTTCCAAAAAATGACACTACCACCCAAAGTAAACACATAGCTGTTAGTTGAGTTAACTTCATCATTATCCGTTACCCAATTAGCATCACAAAATTCTTCTAACACACAAGGATTTCCACAAAAGAATAAACCAAGATCCATGGTTCCTCTAAGATATTTCAAAAGTTTTCTTAGTGCAAACCAATGTTCATTACTTGGATTGTGCGTATATCTTGCAAGTCTATTTATGGTATATGCAACATCAGGCCTAATGCAATTCGTTAGATACATTACACTATCAATAATTCTTGCATACTCACGTTGTGAAACACTATCGCCTTTATTCTTTTCTAATCTTCTGTTAGGATCAAAGGGAGTACTAACAACTTTGACATCAAAGTGATTAAACTTCTTTAACACTTTTTCAACATAATGAATTTGACAAAGCATATAACCCCTATATTTCTCGACAACTTAAGGCCAAGAATAAAATCAGCTTTATCCATATCTTTCATATCAAAAACTGATGACAAGAATGATTTAGTCTTATTAACAACATCCAAATTCATACCAAAGATCAATATGTCATCAACATACAAGTAAATAATCACACCATCAAGATTCTCAAATTTACTATAAACACATCTATCACTTTCATTTACTACATAGCCATCTTTCAACATGGCATTATCAAATTTCTCATGCCATTTTTTAGGGGTCTGTTTTAAACAATACAAAGATTTCTTTAATCTACATACTTTATATTCTTGCCTGTTACAATCATTCCCTCCAGTTGTCTCATATATATTTCTTCATCTAAATCTCCATTTAAAAATGTTGTTTTAACATCCATTTGATATATCAGAAGTTTATAGATAGAAGCTAATGCAACTAGCATCCTAATAGTTGTTATTCTAGCAACCGGTGCATATGTGTCAAATAAATCTACTCTTTTTTGCTGAGTAAATCCTTCAGCTACTAATCTAGCCTTGAATTTATCTATAGTTCCATCGGTCTTCAACTTCTTTCTAAACACCCACTTACAACCTATAGGCTTACAACCTCTAGGTAAATCTACTAGTTCCCAAGTGTGGTTGTTCATTATTGACTCTAATTCACTGTTTATGACTTTTTTCCAAAATGTTGCATCTATGGATTTCATAGCGTCTTGGTAAGTTTTCGGATCATCTTCTAGGATAAACACTTTAGTAAAATCATTACCAAATGTTTTTTCAATCCTTTTCCTTTTGCTTCTTCTTAGTGAATCCCTGTTCTGTATTAAATACAGTTCTACTAGATTTACCTTTTTCATAAATGGAATGACCCGAATCCTTTTGTTGTTTCATAGGAAGAAGTCTCAAAGAATTCAGCATCTTTAGACTCTATAATTGCAGAATTCTCAACAATCATAAACCTATATGACCTACTGTTTTGGGCATATCCTATAAACACACAATCTTTGATTTTTGGTCCTATCTAGTTCTTTTGGAATCCTGGAATACCCAATTTTGCTAAACACTCCCACACTTTCAAGTATCCTAAGTTGGAAGGATAACATTTACATAGTTCATAAGGGGTTTTATTGTTTTTTTTGTTTGGTTTTATATTCAATATATGACATGCACAAAGAATAGCTTCACTCCACAAATTTTCCGGTAAAATGGAACTTATTAGCATAGCATTCATCATGTTTTTAAGTGTTCTATTCTTTCTCTCAACTTCACCATTAGATTGTGGAGTATAGGGTGGTGTTACTCATTGAATTATACCACGTTATTCTCAAAATTTTTGCAATGAAGTTCTCATTTATTCACCTCCTCTATCGGTTCTTAATCTTTTGATTTTTCTTTCTAGTTGATTCTCTACTTTATTCTTAAATTTCTTGAACATTTTTTCAGCCTCATTTTTATGAATCAGTAAATATACTCTAGTGAACGTCGAGTAGTCATCAATGAAAGTTATATAATATCTTTTACCTCCTTTACTTATATGATCCTTGAAATCACTTAAGTCACTATAAATGAGGTATAGTTTGTCTAAGACTCTTTCAGCGCTTTTAAATGGTTGCTTATGATGCTTGGCTTCAACACAATATTCAAATCTTTCAAATTTATTTTCATTTGCTATAAAATCGACATTTATGCCTTTTAACCTTTTTAAAGCATCAAGATTAACATGACCTAGTCTAGCATGCCAAAGATCGTAAGAATCAATCAAGTATGCAGAAGAAGAGATATTCTTATTAGCGATACATGTAGCATTAAGTACAAACAACCCGGCATTGGAAAATCCCTTCCCGATGAATTCTCCATTTGTAGTAAGCACTGAGTTATCAGAATCAAAAACAAGTTTAATTTTGGCCTTGTTTAGAAAAGCTCCATAAATGAAATTCCTACATATAGTAGGAACATGGAGCACACTACTTAATTCCAGCCTTTTTCTAGATGTTAACTTAATGAGCACTTTCCCCTTCCAGAGAATACGGGCTCCTCGTGCATCCCTAAGAAAAACCTGGTCTCCATTGTCTATTTCTTGAAAATCAAAAAATAGATCTCTACTAGTAACAATAGAGATGGCTCTGGTGTCAACCACCTATTCTGTAGCACCTCCAACAAGGTTTACCTCATCCACGACGACTACATCGATGACCTTCTCGTCCTTGATCCGTTCTCTATCGTCGTGCTCCATTAGGTTTGTATGACCACTCGTTTGTCCTTTTCTTTTGTTGCAAAAGAAAGCTTTATGTCCAGCCTTTCCGTAAACCCAGCAAAGTCCTTTGAGCTTCTTTTGTCACTGCATAAAATTTTTTACCTTTGTTGTTCTGACCTTTGACATTCTGGACTTTTGTTTCTTTGCTCTTGCATTGTGCTCCAGAATGTTGGCATGAGATTCATTCTCAGCACCCTCTGTATCCTCTAGCCGGTTGTTTTCTTCAATACGGATGTGTTTGATAACACCATCTATAGTGAGTTTGGCATCATCATGTTTGCCTCTCTTCTTGTATTTGCTCCAAGAAGAAGGTAATTTCTCTAACAAGGAGGCAGCCTGGAATGTCTCGTCTATCTTGATGCCTTCTTGTTCGAGATTGTCCACAAATTGTTGAAATTGATGGATTTGATCATTGATAGGTATGTGGTTAAGCATTTGAAACTTGAGAAATTCACTGACCATATACTTTCTCTTTCCATCATCTTCAGAACCATATTTGTTCTGAAGTGCTTTCCAGATCTTTCTTACAGATGAAAATTTGACATAAATGTCAAATATGGAGTTTGACAAGAAATGCAGAATATTACCCCTGCAGGTTGTGTTATGGGCTTCATACTTGAGTGCTTCTCCTTCATCAGTTGGTTTCTCCTTAGTAAGAACATAGGAGACAGACAACATCTCAAGAAAGAATAGTACCTTAGCAGACCACCTGTTAAAGAATTTGCATTCAAACAGCTCCACCTTGGACATATTAGGAACTATATGATGTTTGATAGCCATATAAATTGATGTTTTTAGCTAAGATTGTTGGAAATATGGAAGAACGATGGATACCAATCAAAATCACATAAAACAGCAAAGAAGATAGGAAAGCCGAGACTCAATGTGAGTTGTTGTCCTTAAAACTAAAATACCTCCACCACGAGCGAGGTTAATATATTACGCTTCTTCCTTTTGTTCGCTCTACGAGAGGAAGATGAACTTGTAAATAGAAGTGTTTGATAGTGGAGGAAGAAGAAGAGAGAGTTTGGAGGAAGAACAATGCTGAAATTTCAAAACTTTGCAAAAGATATTATATTACATTTAAGATAGCAAGGCCTACTATTTATAAGCCTTGGATTGCGTAAAATACCACTCTGTTTAGCAGTTTAATTAACCTCTATTTCAGTTGCACAACGTTCATGTATGAATGGAGATGATTCTTGGATCAAAAGTTGCAATTCAAAATAAAAAGTCGAGTCTTTTGGCCCATCGATCGAAGTCATCGTTCGATGTTGGACAAAAAGCTCCAACTTTGCACCTTGCCAACATCGATCGGTCGACATATCGATCGATGTTACATCGATCGACCATGTGATCCATCTATGTTGGACAGAGAGCTCCAACTTTATATCCATACCACATCGATCGATCAGTACCGGTCCATGTCATATTGATCGGTCGATGTGATCGATTGACATCCAACATAACACTCAACTTCATTTCAACGTTCACTTGGTTCGATCCAACTTACACATAGGATCGATCCAAGTGATTTCTTACAAGTTCAAAGTGTTCCAATTATCTTTTAATCTTCCAAACAACATCTTACATGTTTTTATACAAGTTTGGAGCAAATTTTAAAGTATGCTAAACGTACTTTTCCAACAAATTACACATTCTTCATCATCATCCTTCTCTTGGCCTGCCTAATTTTTTGTGCGAAACCACAAATGGTCTCTTTTGGTGCAATTGTGTGATATCGAAGTTGATTGCTGTTGTTCTGGATCTAGTCGTTTCACGCTAGGAAGAAGTTGTTTCCTGTCGCTTTTTACAGTTTTTTTATGTTTTGATGGACTTGTGGTCTGTTTAGTCGTTTTATTTTGTAGGAATTTTGTGGTTCATGTCGTGTTCAACCTTATACAAATTCTAAAACAGACACTAAATATATTAGTTGGAAGATTACTTCAATCGCTGATTATTATATGCTACGCCACTTCAAATTAGGCTTAATTGACGATTCATAAATTCACAACCAAGCATTTTTATGTTTGATAGGTTATTTACTCCTGGTAAACACTGTCAGGCCTTCTGTTTGATCTTTGTTATTGTTTTTCCTGTCATTTTTGACAGGCGCTGTGGATTAAGTAACTATGACGGGAATGTTGTATGCCAAGTTGTTGAATCTTATTGTTGTGACCCGACCGTGGGGGTGAAAGAAAAGAAATAATAAGATATATTAATTATAGGTGATACTTATCCTAAGAGTTACATGATTGGAATAAGTAATATGGATAGGAGTTAACTTCCTAAAAAATCTATCTTACATATACTACTTAAATCTATTAGGAAACCTAATTATGCACCTTTTTACACACGCTCTGTATCCCTGGACATTGCCTGTATCTCAATGGTACAGGCAACAACGTTATTATGCAGTTTCTTATCTCATCATTTACGATTTTCTTACATTTGTGGCAACCATATATTTTGTCACTATTGGTTCATATTTTGTTTGCCGAGGTAACATGGACGCTTAGCCACTACACACGGTTTCCACTATCTCCTCCAGTGTCTTTATTATCATCGCATGTATTCTTTTTTAAATGCAGGCATCCCCTGTATGATTTTGTTTATTTTGTTCTTATTGCTTATTATTTTTGATATGGTTCTTATGCTGTGTTTTTGCTCTTATCCTTACGATCATCAACGGGAGCGAGTCTACGGTTTGAGCTATATCAGCGTGCACAAGCGGATGTCTATCATAGAAGCTTTAACTTATTCATTTCTCAATAGATTTCACATTACATTTGTATTTACTATTGAACTTTTTACTTAATCTTGCATTTTCCACTTTCCTTTCATTTGGGAGAGTCTCCCGTAGATTTGAAGACATATATGTAACCATGGTATTCCTCCACCATAAGTGAGGGTTCAATATTAATAAAACACCGGACGACACTACCCGTCTTTCACCAAAATACACACACACACGTATATATATACACACACTCGAAACCATATGCACACTAATATAGCTTTTGGCCAGCCACATCCTCCTCCCCCATAAATCAGCCGCCACTACATAGGAGAAAGAGAGGATATTTTGGCTTCAATCCAACCCCAATTGCATTTTATAGTATAGTATAGATGATCGATGTAAGTATCTTTTTTGTACTTATTATGAATTTGTGAAATTCGTATCGTTATTTTCGTATCAAATATGGATCATGCATAAGTAAATTTGAATGCATAGATGAATGTATATACATCTTCATATATCGTCGAATTTATATATATACGTATGTAATTGGCCGATTGTGAATATATGTACATTAAATTTGTGAGCTTGGAACCGAAAATTTCCATTGAGAATATGACAGGGACAGGGGCTGTTTGTATATGAAAAAAAGATGTATAAATCCAGATTTTACCCGATGATGATGAATGTGAGTTTGTGAAGCCAAGGTCCATACCATAACGAGTGATGCGGTCGGATGAATGCTTTGGTTCAATAATTGCCAACATATTAAGTTGATGCAAATGAACTAAATGATGTAAACGAGTGAAAGAGGTTCTGAGACCTCGAATGTTCCATACCATTATATTCATTGAGAAAGTGTAATGTCACTCCCGTGTGAAGAACGCACAGCACTATGAGTTAGAATAGTGAAGGGTGGCAAAGGTGGCAATTCTTTACGAGTTCTCCATCGGCGACGAGAACTACTGTTATGAATCCCTCATCAGCCGAAGGTTTCAGAAGCGCAATATCAAGACCTCGTCTGATGGTGACTCTGGCAGTAAACGTATTTTACGTATAATATCCTCTGAAATAGGTGGCAGATTTGGGGGAAGATCCTCTACATGCAACTCAGTATCCGAAGAGTGACCAAGATCTCCAGCGTTATTTGGCTCCTGCAGAGGCGGATATTCAGCATCTGAACCCAAACGTGAAATGTCCTGCACATGACTGGGAGGTGGCAATGGCTCATCATGATGTGGTGAAGCAGCAGGCAATGGAGCATTATCTTCTAACCGAGACAATATGATAACCGGGTCGTTTGGGGCGTCTGAATTACAGGGAGAAACATGTTTCTTTGGAGTCCACCGAGTTGATGGTCTCTGAAGCGGAACTGGCGGTAGTGATGATTTCTCACAGTCACCCGTCGCATGTCCAAGGCGGCAATAGCTGTTGCAAAACAGCGGTAAATCTTCATAAACAACTTGCTGTAAAATAATTTTTTGCTTTGCAAGCAAATAGATTTTCTTTGGTAGCTCTTGTGAAACGTTTACTTCGAAACACACACGAGCCACTAAAGGGCGCAAACCATTTGACGTAGCAATATCCAATTTTATTGGTGTCCCAATAGGCGAACTATCTCAAAAAGTGCAGCCTTTTGATGAAAGTGGATGGGTAGGTAATCCCAGGAACGCAACCCACACCGGCACGATAGGAACATCGGCCGACGGATCAAAGTCGACTGTCCATTTAGTAACACGCATATGACATCCAGAGATACTCTAGGAACGACGATAAAAGCATCAAACGTAGCATGGCTCATATCGAAATTGAATAGGACATGATTTTGATCGAAAGAGGCAGGACCTAGGAGGTGTGAAGTTTATAAAAGGAGAAGATGGAATGTGTTAGTCAAGGCACAAGACATCAAGTTGAAATGGCAAACATACTTTCATAATCTTTTCAATGGCAGTAGTGCCGACTACAAAGAACAAGAAAACACCACTGACCAACAACGACAACATAATAACTCCAACTGTCAGAACATCACAAAAGGAGAGGTGATGAGAGCACTGAAGAAGATGGGAAGAGCTAAAGCGGTCGGCCTAGATAACATACCTATTGAGGCGTGGAAGTATTTATGAGAGGAAGGGGTCCAATGGCTAACTACTCTATTCAACCGTATTTACAAAATAGGAAAGATGCCAGATGAGTGGAGAAAGAGTGTCGTGGTCCCCCTATATAAGAGCAAAGGAGACGCACAATGTTATGGGAACTATAGAAGGATTATGCTGCTAAGTCATACCATGAAGTTATGGGAGAGAGTAATCGACACTCGAATTAGGAAAGAAACTCAGGTTACGGTGAACCAATTTGGTTTTATGCCAGGAAGGTCAACTACGGAAGCAATACACATTCTCAGGAGATTAATGGAGAAGTATAGGGAGAAGAAGCGCGATTTACATATGGTTTTCATCGATCTTGAAAAAGCGTATGATAGTGTGCCACGTAGTCTGATATGGGATAGTCTGGATGCAAGCGGGATCCCTATGAAGTATATAGACATAATTAGAGATATGTATGCTAGGACAAAAACGACAGTTCGTATGCCTGTGGGGAATACAGACTTCTTTCTGGTGGAGGTCGGTCTCCATCAAGGGTCTGCGTTGAGCCCATTTCTTTTTGCAATTGCCCTTGACGAGTTGTCAAAACCGATACAGGAGGCAGTTTCGTGGTGTATGATTTTTGCTGACGATATTGTATTAGTTGCAGAAAGTAGACATACCCTGAGTATGAGACTAGAGCAGTGGGGAGGTGTTTTAGAGAGAAAAGGCTTAAAGATTAGCCGCTCTAAGACCGAGTATATGCACTACGACTTCAGCGGCGTAGCAGACAGTGAGGATAGCCAGCTCACCATAGATGGTCAAGTGGTACCACATGCAAGTAAGTTTAAGTACCTAGGATCATTTGTACAGCAGAATGGCGACATAGATAATGATGTAGCACATCGAGTTCAAGCAGGCTGGTGTAGATGGAGGACGACCTCGGGGGTGCTGTGTGACAAAAATTTCCCAACTAAATTAAAAGGAAAATTTTATAGGGTGGCAGTGCGACCGGCAATGCTATATGGGACAGACTGCTGGGCTATCAAGAGGTCACAATTATAGAAGATGGAAGTGGCAGAGATGAAGATGTTAAGATGGATGTGTGGGCATACAAGGCTAGACCGAATCAGAAACGAGGTGTTTCGAGAAAGGTTGGGCCTGACTAGTATAGCAGATAAGATAAGGGAGGGCAGAATGAGATGGTTTGGGCATGTCAAGCGGAGACAGACAATGGCGTCGGTCAGAGCAATTGAAACCCTCATTGTAGAGGGGAACAGGAGTAAAGGTAGGCCCAAACTGACTTGGGAGGAGCAGATAAGACACGACCTACTAGATTTGCACCTCTCTGAGGACATGGTCCAAGATAGGAGTTCACGGCGACATAAAATTAAGGTTAACGAGGTATAGATCATATATAGGGACACTTTAGAGTATATTTAGGGACATAGATAGGCGTAGACACTATCTATGCTTTAAGTTGATTTTCCACTTGGTTGAGTATGTTATATTGTTGTTTTTACATTACATGTACATATAGACGTGAGGTGTAGTTTAATGTTGAAAGCTCTTTCTTTGTGTTTCTTGAATTTCCTCACTAAAACACTAGCACAACATATCCCTATTATCATATCATTTATGCAGGCACATATAGAGCCGGGGTCTCACTGGAAGCAGACTCTCTATCCTTTGGGATAGAGGTATTGTCTGCCTACCACTTACCCTCCCCAGACCCTAACGATAACTTTTACTGTCGTTGAGATATACTGGGTCCGGATGATGATGATGATGATGAATGAGTCTGATCAATCAACATGATACGTAAATCATCTCGAAAACCAATTTTTTCAAACACATCTCAAATAATTTTTAGCGGGGGGCGGCTGTACCAATAGGTATCCACCAACGAGAATCGAAACGGGATGGCTAGTTCATCTATTTCTTCATCAGAGAAAGTGATCATCGAAATACCTTTATATCGTGATACCGTATTAGGGGAGATAACAACTGAAGTAGCGTTGGAACTACCGCAAAGGACGACGGCAATGTCGACGTCACATTGGCGATTGCAGGCGAGAATTGAGCACAGAAGAGGGATTGAAACAGAAAGGCAGAGAGATGCGGCCACGGCGGTGGCTACAGCCGCCCACGTGCACGAGCACCAGAGCAGGAAGACATTTCGCATCAACAGAGGCTAATCGCAATTTATATCATCAAGCAAAAGTTGAATACATACAAGCGACTAAGTATGAATTACAGTTCTGGAAGCAGAAAGCTCGAGTCTGCTGGCTTCGAGACGGAGATGTCAATTCACACTACTTTCATTCGGTTGTTAAGGGCCGGTGGACTCAACTTCGTATTCAACAAATATACACCTTTTCTGAAGTATTTGCAGCACATTCATCAGCTGGTAACAACAGAAGATAATCTGTTTTTTACTCGACTACCACAGGCTACTGAGATCAAGGAGGCTGTCTGGCATTTAGATCCATAAATTGCAGCAGGGCCTAATGGATTTCATGGAAATTTCTTTCGTTCATGTTGGAATATTATACATATGGATGTGATTTTAGAAGTGCAGGAATTTTTCCTTGGCTTTCCGCAACCTTTGGTTATGGCTAGTGCTCTGATCACGTTAATACCAAAAGTTTTGGCGCCCCATACATTCAGTGATTTCAGGCCGATATGCTTGGCCAACTTTCTGAGTAAGATTTGTACTCATATAATAGCGACACGGCTGAGCTATTTTCTCTCAAAATTGATATCGCCGGAACAAACATGTTTTTTAAAAGGTTATGATATCTCTTCGCAAGTCTTGTTAGCTTGTGAAATGAGTACACATGCTTGATAAGGGGTGAAGTCAACTATGTCTTAAGCTGGATATGATGAAAGCTTTCGATCGTGTAATTCTAAACCATTTGCGCAGCACCCTTCTATCAGTTTTGATAAATGGAGTTCCTTCTGGCTACTTTCGGCCTTATCGAGGGGTTAAACAAGGTGATCCTCTATCCCCTTTATTATTTGTACTTTCTTCGGAGGGCTTCAATAAGGGATTAAATGCACTTGTAGCAGCAAATAGATTACAACCAATTCGATTGGGTCGTCCATTCCATATTACTCATCTTGCATATGCTGATGACTTATTGATATTCTTGCGTGTCACTATTCGTACATTACATGTGTTTAAAGCATTTCTGACTTCTTACGAGACAGCCTCGGGCCAAAAGGTTAACTACAATAAAAGCAAATTTATCCCCTTCTCCAGCATATCATTGCTGCGTCGGAAGCGCTCTGAGGACATCCTACGTATGCATTCGAAAGGTTTACCATTCTGATATCTTGGATCTACCTTGCATAAAGGTATTAGCCGTGTTGAGAAATATGTTTGGATAATTTTCAAAGTCATGATTTTAAGTGGTAAATACTTAAAAATATCATACATGATGTTATATGTGATTAAAAGATAAAAAAAGTTGAAAAAGTTGACATCGATCTCTCAGGTTGTTGCACTTTGATCGATCGATGTACTTTGATCTCTCACATTGATCGATCTATGTAAGGCAGTGAAAGTTCAAGACCTTACGGTGAGACATCGATCTCTAAACGTGAGTCACATTGATCGATCGATGTACATCAAACCCTCACTTCGATCAATCGATGTAGGTTAGAAACAAATTTTGAAGCTTACTGTGAGACATCGGTCTCTGAAGCTGAGGCACTTCGATCGATCGATGTCTAGGGTTTTTAGAAATAATTTTCTAAATTGTGATAAAATGGTTGTCTTCATATGTATATGATTTATATATGTTCATTATGTGAATGTTATGTGTTTTGGTGATTTTAAATATATTGTGACTAATGTGCCTTGGAAGTTTCTACAACTTACCAAAAAGGGCAAAATTGGTATTTTGGGTTTTGTAGGAACATGATATGGAGGATATACTTCAAGTACATATTTTTATCTTAATCATCATGACAAAGGTGTTATAATATTCATTTATGACCATTGGAGTCATTTCTGGAGTTTTCTCTCACCAGGGGCATTTTGGTCATTTCATCCCTGCGGGTATTTTTTGTATTTTCACTCAAGGAATCTCTTGAGCATATTATTATCTTCATTCTAGAATTGAGTTATTATCTTGAAGATTATTTGGTGGTTCTTTATCTTATTCTCTCAAATGATGATATTATTGACTATAGCGGGATATGTGACGAGTTGTGATGTCACATTCTATTTATTTCTTGAACACCCTCTTATCTATGTTATGTGAGAATATTTATCATCATATTTCAGAGAATATAATGGTGTTAAAGGTGTGAAAATGATCACTACGTACAAGAAGAAATAGTTGGAGTTTTGGTGTTATATATTGGCATAATCTTGTCAATTATTATTTGGTGATTTCTTCTTCAAAACTTTGAGTTGATATGCATTTACATATGCTCAAAAATGTGTATTAGCAGATGTGTATGATGTGTTATTCATTTTATGAGTTGATGAAAAGTGGACCAACCAAAAAGGAGCTAGTTGGCAAGGAATTCAAAAATGGTAGGCAACGGCTACTAGGCAGATTTTGGAGATGTTTTGGTGTTTGAATTCTTCAATTCTCACATGCCTATTTTCAAGCCAAGAATTTGAGGTATTTTGGTGGCATTATCCTCTCTTATTATCTTCATATCGGCCAAAGTGATTTTCAAGGTAGACCAATTATGTTGTCTCATTTTGCCAAGTGTACAAGATCAACCAATGATGTGAAGACACCTGGACTTGATGATGAAGATGGTGACACATGTGCATTCTTATCTCCAAGGCTCACTTCACACTATAAATAGGAGGCAATAGTGAAGAAGATGAAACCACTTGAAGCTCACTTGAAAGCATTTGTTGATTTGTCTAGCTATCATCTTCTACTTGTTATTCTTGTTTCATTCTTTGTAGCAAAGGTGTTCTTGTTGTATTTGTTGAGCTACAAGCCTTTTGAGCTTCATTTGAAAGATTGATTAGCCAATTCTATAAGGCTATATCAATAGGTGATAGAGGTGTTGCAACTAAGTGTTGCAACTAAGTGTTGCAGAGAAGGTGTTCATCCAAGTCTTGAATAGGATTGGTGTATAACCCAAGGATCAAGCTTGGTTCTTGTTGTAAGGTGATTCATTTCATAGCAAAATCCAAGGAAAGGTGTTCCTTGGGACTGGAGTAGGTCATATTGACCAAACCAGGATAAATTCTCGGTGTTCTTGTCTTGTTTCTACCTTTCTGTTTTCTCCCTGTTTTTTACTGAAGTTTTCACACAAATTCTCATGATTTGAAAAAATAGCTAAACATTTTCAAAATTTGTGATTTGTGGTGGAGTTATAATTTAGACTGTTAGCTTTCATTTGCAACAAGAATCACTTGATTTGAGCAAGGGAAAGTTAGTCTTTTAGTCTTTGCAAGATAACTGCTCCAATCTGGCTGCTATCTGACCAGTTTTGAGAAAACTTGAATTATGTATTAATCAAGAATTGTTTAATGTCAGGACCTTTTGGAAACATCAACAACACATCCTAAGGAGTGTTTTGATATAAAGATCAACCTTTTTGGTTGAGTATTCAAAGAGAAACACGTTTTTCAAAATCAGCAACATTCTGTCCAATTCTGTCCAGATTGACCATCTGAATCTTTTTATTTGTTTAAAGGGCCAAACAATCTTATTTTTGTCTCATTTTTTCACAGAGTCTTTCTAACACATTAAAGTTAAAATCTGGAAATTTTCATAATTTTTGGAGTTGTGTACAAGGATTTTTTAATTTTTTAAAAACAGGTTCTGAATCTGAGGTAGTCTCAGATTCTGTTTTCAAAGGGGTTTTTAATTAAGGGTGGTAGTGTAATTTCTGCTAACCACTATTCATATCCCTCTAGTGGTATTTATTGCAGGTGCATGGTCCAACAAGCGGAGCTCGCTGTTGTACGTCTCTTCTGGAGCATATTGACATACGGTTGAATGGCTGGCATAACAGACTTCTTTCACAGGCAGGTAGATTGGTTTTATTACGATATGTCATCTCTTCCCTCCCATTGCATATTATGGCAGCAGGTAGCCTGCCAAAATCAGTTATTAAAATTATAGACGGAAGATGGCTCATTTTTACTGGGGGCAAAAGCGACATTGGGTAGCCTGGTCAACCATTCGGACCCCTTGCTCCGAGGGAGGATTGGGACTTCGGGATCTTCGAGTATTGCAGGAGGCATATTTTTGTCAGCATTATCAGCAGAATAATAATCTCTGGAGTAATTTTTTACATGGTAAGTATGGTCTCTAAGGGGATTATCGACCGCGGCTACCAGACTCTCCTATTTGAAAACTTATGTGTCGGTACCATGAGTTTTGCCAAACACATAGTCAGCATGATGGTTTGCATTTGCTTTGGAAACCTACTCTTTGGAGGCGTTTAAATTGAGCTCCGCCTATGACATATGCCGCATATCACATCCGACCATTATTTCAGCGCAGTTTATTTGGCATAAGCACCACCATCCGGTTATCTGCAATTTTCTTTGGCGCATATATCATCGAGCACTCCCTATGGAGGGTTATATCTGCAATTTCATAGGTGCGAGACCCACTCAATGTCCTTTTTGTAAACAGGCGTGGCAGAGGTGGATCACATTTTTTTGCACTGCCCCCGTATTTGACCTCTATGGGTTTTTTATTCGACACAGTTAACAGGCACCTCGCCGGTAATTCAGCGGTTATGGCCTTATTTGTTCTCTTGGTGGTTCTGTGGTTCTTCAACTACTCTTGCAGTTGTTTTTCTGATTGTCATTCCGAGTATTATTATCTTTCATGTATGGCGTACCTATGCATCTCTTATCTATGGTGATGACACATTCTGCACCACAGATTCAATCATGGCGGTTATATGTTCTGATATTTACTTGTGGGCGAAGACAATTGATGATACAAAACTTGTGTATGGATTTCGATTGGTGTAGCACTTGGGCATTCTCCCTCCTCTTTGTATCAAAAGAGCACAAGTAGTACAATGGTTTGTCCCTCTTACTGGTCATTTAAAACTGAATACTGATGCCATAGTTGGGAGATCTTTTGCAGCTGTGGGTGCTATTCTACGGGATAGTACAGGAGCATGTGTTGGAGCACTTTCTTTTCCTCTACCGATATGGGCACCATTTCTGGCGGAAATACAAGCAGCTTTATTTGGATTGCTCTATTTTTGCCATTAACTTGTGACATTATTTTGAAGACTGATTGTCTTCGATTGGTTCGTGAGCTATGTCAGCATACTAATTTAGCTGGACAATTTTGTTTTCGGATGTTGCATTCCTTGCTAATGCAGACATGCATAATAATACAGCATACCCTTCGTGAAGCAAACATGACGGCTCATTATTTAGCGCAACACAGATTGCAGACTCCTCGGACGGGTTATTATACCCGAAACACTCTCCCTGTCTTGGTTCGAAGTTGCATCAAGTTTGATGTTACCACAGGGCATCTTCAACATGCGTGATCATGTTACCGTATATTTGATTGTCTTCCATATGGATTGGTCATTCTGCATATATATTGCCAGCATTCTGAGGGATGCAGGCAGGCAGGGTATGTCATTTTGCTATTGGATTTGCATATGCTTTTTCTTTGGTTGATACTTACTGATGTTTCTTGGCTTCATGTTTGGTTTTGCATGGAATATCATGGGCGCAACTGCAGCTTCTCAAGACACTCTCCCACGATCGATTGTATTTGATATGCGCTTCAAATGTCTATTGTGTGTTTCAAATGGGTAAATATGTACTTTTTTTTCCTTCGTGCAAGATTTTATCCACAAGGGTGGTTTTGCTTGCCAAGGTTTTAATGAGGTATATCATACCCCATTTGAACACTACCCTTTACATTATAGCCCCATATGGATTCTAGCATTTCATCCTTCCAATAGTTACACTTTGTTATGCTTTTACTTTATTTGTAACAATGGTATTCCTCCGCCATAAGTGAGGGTAACATAATAAAATTGGAGACGCTGCGCTTTTTCATTAAAAAATGGATGGGAATTTGGTATTTATGTGAAAAAGGGCCAAAAATTGTGAAGTATGGTAACGATTTGAAAAAGGGCCGAAAGCAAAATTTTCATTATGTCAAGTGAGGTTTTGGGCTTTCGTTTTTGACTCTACAGCACATGTACATAATTTGCAAAGATATGAGTTTTAAAAATTATGAAGGTTATAAATATGACTTGAATATTTTAGAATTTGTAGAATTTGTAGAATTTTTACTGATTGAGTGTAGGCAGAATTTGTAGAATTGCAAATTGTGGTACTGTTAGAGACAATAGGCCGAAGGATATATACATTTGTATGTAATGAATTATGTCGTGAACATAAGATAGGTAGTTATAATTCTATGTATATGTGTAATCGAAAATATGTATGCAAATATGAAATTATAGTTTGGTACGGTATATATGTATAAAATCCAAGACTTGTGTATAGCAGTGCGGGGAAAATATATTTTGGCCTTTTTGGCATAAGTTATGATTATGGAAAATAAATCGGCATATCGGTATCGATTTTGGTAGAATTTGATGGCGATTTAAGTTGGGAATTTGTATGATTTGATTGTGAAAATAGGTCGGATATAAGAAAATATGAACTCTGGAGGTCGGTGCCAGCAGACAGCGGCGGTGCGTGTGCCGAGTGGCCGTACATGGCTAAGCTTGCCGAGGCTTGTGAGGGCGTGTGGCTTGGAATTTGCCCGCGATTTTTACGGCGTTGTGTTAAGCATGAATTTTGCTAGTTGCCTGAGGTGTTAGATGTGAGAAAATGTGGGTGGTATGCGTTTTCGAAGGGGAACGAGGAGTAGGAAGTGTGTAAACTGGAATCAGAGTTTTGGAAGAGTGAGAGGGGGTGAGGCTGAGGGAGTGAGGGTCACTGGGCAGTAGGTCAGTGGTCGGGTTGAGGGAGTAGGGGATAAGGTGAGGTGAGGTGAGGTTGGGTAGGGGGTTGGGGAAGAAGTGGGCTGAAGGAGTTATGTGTACTTATATATGTGTAATGCACTTGTATGGGCGTGGACATATGTACATGTAAACATACACGGCTGAGGGTGACACTTTTGGTAATTCGGAATTTTTGGACTACATGGTATATTTGTTTGGAATTATTTGATATTTGGGGACGTTTTGGTAATTTTGGCCCTTTTTTAAATTTTGGCTAACTTTTGGATATTTGGAACATCGAACCTTTGAAATTGTTTTGGAAATCGTGCATTGCATATTTTGGAAATTCACTCTTATATGGAAGATATATCGTTAAGTGGGATTGGTTCCGAACAAACGGGTCGTCCGAGCGTATGGGCTATTTGCATATAGGGGGCTCAAGCACATTTGACCGCCAATTGGGCCGCCAGACACATTTGACTATTTGGATAAGCCGACTGTGACACATTTGACCAATTGGGAGATCAATTCGTAAGTCTTACGATATAAGTCACTTGTAAGGAAAGGTGTCATGGCCTTTGCATTGAAAATCGATTCGATATTTGGATTTTGGACCGGTTAAACCGGATTTGGATATTTGGATATTTGTACTTTGGTATTAGACCGGTTTGGAACCAGATACCACATTTGGATTTGAACATTTGATCGAATCGTTTTGTATCAAACATTGGATTTGGTTTTGCAACTTGGAAAACTTTGGAATTTTGGCATCAAACTTTGCATAGCATCGGTTGGAAATTACATCACTGATTTTGACTTATACTAACATATGATTGACTATCGATTTGTTTGACTTGGTTATTGGTCTATTCATTGACTTCGTTTCTTGATTGTATAGGGTTTAATGCTAAATTTATTTGCAAATGAGAAGCATGCTATTTTCTATATTGTTATTTATTTTGTTACACTTGCTTCTCTGTGTATGATACCATGGTAAGTACAATGAGGCTACTTACTGGGCGAATATGTTACTCATACTATACATTGATGTTGCTTTGGAGACAAACTGGTGTATGATTAGCGTACGTGGAGGATAAGGCTGAGTGGACGTATCACTGATTCGAGGATTTCATGAGGAGATGTATTGATGGTTTAGTAGAGACAGATATTTTATTATTTGAAGTTTATGTATTTTGAAGGTTTAATATTTATCTACGTTTTGAACATTGTATCAAATATAGATTTGGCTAGACTTTGACATTAATGATAATGATTATTTTGAGGTTTTAATTTTGACTTTCGCTCACGTGTATTTGTATCGATTTCGACACCTTGTATTTTTCTTAGCGAAATACGGTGGGTGAGTCGTTTCGAGTACTAGGGCTCGGGTCAGGTGGCTACAGGTGGTTTCAGAGCATGACTCTAGATCCACGGCGGAAACGTAGATTTAGGCCATGATTTTAGAAAACAAGTTACAATTTTGTCCTTAAGTCACAATCTTAGAATTAATAATTATGATACTAAGCATCGATTTTAGAAGTAAGTTATGACATTAGACTTAAGTGATGATCGGATGAGGTACGCATACGTAGTATATGCTAGGAGTTTTAATTGATTACCTTATTTAAGTTTTGATTCTTGCCTTCCATATACCTGTAGACCCGGTCACTGTAGTTTTCA
Organism: Eustoma russellianum; assembly: GCA_036186865.1. Taxonomy (NCBI): domain Eukaryota; kingdom Viridiplantae; phylum Streptophyta; class Magnoliopsida; order Gentianales; family Gentianaceae; genus Eustoma; species Eustoma russellianum. The sequence goes on from AP025059.1 coordinate 19,171,471, forward strand.
CATAATTATTCCATAAGTATTAATTTGGTAAATCGTGTAAATTGTAATGTTGCAGCATCATGCCACCAAGGAGAGACCATACCGGGAATGGAAATGGCTGTAATCAGAATGCCCTGCCTCGGGCCTTGACAGACGCGTCGACTATTATAGCACAGCAACAGCAGAACCATCCACCACCGCCTCCTCCACTACCACAAATGGGCCTCCAATTCTTCTACTAGGAGATGAAAAGGACTCATATGCCGATATTTAAGGGGGAGATCCGATTCAAATGAGGCGGAGTCTTGGATGAAGGAGATTGAAACCAACCTGCGACTATTAAAGGTGCCCTAGGAGATACGGGTCGAGGTTGTTACTCCATTCCTGTTGGAGAGGCTGAGGAGTGATGGAACGGAGCTGTGATGAACCTACCTCAATCGGTTACGTGGCATCACTTTCGAGATGAGTTCCGCAAGTATTATGTTCCAGATACTGCGGTACTTCAGAAGATGGTGGCGTTTCAAGCATTGACTTAGGGGAGCATGTCAGTGTCAGAATATGCCGATAGGTTTCACGCTTTGGGGAGATTTGTACCATCTACCATGGCTGACACTAGACTCAAAATGCTGAAGTTTGAGACGAGGCTCAACTCTTCATTCACTTTGGTATTGCGAATGCTAAAGCGAGAAATTTTGGGGAGTTGTTAGAGGCATGCCACCAAGTCGAGGCTGACATGCAGCGTGTGGCAGCAGATGACAAAATTTTTCTTCCTTTTCTATTAGTGTGACCGGGTACAAGGGGTGGAGAGAGGAGTAGTTGGTGATTTGTTAGAAAAGGGTGTAAGAAGTGTGTAAAATGGTGTAAGTTTTTGAGTAGAAGAAAATAATGTATAATTGGTTGAAGAAGACAAAAATCTTGTCTTCATTTCTTGCTTAGGTGGACGCCTACTTTGTAGTGGGAGTGGGTATAATAGGATGAAATTTTATCATTTGGTTTTTACACAATTTTTTACACTTGGTATTTTGTTGGAGTTTTTTCTCACCACAATTTCCTTCTTCTTTTTTCTTCCTAAATGGCGCAGCTATAGAATACACACACACACACACACACACACACACACACATATATATATATATATATACACACACATGTATATACATATATATATGTGGACACACACACACATATACATATATACATATATATACATATGTATACATATATATATATATATATGTATATATATATATAAGCTCGGCCGCTCTCCCATCGGCGATCCCGCCTTCACCATCCACTTCCGCATTGTCTCCGCCTCTAGCGGTGCCGTTAAGTCCCCCGTGGTAATTTTCCACCATTGATTCGCCCTAAATAACTATCCAGATTCAAGGGCTGCCCACCATCCAATTTTACCTATTTGGTTTTCATTGCCTGCTCTTCTTGTTTATTTACATCATCAATCGTCGTTATTTGCTATTGCCTCTACAATTAGATCACCTATTCAGTCGGATACTGCCACACAAAAATTGCTTTGGCCTCGGTTGCACGTGTTTGCCTTGACATTGATGTGTCAAAAGAACTACCTGCTAAATTGCATATTCAAAGTAGGAACCATGAATTTTTTTCAACCACTGATATATGATATTTTGCTCTACATGTTGTGTTTTAGGACACAAAACGTGCAACTGTCCATCCCCCAATAAAGTTGAACCGCCGCCTACTTCCTTCCTCAAGGCTTGGAAAGAAAAGATATCCAATGCTCAGCCTGCTAAATCACAAAATACAACCGAATGTTTCAGAAGGGCAAAGCATTTCGCAGACACAGGATGAACCGATTTCTTTGCAGCAGCCAATTATTGTTTCTGAAACTACTTTGCTGCAACCCTCTATTCCACCATCAGTGGATCTTCCACCTCCCACTTATTCACAAGATTAGACTTATTGGGGCGTGCCACAGATGATTTGCAGCAGCAGCCTTCTAATACTGAAGATATAACTCATGGCCATTCTGACACAGAGGTATATCTTCCTACACATACACGGCAGACACCTCCAGCTATTTCTGAGCTCCGTACCACTTATCAAGCGGTTTCATATGATACCTCTCGCCGAATAGCACACTTTTTTCAGCCTCTACCGGATGAAATCTTGCTTCATCAATTGCTACAACCATCTGTTATTGTAGCGCACCGGCCCGATACTGAACATCGGTACCAGTGCACCCGCCGTAGCCTACTACGAGAACTATGAAGCGTCAAAGCAGATCAAGCACACATCATTTATGACGTACGATAAATCAGCAGAAACGTCGTGGAATTAAAACTTCAATAACAACAATGTAACCAACAGAAACACAGCGGAAATAGAACGTGTCAGGGAGAGTGTCTAAAGTATCCTTCAACACAAAGTGTTAACAGTAACTCCCGCAACAAAAGGATAAGAACTGTAAGCCTGTCCATTTTAGTGACTATCATCCCAATGAGCCCACTCGCCGATATCTTCTACGAAAATCATCTTGTACTTTGGCTAACCTGAAAAGCAGATAGAGTAATTGTTCTTAGCGAAAACATCGCTAGCAAGTAACCCGTCTATACATCTTACGGGATCACACTCGACGAGTCACCAGTATATAAATCAATGCCCAAAATAAGGTGCTCGGGTTGGCAAATAACATCTTTATAACAAGTCATCAAAATCCATATAAGCCCCATAATTAACACACAAAATGAAACCAACACATGTAGAGCCAAACATACTACATAAACAGAACATATGCTAGTAACATTTCTTGCATATCAAATCTTATGCTTCGTGTAACATGATGCATGTACTTCTTCGAAACCACACACAACACCCATGCATATGTCTTCTTTCGTAAACATGTCATACATGTCATTTCACAAAACTTTTCATAATACTTCTTCTTATCATATTCTTCGCGTAGCAGAACTTTATACCCTGTGGGTGATCAGTCCACAGCAAACAGAACTTTATACCCCGTGCTGAAAGGTCCACGGCCCCATAACATATAACTTTATACCCCGTGCTGAAAGGTCCACGGTCCCATAACATATAACTTTATATCCCGTGCTGAAAAGTCCACGGCCCTATTACATATATCATATATCCGTGCTGATAGGTCCACGGCCCCATAAAATAACTTTATTTTCCGTACTGATAGGTCCACGGCCCCATAAAATAACTTTAGTTTCCGTGCTGATAGGTTCACGGCCCCATAAAATAACTTTATACCCTGCTGTTGATTCACAGATCACACTTTTATACCCTGCTTTCGCAGGCGTGACTTTTATACCCTGCGATTAACCAGCAGCCATAGTTGCTTTTCGAAAACTTTAATCTTCTTTTCAAACTCGTATTCTTTTCGCAAACCGAAACTCATGTCGAAATGCAAGGTGTTCATGTCATGATGCAGAATGCTCATGTAACATCATATCAAACGTGTAAACATGCACACACACTTTACATATCAAGTACAAAGTCCTGAACCTCTATCACATCCTGCTCATACCATTTCATTCCTTTCGTATTACAAAATCCTCTCGAGTTCACACTTAACCTTGCTCGTTCATACTTCCTCAAACATACACTTTTCGTACCATTTTGTGTCCTTTCATATTGCTAACTCACTTTGGATTCATACCTAACTTTACTCATTAACACTTCATATTTACAACTCAAGCACACTTTCAAAACACTTGTAATTTATGAGCAATGGAAGAGAATAGAGGTATCTCACACACATCTTACATATCAAGTATACGGTCTTGCACCTCAAACACTCCCTGTTCGTATCTTTCCAAGTCCGTTCGTCTCACTAATTCACTTGGGGTTCAATCTTATTCTTACTTAGTCAAACTTATCATCTATTCGTCAATTACACCTCAAATACCCTTGCATTTTATGTTCAAAAGAAGTGTATAGAGTTACTACACATACATAGGGCGCCTAAAGGGTCAAAAAGACATCCAGTATACTTCGAACGCTACATGGAGCGCCTAATGTGGACATGGAGCGCCTATACTAGGCGTTCGAAGTGTTCGGGAATGTGCCGTACACATCGAACGCCTACATGAAGCGCCTAATGTGACATGAAACGCCTAATGTAGGTGTTCGAAGTGTACGGGGATGCTCTGGGACACGTTGAACGCCTACATTAGGTGCCTAATGTGACTTGGAGCGCCTAATGTAGGTGTTCGAAGTGTTCTGACGGTTCAATATTGCAGTTTTTCTGCAGTAACTTCCTCCCATCTCCTTCCTTCTTCAACCCCTCTCATGTTCAACACCTCAAGATCAATCTTAGCACCTTGATTCATCATGCTTAACACACAACTATCATGATTTGATTCTTAAACATGCAAACTAGTATCCACTCTAAACCTTCTATCATCCACAAGCTTCTCTAGATATCTTCACACCTTCCAACACAACAAGTCTACAACCAAGCCAACATCCATCCTTCACCCCTTGCAAACACTCTCAAAACAACTAAGGTGTAAATTACCAAACTTACGAACTTATATCAAGACAATAAACACATTACGTACAACATTCTTATAGGCATATTTAACAACGAAGAACACAACATAACCATTTCAAATATTGGCCCAAAGAACATAGCTTTACTCAATCAACAACAACAACAATTACATATAGTAAAACATTTAACATAAGCAAACCAAAGCTACTAATGTGTGATCCAAGTTTTCTCTTTGTAAGAACATAGGGCCTAAAGTATCAAAATTTGTGTAAAGCGTATAAAAAGATTACTTGCCTTTGTTTCTAGTTAAGCTTACGAATTTACTGCAGAATTTCGGTAAGGATTGCACCTAGGTTGACCGCAAGTTCTTCCTCCTCTTCTTCTTCCTTTCTCTCTTTCTCTTTTCTCTCTTTTCCTCTCTTTTCCTCTGCAGACGTTTTTTTTCTCTTCCCCCTCTTTCTTTGCATTTTAACCGCCCCCTTTAGGCTAATGGGGAGTTATACCAAAGTGTGGTGTAACTCCCCTATCTTTTTGTAGGGACCATTTTGGTAATTTCCCTTAATTACATTTAATTCTACTTTTAACCCCTTTCTCTTGTTCTTCTATACTTTATGCAACTAAGTCTCATAACCTACAAAATTAATTAAGTTGCATTTAAGGTTGAATTTTAAGTATTGGAAGTCGGCGTAAAAGTCACGGGGTATGACATTCCACCCCCTTTACAAAAAATTTTCGTCCTCGAAACTTACGTACCTTAATCAAAGAGTTGAGGATACTTCTCCCGTATCTGTCCTTCGAGTTCCCAAGTGGCCTCACGTTCCGTGTGGTTGCTCCACTGAACTTTCACATAAGGCATCACTCGTTTCCTCAAAACTTGGTCCTTCCGGTCTATTATTTTCACCGGTATCTCTTCATAAGTAACATCATCTTTGAGTTCCAAGGGTTGTGCCTCAAGTACATGACTTGGATCCGTCACGTACTTCCTCAATTGTGAAACATAGAATACGTTGTGAACTTGTGCCAATACCGGAGGTAATGCTAACCTATATGCCAAGGCTCCCACCTTCTCAAGTATTTCGTAAGGACCAATAAAACGAGGGCTTAGCTTGCCTTTTACTCCAAACCTCAGAACACCCTTTGTAGGTGATACCCTCAAATAGACTTTTTCACCCACCTTAAATTCCAATGGTCGGCGTTTGGAATCTGCCCAACTCTTGTTGCGATCCTGAGCCGCCTTGAGTCTTTCGCGGATGACTTTCACCTTTTCTAGCGTTTTCTCCAATAGCTCAGGTCCGGTGATGGTCCTCACACCTACTTCGCCCCAATGCACCGGGGACCTACACTTCCTTCCATACAAAGCTTCAAAAGGAGCCATGTCAATTGCGCTGTGGTAACTGTTGTTATACGAAAACTCAATTAGCTTAACCATTACATCCTCAACTCCTTTTGAAATCTAGGACACCAGCTTTTAACATGTCTTTTAGGGTATGCGTAGTCCGTTCAGACTGTCCATGTCTGAGGGTGATAGGATGTACTCATCCTTAACTCCTTACCCAGGGCTCTCTAGAATACTATCCAGAGCTTGGAAGTGAACCGTTGGTCTTGGTCAGACACTATACTTATTGGAACACCGTGTAGGCTGACAATGTTGTCCATATCTAAATTTACCAACTTCCGAGAGATACATCCCTCGAGACCGATAGAAAATGTGCAGATTGGTCGATCGATCCACAATCACCAAAATCATGTTATATCCACTTCTTGTTTTCGGTAATCAATCACAAAGTCCATAGTAATAAGTTTCTATCTCTACCCTGGAAGCTCCAACGGTATCACTAATCCACTAGGTTGTTGGTGCTCAGTTTCAACTTACTGACACACCAGACATCTCCCAATGAACTCTGCAATATGTCTCTTCATCTTACACCACCAATAATATTGTTAGTGATCCTTGTACATTCTGGTGCTACCATGATTTATTGATAACCTTGAGCTGTAAGCCCCCTTGCAAAATTTCTTTTCTTAGCTCATCTAAATCATGTACACACATTTTTCCTCTAACATAAGTTCCTGCCCACCTTGGTCTGAAATCCATCAATCTGACTATACCTCAGTTTTCCAGCAATATCACTCACAGTCATTCTTCTTTTGAGCTTCTTTCAACCAATCCATCAAACTCGGGGTGACGGTCAATGATGCGAAAACATTACTATAGAGTCAACAGAAACCAACTTAAATTCTTCTATTTCTCTCTCAAGTGGTGACTGTCGCGCATTGTTAGATTTTCCTTTTAATACATTGGCCACTTTATTAGCTTTTCCTGGATGGTAATTAATGGTTAAGCCGTAGTCCTTTTGTAGTTCCAACCCTCTTAGCTGTCTCATGTTTAGATGTCCTGAGGCATACGCGATAACTCGTTCATATTGCATTAAAACACAGTCTACAAGCGAAGTATCAACTAAACTCAATTTGGATGGAAAGTCATAACTTACGCTACAGTTTACGTACCTAGACTGTTTTTCGACACATCACTACATATCACAAACCCATCATTACCAGAAGGTTGAGCCAATACTGGAGCTATGGTTAACCTCCTCTTAAGCTCCGTGAAGCTTTTCTCGTATTCTGCCGTTCACTCAAACTTGGACTTCTTTTGAGTAAGGCAATTGAGGAACATCGCTATTGTCGAGAATCCCTCGACAAACTTCCTATAATAACTAGCTAGACCTAAGAAACGCCGACTTCGGTGTCATTCGTAGATCTAGACCACTTGGTAATAAGTTCAACTTCCTTCAAATCAACAGCAATCCCCTTAGAAGGTTATATCTTCCATCACAGAATTCTTAACTGTCACTGGTTTTAATCGATAGTCAATGTTGGTGTGAAATCATAATTTGATCTTGGACGCTTGGACACAGTACGGAATCTCCAACTATTCTGGTGAACCACAAAGGCACTTAACAAATCCCTTTGCCACAAAAGAGGGGTTCACGCTGCTATTAAAAGAACATTGGCGAATATCTTGTTCACTAAAATTGTACCTCATACCACATCGGCGACTTTCCAAATATCCATGGCAATCATGACATTGACGCAGACATTCGTCTTCGGCTGCTGAGCCGCTTCCCCCAGAGCATTCTTTCTCATCTTTGGACAATCTCTAACGAGATGACCTACCTGTCTGCATCGATAACACACTCTTGCTAACTTCCCACACTCACCATCATGGCTCTTATTGCAATGCAGAAAACTCCTACAGCCTGATTTACATCTGGGTTCTATGGTGGGGGTCTCTAAAATTTTCCCGACCGGACATCTCTTCTGAATCTTGATCCAAACGTCCTGGCCTGCCACCAACTCAAATCTCTTCTCTTAACCTCTTACCTTTGTCAGAGTATCCTGCATCGGCCTCTCTTGCCACCATTCTACGGAAATCACTCTCGACGCAGAAGCACGCATCCATCATGTCCTCGTTGGTTCTCATACATGCGCTTACAATTGCTGACTGAATTCTTGAGTCCAAACCTCGCTCGAACTTCGTCATCTTTAAGCGATTATCAGGCATAATCGCAGGAGCGAACTTACCCAAAGCATGGACATGGTCGGCATACTCTGACATTATCATCCGACTCTGTTTTAGCCCGTCGAACGCCCTTATCTTGTCTAAGATCGCTGTCTCGGACACGTAATACTTCAGAAAGGCATCACAAAGTTGTATCCAAGAGATCGGTGGGGTCCAAAATTAAAATTATTATAGAAAGTTAAATGATATACGCGCTCGCACACACCCAACCCAGATCATACTTAGGCTCTAGATAATCAACACTTATACCTAAGGATCAAACTTAAGGAAAAATCATATCTTAAATTGCTAAAAGATCATGAACCTAAGTTTCCGAGATAGATCTGAAGCCTAGGGCTCCGTACCACCTGTAGCGCCCCAGCCCGATACTGAACATCGGTACCAGTGCACCCGCCGTAGCCTACTACGAGAACTACGAAGCGTCAAAGCAGATCAAGCACACGTCATTTATGACGTAAGATAAATCAGCGAAAACGTCGTAGAATTAAAACTTCAATAACAACAATGTAACCAACAGAAACACAGCGGAAATAGAACGTGTCAGGGAGAGTGTCTAAAGTATCCTTCAACACAAAGTGTTAACAGTAAGTCCCGCAACTAAAGGATAAGAACTGCAAGCCTGTCCATTTTAGTGACTATTGTCCCAATGAGCCCACTCGCCGATATCTTCTACGAAAATCATCTTGTACTTTGGCTAACCTGAAAAGCAGATAGCGTAATTGTTCTTAGCGAAAACATCGCTAGTAAGTAACCCGTCTATACACCTTACAGGATCACACACGACGAGTCACCAGTATATAAATCAATGCCCAAAATAAGGTGCTCGGGTTGGCAAATAACATCTTTATAACAAGTCATCAAAATCCATATAAGCCCCATAATTAACACACAAAATGAAACCAACACATGTAGAGCCAAACATACTACATAAACAAAACATATGCTAGTAACATTTCTTGCATGTCAAATCTTATGCTTCGTGTAACATGATGCATGTACTTCTTCGAAACCACACACAACACCCATGCATATGTCTTCTTTCGTAAACATGTCATGCATGTCATTTCACAAAACTTTTCATAATACTTCTTCTTATCATATTCTTCGCGTAGCAGAACTTTATACCCTGTGGGTGATCAGTCCACAGCAAACAGAACTTTATACCCCGTGTTGAAAGGTCCACGGCCCCATAACATATAACTTTATACCCCGTGCTGAAAGGTCCACGGCCCCATTACATATATCATATATCCATGCTGATAGGTCCACAGCCCCATAAAATAACTTTATTTTCCGTGCTGATAGGTCCGCGGCAACATAAAATAACTTTATTTTCCGTGCTGATAGGTCCACGGCCCCATAAAATAACTTTATACCCTGCTGTTGATTCACAGATCACGCTTTTATACCCTGCTTTCGCAGGCGTGACTTTTATACCCTGCGATCAACCAGCAGCCATAGTTGCTTTTCGAAAACTTTAATCTTCTTTTCAAACTCGTATTCTTTTCGCAAACCAAAACTCATGTCGAAATGCAAGGTGTTCATGTCATGATGCAGAATGCTCATGTAACATCATATCAAACGTGTAAACATGCACACACACTTTACATATCAAGTACAAAGTCCTGAACCTCTATCACATCCTGCTCATACCATTTCATTCCTTTCGTATTACAAAATCCTCTCGAGTTCACACTTAACCTTGCTCGTTCATACTTCCTCAAACATACCCTTTTCATACCATTTTGTGTCCTTTCATATTGCTAACTCACTTTGGATTCATACCTAACTTTACTCATTAACACTTAATGTTTACAACTCAAGCACACTTTCAAAACACTTGTAATTTATGAGCAATGGAAGAGAATAGAGGTATCTCACACACATCTTACATATCAAGTATACGGTCTTGCTCCTCAAACACTCCCTGTTCGTATCTTTCCAAGTTCGTTCGTCTCACTAATTCACTTGGGGTTCAATCTTATTCTTACTTAGTCAAACTTATCATCTATTCGTCAATTAAACCTCAAATACCCTTGTATTTTATGTTCAAAAGAAGTGTATAGAGTTACTACACATACATAGGACACCTAAAGGGTCAAAAAGACTTCCAGTATACTTCGAACGCTACATGGAGCGCCTAATGTGGACATGGAGCGCCTATACTAGGCGTTCGAAGTGTTCGGGAATGTGCCGTACACATCAAACGCCTACATGAAGCGCCTAATGTAGGTGTTCGAAGTGTACGGGGATGCTCTGGCACACATTGAACGCCTACATTAGGTGCCTAATGTGACTTGGAGCGCCTAATGTAGGTGTTCGAAGTGTTCTGACGGTTCAATACTGCAGTTTTTCTGCAGTAACTTCCTCCCATCTCCTTCCTTCTTCAACCCCTCTCATGTTCAACACCTCAAGATCAATCCCAGCACCTTGATTCATCATGCTTAACACACTACTATCATGATTTGATTCTTAAACATGCAAACTAGTGTCCACTCTAAACCTTCTATCATCCACAAGCTTCTCTAGATATCTTCACACCTTCCAACACAACAAGTCTACAACCAAGCCAACATCCATCCTTCACCCCTTGCAAACACTCTCAAAACAACTAAGGTGTAAATTACCAAACTTACGAACTTATATCAAGACAATAAACACATTACGTACAACATTCTTATAGGCATATTTAACAACGAAGAACACAACATAACCATTTCAAATATTGGCCCAAAGAACATAGCTTTACTCAATCAACAACAACAACAATTATATATAGTAAAACATTTAACATAAGCAAACCAAAGCTACTAATGTGTGATCCAAGTTTTCTCTTTGTAAGAACATAGGGCCTAATGTATCAAAATTTGCGTAAAGCGTATAGAAAGATTACTAGCCTTTGTTTCTAGTTAAGCTTACGAATTTACTGCAGAATTTCGGTAAGGATTGCACCTAGGTTGACCGCAAGTTCTTCCTCCTCTTCTTCTTCCTTTCTCTCTTTCTCTTTTCTCTCTTTTCCTCTCTTTTCCTCTGCAGACGTTTTTTTTCTCTTCCCCCTCTTTCTTTGCCTTTTAACCGCCCTCTTTAGGCTAATGGGGAGTTATACCAAAGTGTGATGTAACTCCTCTATCTTTTTGTAGGGACCATTTTGGTAATTTCCCTTAATTACATTTAATTCTACTTTTAACCCCTTTCTCTTGTTCTTCTATATTTTATGTAACTAAGTCTCATAACCTACAAAATTAATTAAGTTGCATTTAAGGTTGACTTTCAAGTATTGGAAGTCGCGCTTAAAAGTCACGGGGTATGACAGTTATGACTGATGATCAAGGTTTTGTTGTACATATAAAAAAACAGCACCCCAGGCCTGTGTCGCAGGTATCCCGTCCTCTGTGTCAAGTGGTCACACGTGGTTTTGCTCGGTCTTCACACTTGTCCTGTCAGCCCTCTTAATGCATCTACTCATTTGGAATCTTCGAGTTCTGCATACCTCTCTGTTTACGTTTGTTATTACACCAACATTCAGTAGTTTTTCTTGTTGTTATTGAGCCGCAGCAGCCTGTGACTCATTTGCATTGCGCAAAAATAGAGTTGTTTATATCTAATGCTCCTTTCTGAATACCATTATGATGAATGCAACACAACATAAAACAACAACAACGATCATTTCAATATATCCCAACGACATCAAAAGCTATCGCTAAGAAATGCAACACAACACAAATGGATGGAAACACCATATGATTCCATAAAAACACAAGATAAATGGATGAAACACCTTATGATTTGTTACAACAAAAGCTGCCAGATTCTGTTACCGATACAAGCTGTAATCACACTACAAGTTTGTCACAAATAAAAGATGGCTCTACATGACTGCCTTAGCTTCTGCCACATCAATCTCAGAAACTCAGGCATGTTTGTAATGTTTCTTACGGGTCTTTAGAACAATTCCAATCTAGAAAGAATCCGATTTATAAAATAGAAGTTCCTCTTCTTAGCCATGATCAAACAATGACAAGAAAAGAATTCTTCAAAAGCAAAAGAAATCAACAGCATATCTTCTCTTCTTGAACGGTAGCAACATAACTGAATGACTTTCCTCAGTATCTGTATCCATCTTAAGCCACAAACCAAGCTGTTCCAATGGCTTCCCAACGTCTTCGCTGCAATATCTATGCACCGACGACGACGGAAACCCACATAAATGCGCAAGCTGCTCACCATAGTCCTCGTTGTCATTGAAATAAGCGGTTTTACGAATGTTTCCCAGAGCAATCCTTGCAGCTTCCCTTCTTCTTTGAATGAATTCTTTTATCATGGATTCCAACTTCTGCTGTTTAGCCTTGAGCCGCTTCTCTTCCTCCTTTTTATGTATTGAACTTAAGCACACATGCACAATTGTGTCACAAAAGCTTTTCAGAATCCACAATTGATGCTGAGCTGCTTTGTAGGACGCCTCATCAACAATTAGTGGAATTTTATCATCACAATCTACCGGAGGAACCCAATTGATTTCATTAGCCGAAAGGTCAAGGCTTTTGGCTGCGGCTATTTTCTTCATGGTCGAAGCGCTAATAGAATGGTCACAAAAATTAAGGTATCTTTCTGGGACAGATGTCGGAGAATCTTGTGTTTTTGATACCATCGCGTTCAGGTCCTTCATCTCCTTGAGATCTTTTCGAATGCGCTTCGACTTCTTCGATCTACCAAAATCAGGACAGGTAACAGAGGATCCTTTGCCCATTGATGACCTCTTCCCGCAAAATTTTTTATCAGCCCCGATCACCATGGGTGAGTTTTGCTGAGATTTTTTCTTCGGAAAACACGACATCAAGACTCGCGCCTGCGCTTCAAATAGCCGTATGATTTAGGGGCTATTTGATTCATCTCCATAACCATCACCCTCGCCCTCTCAGATTTCGGATGCTATATCTAAAACCCTCTTTCAAAGTAAGAAGATAAAATTGTTTAGAAAAAACACCGGATTGTGATCACAAAAATTGTGCCGCGAGAGTGATGTATTAATTTTTATGTTAGTTCAAGAAGCGGTCGGTGGAATTCACCGTTTGTAAAGGTTAGACGCGGGAGGATGAGGAATTTACTCTTTTAGTCCTTTACGCTTTACCATTATTCACAGATATTGCTTGTCTCAACGAAACACTTTCCTGTTCCGCAAATTTTTTTTGATACAGAAAAAAAATATCTGGTTTCTTGGGAAGTTTTTTTTCATTAATAAATAAGAACAACTTCTTAAATAAACCTAATCCTGATTAGAAAATCATAATTATGGCATGTTGAAAAATATCATTTATATATTCTTTTCGTATTCCATTTGTTTGTCCATATTTTTATTTTTACTCGTCCAGAAATCTTTGTTAACATTCCATAGATAAAAAAAAACTGAATTATGCACATCTAGACCATGGTGAAAGTTGTATAGCGTTGACATCATTAATTGTGTACACCTTGAACGTAGTAGTCATTCGTACATAAAGATGGGGATATAGAGAGTGACGTATCACACCGAGTTCAGGCAGGTTAGTGTAGATGGAGGGCGGCCTCAGGAATGCTGTGACACAAGAATTTTCCGACTAAATTAAAAGGAAAATTTTATAGGGTGTCAGTGCGGCCGACAATGTTATATGGAACAGACTGCTGAGCCATCAAGAGGACGCAGTCACAAAAGATGGAAGTAGCAGAAATGAGGATGCTGAGGTGAATGTATGGGTATACAAGACTAGACATGATAAGAAACGAGGTATACAGAGAAATGTTAGGGGTGGCTAGTATAGCAGATAAGATAAGAGATGGAAGACTGAGATGGCTTGGTCATGTCAAGAGGAGACAAACAACGGCGTCTGTCAGAATGATTGAAAGCCTCACCGTACAAGGAACGAGGAGTAAAGGCAGGCTCAAACTGACGTATGATGAGCAGATTAGGCATGACTTACTAAAGTTGCACCTCTCTGAGGACATGGTCCACGATGATCCATAATGAAAATTGCGTCAAACTGTTTCGATCAACTGCTCTTTCATAATATAAGAAGCGAAACTAATTTAGTGAATCATTTTGTTTTATTCTATCATATTTAAATATCAAAGAAGAATGTTTTTTTGACTCCATTGGAAATGAAAACAAATTGTTGACGTCCAACGTAACAGATATATGAAAGTTTGACTATGGATAGACTGCCTATTTAAGTCATGGTCAGTTTTAAAATGGTTCACAAGTCATGATAGTTAATCTTTGTCATAAGTAATAGTCAAATACAGTACCCTTACTTTAGACAAAACCATTCGCATGACATGATATTCTTTTTTAATTGTTATATGTGTGTGCATTTACAGAAAATTTAATCTGCAACTAAGCCTTCGATGCGTTAATTTTTTACCACTGAAATATTTCTCATTGAAACATGATTCCCTCTTGGATTTTTAGTGGCCCAAAAATTCAATGGATGTTACATTTTGCAATTATTTCTAAACAAGTTTCACTAATATTATAGAAGGTTTTTTGTTAAAAAAAAATAGAAAAATGCCTTTTGAAGGGAAAAAAAAGAAGCTGAATGGCTACTCTTTTTATGCATGTATTTTATGTGTTCAATGGGTGAATTGTTTCGTTTTGCTAAAAGATCATTCCAGATGTAGTGTACCACGAAAAACTTCTCTCTCCTAGGACGAAAAACTCTCTTGGCGATTTTCAACTTCGTCTTCTGACGGGGGAGACCACTGCTGGCCGCCCCCTTTTCTGAGCCATAATCAATGGAAATGGTGGATACAGACACGATTCGAAATGTGGAAGAGGAAGATTTGATGGTCCGATCGGTGAAGAAGCATAAAAGACTAGCCATGGGAGAACCGGGCTCTCCCAACGGTATGGCCAGCGAAACTAGGGCAGGATGGGCTGATTTATTTCATTCTACTACCGCTGCACCACAGGAAATATACACTGGTGAAGGAGAAGAGGATGATACGATGCTGGAACTCTTTGAGGGCTATGACAACGCGACTATGGTGGAGCCGGAGGGAGTCAAGACGGATCGGGCCACAATAGAAGTTCCATTGGAGGAGTGCAAAAGCTTATGGACACCATGGCGTAGAGATCTCGTAATAAAGGTTTTAGGTAAGACTTTCTCTTTCCGAATTTTGGAGAAGAGGGTTACTGATCTTTGGGGATTAAGAAATTCAGTGAATATTGTCGATATCAATCAGGGTTTTTTCGTTGTCCGTTTCTACTCTACTGCTCAATATCATCATGCACTTGAAAATGGTCCCTGGATGATCCAGGGACACTATATCACAGTCTCTAAATGGCGACCGTTTTTCTCTACAAAGAGCTAAGTTGTGGATAAAACACTTACATGGGTTCGTGTGCCTGATTTGCCTCTTGAGTTTTTCCATGAGAAGATGTTGATGAGGCTTGCAAATTTGCTGGGCAGGGTAGTTAAGGCTGATACCATGTCCTCGAAGGCACAGCGCGGTAAATATGCTCGAGTCTGCGTCGAAGTTGATCTTCGTCAACAACGTGCCTCGAGAGTTCAGTTGAATGGACAGTTGTTTGATGTGGAATATGAAGGCTTGAAGCTAATTTGTTTTAAGTGTGACAAATATGGCCATCTGACTGAGGATTGCGGCAAGAGCTGTGAAAATGTAGAATATGAAATACAAGGCTCTGAGACTAGGAACGATGACAACCAGAAACTAGAGGCCTTCGGGCCATGGATGATTGCGCAAGCTATAGGAGGAAAAGAGTGGTGCAATCACAAAGCAATAAGCAGGATGGACTTGGATTTGCTCAAGGAGTAAGGGGGATGAGGTATCAGGAGGGTCATGGAGTTCAGGGGGATAATGACAAGGGTAAACCTAAAAGGAATGGGGGATCCAAATTTACCCTTATAGGACCAGATTGGGTGGAAGAGGAACCAGAGGAAGCTGGGGATGAAATTCAGGAGCAACTTGCGAGTTTAATGGACAAGGGTCCTAGCGTTTCTTTTTAGGTGACCACAAAAGAGGCTGCAATAAGGAAGGATTTAATGAAGAAAAAGGGAATACATGTTAAGGAACCAAAC
Organism: Eustoma russellianum; assembly: GCA_036186865.1. Classification (NCBI taxonomy): domain Eukaryota; kingdom Viridiplantae; phylum Streptophyta; class Magnoliopsida; order Gentianales; family Gentianaceae; genus Eustoma; species Eustoma russellianum. Next base: position 19,187,600 of record AP025059.1, read on the forward strand.
AAGACACGGGTTCAGATAAAGAACCTAAGAACCATCGAACCCACAGTGGAACAGGATGATATGGGAGTGTTGCACGCTGATAGAGCTGTAGGACGAAAACCTTCATTTAGAGGGCGGGGGACGTTCAGTAAAGCACAAGGGGGTGGTGGTAATATCTGGCATCTGCAAGACATTACAAATAAGGATAAGATGTCGACCATGGGGGAGTTACCATCGGTCAAAATTGATTACGAATGGCCAAGACTGACTCATCACAAGGCTATAGTGACCAATACAACTAGCATGGAGCATATTAAGCACCACCCTCCTGACTTAGGGGTGGGCGGGGAGGGAGTCCCCACGGAGATAATTGAAGACCTTACCAATAAGAGGCAACCTGGTAACGCTATGTCAGTTGAGCCTTCTCTAGGTAGTGATGATCCTGAAGGGAATATGAGTGATGCAGATGGGGCTGAAGGAACGACAGTTGTCTCACTCATTCCTCAATGAAGACACTATCTTGGAACTTTAGGGGCGCAGCCTCCCCTGAATTCCGGACTGAACTTTGTGATTTGATCCGAGAAACTGATCTGGATATTTTGTTTCTGTGCGAGACGCGAGTGCAGAGTACCTACGCTACGAGGATTCTCACTTGCTTTCTATTTACGAGCATGGCTGTGGTTGTAGCGCTCGGCCCGGACAGCGGACCCGAACCAGTGCACCCGTCGTAGCTTACTGAGAAGACTACAAGACGTCTCATCTCTTGCATACACATCATCAATGACGTAAGAGAGTAAGTACGGAAACATATGTAAAACCACTCTAAACCATCAAATCGGTACATCAAGATGTAATATGCATTTACATAAGATTATTCATGGTAGTAGCCAACTAAATCCTCAAGTGAATGAAAGAAAACTAAGATAATGAGAAACAGTATAAACAATTCCCAATGATAACTTTAAGCATTCCACTCAGCCCACTCGCCGTCGTCTTCTATGAAAATCATGTCATAACCAGGCTCATCTGCAAAACAACGGTAGTACCCCTAGTGAAAAACGCTAGCAAGTAACCCGCTTATAACACATACGGGATCAACGCATGGCAAGACATGAGTAATATCTAAATCAAGGGTGATGGGGCACATGTCTTGTATAACTTCAAGAATACTGAGTAATAGCATAACAGAATAAGAACAGTAATTCATAAGCTTGCAACAATTCAATAACAAACCAGTTACCACCCAATCATACCGTAACAACTCACGTGATGCATGACCTTTAAAATATGCACTACACTACACAGTCACAAATGATTATGCTTCACTTTTCGAAAACAGTGCAATGGATGTCATAATGTCCGGTCACATAACTTTATACCCTGTGATGGGCCACAGCTTCTCTTTATTCCCTGTGACGCACCACAGCTTAACTTTATACCCTGCAATGTTCCACAGCTTGTCTTTATACCCTGTGTCACATTACAGCTCACTTTATACCCTGTGATGGTTAAAACTTGTCTTTATACCCTGTAACGCATCACAGCTCATTTCGTAAACTTTATACCCTGTGCCGAAGCACAGCTCTTATCAAAACATAATACGAATGCAAGTTCCATGATGCAAGAATGCACGTTCAAATGTCAATCAATCAATTAAAACTCGTCTCATTCACGTATTCCGGTGTAACAACTCAAGCAAGTCAACGTTACCTAAACTTCCATTCTTATAACACAAGGAATGGAGTAAACACCCCCACACGTTCCATTTGAACCCTATCAAAGCCTCAAGTATTCATTCTTAACCCCTTAGGTCATTCACGTTGAAGTCCGGTTCAAATATCCTACAAAGTACTCTCCGTTGATTCATCATCCTAAGTCGTGTTCCGAGACTTATACTAACCTCAATCAGGTCCTAAGAAGTCCCTAAGGTCACCCAAAGGATCCCCCAGCTTCCCTCTTTTTTTCCTTAACTTCCCACAAAACAGATGGACGTCAGCCCCTGACGTCGATCGATCCACGTCCATCTGAGGCACATCAATCTCTCAGTTAACCTACATCGATCGATCGATGTGACGCCGATCCCTCACATCGATCGATCGACGTCCATTAGAGAACATCGATCTCTCACTCTTCCTACATCGATCGATCCACGTACATCTGAAACACATCAGTCTCTCCCTCACTATACATCGATCGATTGATGTACGTCAGTCTCTAACATTGATCAATCGATGTCAACGTTTTCCAGAATTTCCACTACGATTTCTGCAGAAACGGCAGATCCAAATCCCCAATTCGATCCCAATTTCCTTCCAACCATTCCCAACCTATTAATCAATATCAATCCACACCTAATTCACCACAACAACACCCTCACATGCACATCAAAGATTCAAGCCTAAAACTCAAAGCATCCATCAAAAACCAACCCAAAATCCCATCTTTTCACTCTCCCTTCCCTTCAACCGCAAATAGCAACAAGTAGGGTTCCAGGGATTGGGATTTGCAGGATTCCACCAAATCAACAATAACAACAAATGATTTTCAACATATAGTGGCCAAATCTCAAAACCAAAACACATAAAACACATATAGATTCAACAAAGAGAAACTACTACATGGTGATCCATTTTAATATCAAAATAGGCCCTTTTCTTTCGCAAATCGTAGGAATTTATAATTAGATTACTTGCCTTTGATTACTCGAGGAAGAATCGAAGAACAAACAAGGATTGGATTGAAGATCTTGAAGAGTTCTTCCCTAGGTTTGAAGAAGAAGAGAGGAATCGCCTATGGAGGAGGGGGAGAATGGCGTGGGTTGTTTTTCTAAATAATGAAAGAAACTGACGTTCTGTCAGTTTTGATATGGAAAAGGGTGAAATTTGAGTTTCTAAATTATATCCTATTATCCCATTTATCTTAAATGTTTGAATTCAATTATTTAATTCTAAATTAAATACTAATTAATTCCATCATTTAATCCTTCCATAAATACTAATTAATCTAATAATTAATTCTTAATTCATTACCATTTATTGCCATTAATCCCTTTTAATTTCTTTTATCCTTTAATTATTCTACGGAGGGTGCGGGCATAACATTCCACCCCCTTACAAAAAGTTTCGTCCTTAAAACTGACGTACCTTATTGGAAAAGATGTGGATATAACTCCTTCATCTGCTATTCCAGCTCCCATGTGGCTTCACGCTCTGTATGATTTCCTCATTGAACTTTGACATACGGAATCACGCTCTTGCGTAGGACTTGATCTTTCTTATCCACAATCTTCACAGGATGTTCTTCGTACGTGACATCCTCCCTAACATCCAAGGGTTGAGCCTCGAGAATATGACTCGGATCCGGTACGTATTTCCTCAGTTGAGACACATGGAACACATTGTGTACTTGCGATAAGATAGGAGGCAAGGCTAGTCGGTATGCTCTTTCGCCAAACTCGGCCAAGCACTTCGTATGGACCAATATATCTAGGGCTTAACTTGCCCTTCATTCCGAACCTCGCAACTCCCTTGGTGGGTAAAACTCGTAGATAAACCTTTTCACCTTCCTCAAACTCCAAGGGTCGTCTTTTAGTATCGGCCCGACTCTTACTGCGATCCTGCGTCACCCTTAACCTCTCTCTTATGATTTTCACTTTCCCAATTGTCTGTTCGACCAACTCTGGCGCAGTGATCGTCTTTTCCCCAACTTCGTCCCAGTAAATCAGAGATCTGCACTTGCGTCCATAGAAAGCCTCAAACGATGCCATGCCGATCGAACTGTGATGGCTATGATTGCATGAGAACTCCATCAGCTTCAGCATACTATCCAAGTTTCTTTTAAAATCCAGTGCACAAGCTCTCAACATATCTTCTAAAGTCTGGATGGTCCTCTCCGACTATCCATCCGTCTGAGGATGATAAGCGGTACTCATTCTTAGCTCAGTACCCATCGCTTTTTGAAATGCCATCCAAAACTTCGAAGTAAATCTGGAATCACGGTCCGACACAATGCTGACAGGAACTCCATGTAGACTCACAATGTTGTCCACGTACAAGTTCGCCAATTTCTCATACGAGGTATTGTGCGACATAGCTAGGAAGTGTGCTGACTTCGTCAAACGGTCCACAACAACCCAAATCATGTTATTACAACTTTGGGTTCATGACAATCCCATCACGAAGTCCATTGTCACGTATTCCCATTTCTATTCAGGAATTTCAAGTGGCATCATCAAACCACCAGGTCGTTGGTGTTCTGCTTTGACTTGTTGACATACTAAACATCTCTCAACATATTCTGCAATGCTTTTCTTCATCCCTATCCACCAATAATTCATTTTGATGTCCTTGTACATTTTTGTGCTTCGGGGGTGAATAGACATCCTCGAGTTATGCTCTTCACGTAGCAATTCTCTCCGAAGTTCATCATTAGCTGGTATGCATAACCGATTCTGGAACCATAGACTTCCATCTTCTCTCAACTGGAAATCTTTTACTGGTCCTGTAGACAATTTTCCGCGGATCTCCTTCAGTGCCGCATCCTCATACTGCGCTCCTTTAATTCTATCTACCACGTTTGGACTGATAGACAGAGCTGTAAGAACATTTGCCACTGAGTCTATAACATCTAGACCAAACTCTTCGATCTCTCGTTCCAACGGAGACTGTCTTGCATGGCTAGACTTTCTGCTCAACGCGTCTGTCACTCTGTTAGCCTTGCCAAGATGATAGTTGATGGTTAAGTCATAATCTTTGTGTAATTCCAACCATCTTCTTTGTCTCATGTTAAGCTCCTTCTGTGAGAATAAATATTTCAGGCTCTTGTGATCCGTGAACACTGCACATTTCTCTCCATATAAATAGTGCCTCTAGATCTTAAGAGCAAATACTACAGCTGCAATCTCCAAGTCATGCGTCGGGTAATTCTGTTCATATGGTTTCAACTGTCTCGACGCGTATGAGATAACTCGTCCATTTTGCATCAAAACACAACCTATAAACAGAAAGTTAGTTTAAGACTGACATATGTATATACAATGCATTAGTTGTAATGACATACATACCTAGTCCCTTCTTGGACGCATCACTATAGATCACGAAATCGTCGGTGCAAGAAGGTTGTGCCAACACCGGGGCCGTGGTCAATCTCTTCTTGAGCTCAGAAAAGCTCTGCTCACATTCAGCAGTCCATTCAAACTTAGTCTTGTTCTGAGTAAGTCGACTCAATGGAACTTCTATTGTTAAAAATCTCTCAACAAACTTCCTATAGTAGCCTGCCAGGTCTAGGAAGCTTCTGACCTCGGTCACATTTGTAGGTCTTGGCCATTCAGTAATGGCTTCTACCTTCTTAGGATCCACTGAGATCCTGTCCTCTGAAATTACATGACCGAGAAAGGCCACACTTCTTAGCCAAAATTCACACTTGCTGAATTTGGCATATAGCTTCTGCTGCCTCAAGATTTCCAACACCACTCTTAGGTGTTCCGCATGGGATTGTTCATGCGACGAGTAGACCAAGATATCATCGATGAACACCACCACGAATTGATCCAACTGTCTCGGAACACGGTGTTCATCAAGTCCATAAAAGCTGTTGGGGCATTAGTCAATCCAAAAGGCATCACCAAAAATTCATAATGCCCATATCGATTCCGGAAAGCTGTTTTAGGGACGTCACCTGCTTTCACGAGCAACTGATGATATCCTTGACGAAGGTCAATCATTGAAAACCATCGGGCTCCCTTTAGTTGATCGAATAAATCCTTAATCCTTGGCAGATGATATTTGTTCTTGATGGTGATTTTGTTCAACTCTCAGTAATCGATACATAACCGCATGCTGCCATCTTTCTTCTTCACAAAAAATACTGGAGCTCCCCAAGGAGATACACTGGGTCTGATTAACTTCTTGTCTAACAACTCCTATAGTTGAACCTATAACTCCTGAAGTTCAGTTGGGGCCATTCTGTAAGGTGCCTTGGATATAGGATCAGTTCCGGGAATCAAATTGATTTCAAACTCCATTTCTCTTGATGGGGGTACTCCAGGCAAATCATCTGGAAATACGTCTTTGAATTCGTTGATCAGCAGAATCTGGTCAATAGAGGGAGTTTCTTGCTGGGTATCCATAGCATAAACCATAAATCCCTCTGCTCCCTTTTGCAAAGCCTTAAAAGCTTTAGCCGCCATCAAATAAATTTTCTTGGGGGCCTTTGTCAGCTTGACATTTCCTTGAACCGTCACCTCGTTCATCTCGGAATCCTTAACGGTCACTTGCTTAAGTCTGCTGTCGATGTTGGCATGATACTTAGTCAACCAATCCATGCCCAATATCACATCAAAATCCCACATCGCAATCGGAACTAAGGTGGCGGGAAACACCTTCTCATCCAACTCCAACTCACAATCTTTATACTGATGATGTGACACTAGTACTTGATCACCAGCTGCCTGCACTCAGAAGGGAGTCTCAAGCCACTCGGGCAGACGGTTATGTCCTTTGACAAATTTCTTAGATATGAATGAATGACTTGCTCCAATATCAAACAATACGTTTGCAGGCACTTTATTTACTAGGATCGCGCCTAAACACAAAGAGTGTAACACATAAAATTTTTCATGTATAGCACATTCAATTTCAACTTAAACGACTAAATTTCAACTTTAACAACTAAGATGTAACTTAAATTGTACCTGTCACAACGTCAGTGCTCTCCTGCACTTCAGCGTCGGCCATGACATGTACCCTCGCGTTGGGCTTGGGTCTACCCCTTTGCTGCTGCGACGGCCCTGCTTCTCCTTGTGGCTTTTGCTTCCACTCGGGACAATCCTTTATCCTGTGGCCTGTCTTACCACACTTAAAACACGCTCCCGTTTTCTTCCAACACTCCCCTACATGATTCTTCTGGCAATAGGGGCACACACCTGTCGTCTGTCGATCAGGTTGACTCAGCTGTGGTGCCCTCTGAATCTGTCTTGTCTGGCCTCTTCTAGGAATCTTGACCCAACGTCCGGGTCTACCTCCACTCCTATCATCCCTCGGCCTCTTTCTAGTATTGTCACAAGCCTCTCTAGGCTGTGACCTGCGCATGTCACTTTCCACGCGATAACAGGCATCTAACATCTCCTCGAAAGTTTTCAGACTAGACCCCGCTATAGCCGTCCGAATGCGGGGATTCAAACCTTGCTCAAACTTGAGCATCTTTATTCTGTTGTTTTCCAACACCATGGGCGTGGACTTTCCCAAGGCATGGAACCTGTCAGCATAATCCGAAATGGATATCCTGTCCGGCTCCAGCTTATCAAACTGCCTCATCTTCTCCAGAATGGCAGTTTCAGGCACGTAATAATCTTTGTAGGCCTCAAAAAATTGTCTCCACAAGATAGGAGGAGTCATCTTCGGCAGAATGCCTTTCCAACATGCATTTGCTCTGCCACTCAGTAAAGGCGTGGCCACATAGATCTTAAGTTCTTCAGGCACTTGTACCAGCCTGAAGCACTTTTCAACTTCGTCCAACCAAAACTGTGGTCCCTTCAAAGGTGGAGGCATGCATCTTCCGCATCTCCCCAATATAGTATCGGATGCCGTGCTGAGGCGATGGTGGCAGAGGGGGCTGTTGTTGTTGCTGCTGAGCAACACCCTGTGCTATCACTGTTATAGCATCCATAAGGGCCTGAGGTACGACCATCTGAGGTGGGTGTGGGTTCTCATTTCCGTTGCCACCATTTCCCTGGTTTTCTCTTCTGGGAGGCATTGTCTGCAAAATCAACGCTTATTAGCATCCAGTAGTTCCAAGGATAATCCTGAAAGCCCATATGCGTTGTACAGAACGGAACTCATAAGCGAAAAGAAAGAAAATAACGCTTATTGATCACATTTCATCGTGCTCGCACACACCCAACCCAATCATCTTATATCTAAGATCAAATACTTAGACCTATGTATCAACTTAAGATCAAGATCATAGCTTAGAACTCTATATGACATTACCTAGGTCTCCGAGGTAGATCTGAAGCCTAGGCTCTGATACCACCTGTAGTGCCCCGGCCTGGATAGCGGACCCGAACCGGTTCACCCGTCGTAGCTTACTGAGAAGACTACAAGACGTCTCATCTCTCGCATACACATCATCAATGACGTAAAAGAGTAAGTACGGAAACATATGTAAAACCACTATAAACCATCAAATCGGTACATCAAGATGTAATGTGCGTTTACATAAGATTATTCATGGTAGTAGCCAACTAAATCCTCAAGTGAACGAAAGAAAACTAAGATACTGAGAGAAAGTCTAAACAATTCCCAATGATAACTTTAAGTGTTACGACCCAACGTCGTGATGTTCGCTCAATTCCATATGTCAAGTTATTTTTATATAATGTACGTACGAGACAAAAAGGAGCTAAGAATTTAAATCTATATAAACAATTAAATAAGGCTAAATAGAATTACAACATGTAGCATCAAGATGTAACAACTTATGTAATTAAAATGAGTAACTAGTACAAGAGCCAAAACCCCTCCCAAAATACCTCCCCCAACCGTTTTTCCCTTAGGATAGACAAAAGCTTCCCTTATAATTACTTCTTTCTACTAAAGCTTACAAAAGCCTTTCCAAAAGTAGTATGCAATCCATGCATAGTCTTGAACATCTCAAAAAGCTTTTCACTTTCACCTTTTCAAGATAGCCATCATTTTTCCCTTTCCCCTAAAAATTTTCGGCCATAAGGGCCTAGTAATACCCAAGAATTCTTTTTACTATCTCTCCAACCCTTCTCTTCACATCTACATTTTAAGAAAAGTATCAACACAACTTAGTAATTTCTCTTCATTTTCAACCCAAGGCAAAAGAAGCTCTCCTCTCTACCTCCAAGTCTCAACCGTGTGGTTCAACAAAGGAGTAGAGGAGGCCCTCAACCAACTTCAAGGACATTTCAAGAGTATCTTTCAATCCTTCAACACTTTAGGTAAGTTTTAAGTTTAATATTCAAGCATATACTCTTAAGATTTGAAATCAATCATGCTCCAACCACCTTCAAGAAACCGTGAGTGATAAGGGTGTAATGTAGGATTTTGCTTCAAGCCAAGGCTTAATCAAAGGATCATAGACAATTCAAGGTGTATCACATCTCTAAGGTAAGGACTACTTAAGAGATTATTCTTGAATATCCTTATAAACTACATGCATGCACTAAAATCATTTTTGTCTCCTCTCCATGCTTGGCCGTGTGTCTCTATGGGGTAGAGGTGGAGATTTTGTGCAACCATCAAGCTCAATACCTCAAGCTCTAGGGGGCTTCAACCATATATCTCTATTCTAGTCTCAAGAAGGCAAGTAAATTGTTTGGATCAACTATATTTATTTGCTAACCTCTTAGTATTATGTTTCTATCAAAATGGATCAAATGAGTTTAGTTTCAAATGATTTCTTAGACATGCAAATATACTATTTTCGGATGTGTATATTTCTTGACTATGTGATGTAGAAATTCGGAAGAGCTATACGTTAGGTTGTATTGTTAGTTACATGCATATGAACTTGAGAACTAAAGTAAGCCTCTTTGAATGAAATATAGAAACTTGGTGACTATAAAATCTTGAGATAACCATTTTCATGTATGTATATTTATTTAATGGCCATCACATATTTATTTGAGTGCTACTTCAATTTCCATGTTTTTGTGTTCTTAAGAATGTATATGTGAGGCATCACATCTTTACATATCTAAAGACCTTGTTTGATATGTTTTCACCAAGATGGCAATTTTATTTCCTTTGTGTGTGATAGGCCGAAATTTGGGACTGATTTTGGACCCTATTTTTCGGTTAAAAGATTATGCCTCATGTGAACTAATATGCTACTTGAAATTATAAAGTGTATATGTTAGTGCCATACTCATTCCATGGAGGTTCTTATGATTTCTATATATCTTAAAGTCTTATTTTGAACAATATATGGCACATTTATGGGTTTGATAATCAAGTGTTGAAAATATATATATTTCATCATCAAGAATTAGGTAAGATAAAGTCTAGCTAAAGGAATAAGTATCACAAGTGTATTATGAACATTATGGGATATGTTTATTAGTTAAAAGTTTTGGTTGAGTGGGGTTGGCACCCCACGGTTTAAACCCCCAATATATGGGTGAAGAATCAATTTTTTTATATAATGCTACTTAGAGTAAATGATACTTAATGAGGCATGCCATGAATGTTGTATAATATGTGCTTTTGAATATGTATTATGTAAATTATATGCTACATTGTCCCATGCTCTTATTTATCATTTCATATGAGGTGTAAGTTTTTAGTTGGTCATGGAAGCTACTTAGCCCCCGGAGTGGGCTGTTTATTGGATCTTCAAGAATTAAGTTCAACTCAAAATTGTTTGCAATATTAGGCGACAAACTGGGCTGTTTTGAGAGGTCCCAAAACCTGCTCTTATAAAGGCATTTAAGGAGTATTACTTGTGTTTATAGCATGTACAATCTAAGTATCAGACATAGTTATAAGATGATGATTTGTAGAACGCCAAACGAGAACTCCACGCGAACTATGAACCGAAAATTTGAAACATCACAAAAACAGAATTTTTCCGGCAAATGTGAAATTAAATCTGTTGGACATTTTCTACCTTTTTGCGAAAATACAAGTTTGTTTTATGGTAAAATAGACTTTTTCAAAGATTTGCAATTTAAAGAAAAAGCAAGTATGCATTACGATATTGAACTTCTTCAAAGAATTAAGTAGACATGTTTGTTTAGAACATCATCATTTCACAGTATGTTTATGACACGACTTACGACATTATTTTATGACATGTATGAAGAGTATGGAAATTTAGTGAATAGTATCTATGTGACGGAAGTTTCTTAATGCGACAAATGTAAGGTTCAGGTGAATACCTTGTGAAGAACCTGGCTCTTGAACCTTACATTACATGTTGGGTATCGGGTTTGTACCTTGTGAAGAGCTTGGCTCCTGAAGCCTTTTATGTACGATGAGTCGGGTGAATACCATGTGAAGAACATGGCTACCGAACTCGTTTTGTGTTGCGTCTTGAACACCTTGTGAAGAGCTTGGGTTCATGGCCGACGCGTCAACATAAAGTTACCTATTCGAGTGATGTACGAATTATTGTATACGTAACTTTACGGAAGAATCTTTCCGGACGTCGCTAGGTATTGTTCTTACATTTCAATGGCCATCACGTAAGTACTAAAATTATGACACGAAAGAAAGCTTGACAAGAAATTTTTATGATGACTTTGTTTCATGGCAGATTTTAAATTATGAACATGACTTTTACACAATACGTACATTCTGCTCAACCCTCAGCGTTACACTAAGTTTGACGATTAGATCCTAAGTTGATGACATGTAGTATGTGTTGGGTGTAGAATGAATTTTGAAACCTAGGTAAACTAGAGATCTTTTATCTATGCTATGATGTTCACTTTTGTTGATTATATTATTTGCTAACGCTATGTTGATACAACCAATTGCGAAAAGGCAGGTATTACTTTCCGCTATAAACGTTTTACTTCCGCTGCCTGTTCACAGCTTATTTGATCCGCGTAGGGGATCCAAGTGGTTTACTTGCCAGACGAATTTATTTCGTCTGACCGTTGTTATTATATTATTTTTCAGAGGACCAAACATTTGAGGTGGAGTACATTGCCTGGGAAAACGAGGCATGATTAGTGCAGGAGACTTGCTAGACTGCTGAATGTGCTGTTCATTCCAGTGTTATGTACCATGTGTGTTGAACTAAATCTTTTGGGGTGTTATAAACTTATGTACCGTATGTATTCTATGACTATGTTGTATGTACTACGGTTATGTTTAAATCCACTGTTTTGCTGATGTATCCATGTGTATGTATTATTCATGTATGTATGGTGATGATAACGCTTGGTACTCCTAGACGACTACGGCGGGCTAACCGAACCGGAACGATAAAACCGGGCGGGACGCTACAGGTGGTATCAGAGCCTAAGGCTCTAGATCACTAACAGGACAATGGATTTAAACATTTTCTTTAGGAACTTAAGATATGATTTTAGACTAAGTTGAATCATACCCTGAAACTAAATTAGGTGTTACAACCTGGCATAGGAAATTTAAGTTATATGTTCTACTAAACTCACCTAGTGGTGTGCACGTTTTATAGGATGTCTAATAGACCTCGTGGTAACCGTGGGAGATCGCGCAGAGCCATTCAGCTTCTGGCGCAAGAGCAGGCCCCACGTTCTCCTCCTGAGCCAGAACTACTTCAGTAGCGGGCCCCTCCTCCACAGTCGCATATGTCGCCCCCACAGGAACAGATACCGCCTCCTCCTTCTTCGTATGGACCCTATCATACGCAGCCCCAGCAGACACATCAGCCATCTGGGCAGTATCCTCCACCAGGACAGTACCCTCCACCGCCGCCTGGATACTCTTATTATCCGCCACCGCTGACACCGGATTTCAGCGCTTTTTAGACATTCATGCAGACTATGGCTCAGATGAGTCAGAATATGTTTCATGCACAGGTGGCGCCTCCTTCCTCTCCACGTAATCAACCGCGTGATGCCTATTACTACTTTGACGCCATGAAGAGCGCTCAGGTTCCATCTTTTGAGGGCGGTTCTAATCTGGATGAAGCTGAGAAATGGCTTGATAAAGCCGAGAATTGTTTCGAGCTGATACAGGTCCCTACAGAATTGAAGGCGCAGGTGATACGCCCATTCTTGATCGGCGAGGCCAATCAGTGGTGGAAGACTAATATGCAGCCTTTGCCTCGACCAATACCGTGGGATAAGTTTTTGGAGGACTTTAATAAGTATTATTTCTCTCCCTCGGTGACTGAGAGGAAGGTTAGTGCTTTTGAGTCACTTCGACAAGAAGCGGGCATGTCTATTGCTGACTATGCGAGTCGATTCACTGCTTTGGGGCGATTTGTTCCCACTATTATGACAGACGAAAAGTTGAAGATGTCTAAATTTCTACGTGGGTTGAGTACTCGAATCAGGACATGGATAGTTAGTACCAAGCCCAAGACGTTTGCGGAGATGCTTGATGATAGCTATCGGATTGAGGAGGAGATTCAGAGAAGGGACGAGGAGATGCGAGGTAAGAGATCTCGAGAAATTAGCAGTTCCGGGCAGAGCCACGGGGCAAAAGCCGTGAAAGGGGTGATTCTAGTAAGGGAAGCGCGCAGCAGCAGATCTAGCATACCACCCAGCCGCAGCGTCAGCAGCCTTCTGGACAGTAGTCTCGGAGTCAGACCACTTCGCAGGGTATTCCTCGCTGCCCTACCTGTGAGAGGATGCATTGGGGGGGAGTGCAAATAGGGTACTGGTGCATGTTATCTTTGTGGTAAGGAAGGTCATTTCGCTAGAGCATGCGCCGAGAAAGTGCAGACGGAGAACGCTCAACAGCAGCAGTGAGGCCGACCACGAACTAATGCTAGAGTGCACATTATGACTGATGCAAAGGTGGAGGACACACCCGACGTGGTGACAGGTAGCATCTAAGTTACGACACCTTAGTTTATTTTTTCGATAGTAATACCCCAGTATGAAACTCCATGCTTGTTTTGTTGCCGTCCCAGGTTCTATTTTAGTTAATAGTATACCCGCAAATGTGCTATTTGATAGTGGTTCAAGCCACTCCTTTGTATCTAAGAGGTTCGCTAAGAACCTAAGTGGGAATCCCAAGTGGTTAGAGACGCCCTATCGTGTTCAAGCCGCAGACGATCAAGTGATCGTTTCTCATAACCTTTATAAAAACTGCGAACTAGAATTTGAGAGACGAAAATTTGCTGCTGACCTGATTCCAATTCAAATGGGAGGCTTTGACATTATTTTAGGGATGGATTGGCTATTCGACAATCATGCCCAGATCGATTGTCGAGGTAAGCAAGTCATTATTCAGATACTGTCACAAGATGAAGTTATATATCAGGGAAGTTCAAAGATAAAGAAGGTTCCGCAGAAGACCTATTTGGCAGTAGCTCAAGCTTGGCAGGCCTCGAGAAAAGGAGATACGGGATTTCTTGTCTATGCTATAAGCGCTGACCAGGAGACCAAATTACCATATCTTGACAGTGTTTCAGTAGTAAAAGAATTTTCAGATGTTTTCCCAGATGACCTTCCCGGGTCGCCTCCGGAGCGTGAAGTAGAATTCGAGATTAATGTCATGCCAAGAGCCGAGCCTATCTCCAAGACGCCCTAACGGATGGCCCCAGCCGAACTGAAGGAGTTGAAGGTGCAGTTACAAGAGTTACTTGATAAGAAATTCATCCGTCCCAGTGTTTCTCCATGGGGCGCTCCGGTACTCTTTGTCAAGAAGAAGGACGGTACCATGCGTCTCTGTATTGATTACCGCAAATTGAATAAAAATACGATCAAGAATAAATACCCGTTGCCAAGAATTGATGATTTATTTGACCAATTAAAGGTAAGGATTTCACCTACACCTTTAGTACTTTTCTATTTAATATAGTCAACGTTACTAAGTGATGTTTAAACAGGGTGCCAAAGTGTTTAGCAAGATCGACCTTCGCTCCGGATATCATCAATTGCGGACTAAAACTGAGGATGTGGCGAAAACCGCATTTCGTACCCGGTATGGACATTATGAATTCTTAGTAATGCCGTTCGGATTGACTAACGCGCCGGCTGCCTTTATGGATTTGATGAACTCGGTGTTTCGAGAGCAACTGGACAAGTTTGTGGTCGTATTTATCGACGACATTCTGATTTACTCTCCAGATGAAGACTCCCATGCAGAGCATCTAAGGATAGTCTTGAGCATACTCCGAGAAAAGAAGTTGTATGCGAAATTCAGTGAATGCGAATTTTGGCTTCGCAGTGTGGCGTTTTTAGGACATATCATATCCGAAGCAGGTATTTCAGTGGATCCTAAAAAGGTGGAAGCCACTACAGAGTGTCCGCGACCCACGAACGTAACGGAAGTACGGAGGTTCCTCAGGTTAGCCAGATTTTATCGGAAGTTTGTCGAGGGATTTTCCCGCATAGCTGTTCCATTGACGCGATTGACTCAGAAGAAGATCAAGTTCGAATGGACAGCAGAATGTGAGCAGAGTTTTAACGAGTTGAAAAAGAGGTTAACCACGGCACCCGTACTTGCTCAACCACTATCGGGAGAAGGATTCGTGGTTTATAGCGATGCCTCCAAAAATGGTTTGGGCTGTGTGTTAATGCAGAATGATCGAGTGATTGCCTTCGCGTCTCGAAAGTTAAAACCTTATGAGCAAAACTACCCGATACATGACTTGGAACTTGCTGCGGTGGTGTTCGCATTAAAAATTTGGAGACATTATCTGTACGGCGAAAGATGCGAGATCTACACGGACCATAAGAGCTTGAAATATCTCTTCACTCAGAAGGAACTAAATATGAGACAGCGCAGATGGTTGGAACTAATTAAAGGTTATGACTTAGAAATCCACTATCACCCGGGTAAAGAAAATCGAGTAGCAGACGCTTTGACTCGGAAGTCCAGTCATGCCCAACAGACTCCATTAGAAAGGGATATGGCAGAATTTGAATTGGATATAGTCGAGTCTACGGCTAATGTGTTGGCAACTCTTATGATCACACCTTCTTTGATTAATCGTATTAAGGAGGCATAGAAAAGCGATTTCTGATAAGCTAAAGGACAAAATCCATAAGGACTTTCAGATTCACGAGGACGGCAGTCTTTGGTTTCGGGGCCGTCTATGCGTGCCAAATAGTGAGGATTTAAGGAAAGAAGTGATGAAGGAGGCTCATAACTCAAGACTGTCCATTCATCCAGGAGCTACCAAAATGTATCAGGACTTGAAACGAAATTATTGGTTGAACGGAATGAAACGTCAGATCGCAGGTTTTGTCGAGCGATGTTTAGTGTGTCAACAGGTCAAGGCTGAACATCAACGACTTGCTGGATTACTTCAACCATTTGAAATTCCCGAGTGGAAATGGGATCATATCACCATGGACTTCGTCACGAGCCTTCCTAAGACTCGAAATGGTAACGACACTATTTGGGTAATTGTAGATCGTCTCACTAAATCAGCACATTTTTTGCCGAAGCCGATTAAAGCCCATTGGAGAAGTTACAGATGTATATAGATAGCATTGTGTGTTTACATGGCATTCCGGCCAGCATTGTCAGCGATCGTGATCCTCGATTCACTGCAAGATTCTGGCAGGCTTTTCAACAAGCAATGGGAACGGAAGTCAGGAGAGCATGACATTCCATCCTCAGACCGACGGTCAATCAGAACGTACCATACAAAATTTGGAAGATATGCTTCGCGCTTGTACCATGGACTTCCAAGGTAGTTGGGATAAGACAGTTAAGTTGATGGAATTTTCGTATAACAACAGTTATCATCGCTTGATCGGCATGGCACTGTTTGAGGCGCTTTACGGGCAGAAGTGTCGGTCCCTATTGTACTGGGATGAAGTGGGTGAGAAGACCCTTATTGGACCAGAGCTAATATAGCAAACCATCGAAAAGGTAAAACTGATCAGGAGTCGATTGAGGGCAGCACAAGATCGCGGCAAATCGTGGGCGGATACCAAAAGGCGTCCTCTCGAGTTTGAGGTGGGTGAGAAAGCTTATCTAAGAGTTTCGCCATTTAAAGGAGTCATGAGGTTTGACGTTAAAGGGAAATTAAGTCCTCGATATATCGGGCCATTTGAGGTTTTGGACAAAGTAGGAACAGTTGCGTATCGACTAGCGTTACCACCTGCATTAACCCAGATGCATGATGTATTTCATGTATCCCAGCTTAGACGATACGTCGCTGACCCGAGCCACATTCTAGAACCACAGACAGTTGAGATTCAGCCCGATGCTTCATATGAAGAGATTCCAGTAAAGATTGTTGATCAACAAGAACAAGTGCTGAAAAGACGCTCCATACCATTCGTAAAAGTTCAGTGGAGCCATCACTCCGAACGGGAAGCAACATGGGAGCCAGAACAACCAATTCGAGAGCAATTCCCTCAACTGTTCACTTGAGGTACGTAAGGTTCGAGGACGAAACTTTTTATTAGGAAGGGGGAATGTTACGACCCAACATCGTGACGTTCGCTCGATTCCATATGTCAAGTTATTTTTATATAATATACGTAGGAGACAAAAAGGAGCTAAGAATTTAAATCTATTTAAACAATTAAATAAGGCTAAATAGAATTACAACATGTAGCATCAAGATGTAACAACTTATGTAATTAAAATGAGTAACTAGCGCAAGAGCCAAAACCCCTCCCAAAATACCTCCCCCAACCGTTTTCCCCTTAGGATAGACAAAAGCTTCCCTTATAATTACTTCTTTCTACTAAAGCTTACAAAAGACTTTTCAAAAGTAGTATGCAATCCATGCATAGTCTTGAACATCTCAAAAAGCTTTTCACTTTCACCTTTTTAAGATAGCCATCATTTTTCCCTTTCCCCTAAAAACTTTCGGCCATAAGGGACTAGTAATACCCAAGAATTATTTTTTACTATCTCTCCAACCCTTCTCTTCACATCTACATTTTAAGAAAATTATCAACACAACTTAGTAATTTCTCTTTATTTTCAACCCAAGGCAAAAGAAGCTCTCCTCTCTACCTCCGAGTCTCAACCGTGTGGTTCAACAAAGGAGTAGAGAAGGCCCTCAACCAACTTCAAGGACATTTCAAGAGTGTCTTTCAATCCTTCAACACTTTAGGTAAGTTTTAAGTTTAATATTCAAGCATATACTCTTAAGATTTGAAATCAATCATGCTCCAACCACCTTCAAGAAACCGTGAGTGATAAGGGTGTAATGTAGGATTTTGCTTCAAGCCAAGGCTTAATCAAAGGATCATAGACAATTCAAGGTGTATCACATCTCTAAGGTAAGGACTACTTAAGAGATTATTCTTGAATATCCTTATAAACTACATGTATGCACTAAAATCATTTTTGTCTCCTCCCCATGCTTGGCCGTGTGTCTCTATGGGGTAGAGGTGGAGATTTTGTGCAACCATCAAGCTCAATACCTCAAGCTCTAGGGGGCTTCAACCATATATCTCTATTCTAGTCTCAAGAAGGCAAGTAAATTGTTTGGATCAACTATGTTTATCTGCTAACCTCTTAGTATTATGTTGCTATCAAAATAGATCAAATGAGTTTAGTTTCAAATGATTTCTTAGATATGCAAATATACTATTTTCGGATGTGTATATGTCTTGACTATGTGATGTAGAAATTAGGAAGAGCTATACGTTAGGTTGTATTATTAGTTACATGCATATGAACTTGAGAACTAAAGTAAGCCTCTTTGAATGAAATATAGAAACTTGGTGACTATAAAATCTTGAGATAACCATTTTCATGTATGTATATTTATTTAATGGCCATCACATATTTATTTGAGTGCTACTTGAATTTCCATGTTTTTGTGTTCTTAAGAATGTATATGTGAGGCATCACATCTTTACATATCTAAAGACCTTGTTTGATATGTTTTCACCAAGATGGCAATTTTATTTCCTTTGTGTGTGACAGGCCGAAATTTGGGACTGATTTTGGACCCTATTTTTCGGTTAAAAGATTATGCCTCAAGTGAACTAATATGCTACTTGAAATTATAAAGTGTATATGTTAGTGCCATACTCATTCCATGGAGGTTCTTATGATTTCTATATATCTTAAAGTCTTATTTTGAACAATATATGGCACATTTATGGGTTTGATAATCAAGTGTTGAAAATATATATATTTCATCATCAAGAATTAGGTAAGATAAAGTCTAGCTAAAGGAATAAGTATCACAAGTGTATTATGAACATTATGGGATATGTTTATTAGTTAAAAGTTTTGGTTGAGTGGGGTTGGCACCCCACGGTTTAAACCCCCAATATATGGGTGAAGAATCAATTTTTTTATATAATGCTACTTAGAGTAAATGATACTTAATGAGGCATGCCATGAATGTTGTATAGTATGTGCTTTTGAATATGTATTATGTAAATTATATGCTACATTGTCCCATGCTCTTATTTATCATTTCATATGAGGTGTAAGTTTTTAGTTGGTCATGGAAGCTACTTAGCCCCCGGAGTGGGCTGTTTATTGGATCTTCAAGAATTAAGTTCAACTCATGATTGTTTGCAATATTAGGCGACAAACCGGGCTGTTTTGAGAGGCCCGAAAACCTGCTCTTATAAGGGCATTTAAGGAGTATTACTTGTGTTTATAGCATGTACAATCTAAGTATGAGACATAGTTCTAAGATGATGATCGTAGAACGCCAAACAAGAACTACACGCGAACTATGAACCGAAATTTTGAAACATCACAAAAATAGAATTTTTCCGGCAAATGTGGAATTAAATCCGTTGGACATTTTCTACCTTTTTGCGAAAAGACAAGTTTGATTTATGGTAAAATAGACCTTTTCAAAGATTTGCAATTTAAAGAAAAAGCAAGTATGCATAACGATATTGAACATCTTCAAAGAATTAAGTAGACATGTTCGTTTAGAACATCATCATTTCACAGTATGTTTGTGACATGACTTACGACATTATTTTATGACATGTATGAAGAGTATGGAAATCTAGTGAATAGTATCTACGACGGAAGTTTCTTAATGCGACAAATATAAGGTTCAGGTGAATACCTTGTGAAGAACCTGGCTCTTGAACCTTATATTACATGTTGGGTATCGGGTTTGTACCTTGTGAAGAGCTTGGCTCCTGAAACCTTTTATGTACGATGAGTCGGGTGAATACCATGTGAAGAACATGGCTACCGAACTCGTTTTGTGTTGCGTCTTGAACACCTTGTGAAGAGCTTGGGTTCATGGCCAGCGCGTCAACGTAAAGTTACATATTCGAGTGATGTACGGATTACTGTATACGTAACTTTACGGAAAAATCTTTCCGGACGTCGCTAGGTATTGTTCTTACATTTCAATGGTCATCACGTAAGTACTAAAATTATGACGCGAAATAAAGCTTGACAAGAAATTTTTATGATGACTTTGTTTCATGGCAGATTTTAAATTATGAACATGACTTTTACACAATACGTACATTCTGCTCAACCCTCAGCGTTACACTAAGTTTGACGATTAGATCCTAAGTTGATGACATGTAGTATGTGTTGGGTGTAGAATGAATTTTGAAACCTAGGTAAACTAGAGATCTTTTATCTATGCTATGATGTTCACTTTTGTTGATTATATTATTTGCTAACGCTGTGTTGATACAACCAATTGCGAAAAGACAAGTATTACTTTCCGCTATAAATGTTTTACTTCTGCTGCCTGTTCACAACTTATTTGATCCGCGTAGGGGATCCAAGTGGTTTACTTGCCAGGCGAATTTATTTCGTCTGACCGTTGTTATTATATTATTTTTCAGAGGACCAAACATTTGAGGTGGAGTACATTGCCTGGGAAAACGAGGCATGATTAGTGCAGGAGACTTGCTAGACTGCTGAATGTACTGTTCATTCCAGTGTTATGTACCATGTGTGTTGAACTAAATCTTTTGGGGTGTTATGAACTAATGTACCGTATGTATTCTATGACTATGTTGTATGTACTACGGTTATGTTTAAATCCACTGTTTTGCTGATCTATCCATGTGTATGTATTATTCATGTATGTATGGTGATGATAACGCTTGGTACTCCTAGACAAGTACGGCGGCCTAACCGAACCGGAACGATAAAACCGGGCGGGGCGCTACATTAAGCATCCCACTCAGCCCACTTGCCGTCGTCTTCTATGAAAATCATGTCATAACCGGGCTCATCTGCAAAACAACAGTAGTACCCTTAGCGAAAAATGCTAGCAAGTAACCCGCTTATAAGACATACGGGATCAACGCATGGCAAGACATGAGTAATATCTAAATCAAGGGGTGATGGGGCACTTGTCTTGTATAACTTCAAGAATACTGATTAATAGCATAACAGAATAAGAACAGTAATTCATAAGCTTGCAACAATTCAATAACAAACCAGTTACCACCCAATCATACCGTAACGACTCACGTGATGCATGACCTTTCAAATATGCACTACACTACACAGTCACAAATGATTATGCTTCACTTTTCGAAAACAGTGAATGCATGTCATAATGTCCGGTCACGTAACTTTATACCCTGTGATGGGCCACAGATTGTCTTTATACCATGTGACGCACCACAACTTAACTTTATACCCTGTAATGTTCCACAGCTTGTCTTTATACCCCGTGTCACATTACAGCTCACTTTATACCCTGTGATGGTTACAGCTTGTCTTTATACCCTGTAACGCATCACAGCTCATTTCGCAAACTTTATACCCTGTGCCGAAGTACAGCTCTTATCAAAACATAATGCGAATGCAAATGTCATGATGCAAGAATGCACGGTCACATGTCAATCAATCAATTAAAACTAGTCTCATTCACATATTCCGGTGTAACAACTCAAGCAAGTCAAGGTTACCTAACTTCCATTCTTAGAACACAAAGAATGGAGTAAACACCCTCATACGTTCCATTTGAACCCTATCAAAGCCTCAAGCATTCATTCTTAACCCCTTAGGTCATTCACGTTGAAGTCCGGTTCAAATATACTACAAAGTACTCTCCGTTGATTCATCGTCCTAAGTCGTGTTCCCAAGACTTATGCTAACCTCAATTAGGTCCTAAGAAGTCCCTAAGGTCACCCAAAGGATCCCCTAGCTTCCCTCTTTTTCCCCTTAACTTCCCACAAAACAGATGGACGTCAGCCCCTGATGTCGATCGATCCACATCCATCTGAGGCACACCGATCTCTCAGTTAACCTACATTGATCGATCTATGTGACGTCGATCCCTCACCTCGATCGATCGACGTCCATCAGAGAGCATCGATCTCTCACACATCCTATATCGATCGATCCACGTACATCTGAAACACATCAGTCTCTCCCTCACTATACATCGATCGATCGATGTACGTCAGTCTCTGACATCGATCGATCGATGTCAACGTTTTCCAGAATTTCCACTACGATTTCTGCAGAAACGGCAGATCCAAATCCCCAATTCGATCCCAATTTCCTTCCAACCATTCCCAAGCCTATTCATCACTATTAATCCACACCTAATTCACCACAACAACACCCTTCACATGCACATCAATGATTCAAGCCTAAAACTCAAACCATCCATCAAAAACCAACTCAAAATCCCATCTTTTCACTCTCCCTTCCCTTCAACCGCAAATAGCAACAAGTAGGGTTCCAGGGATTGGGATTTGCAGGATTCCACCAAATCAACAATAACAACAAACGATTTTCAACATATAGTGGCCGAATCTCAAAACCAAAACACATAAAACATATATAGATTCAACAAAGAGAAACTACTACATGGTGATCCATTTTAATATCAAAATAGGCCTTTTTCATTTGCAAATTGTAGGAACTCATAAGTAGATTACTTGCCTTTTATTACTCGAGGAAGAATCGAAGAACAAACGAGGATTGGATTGAAGATCTTGAAGAGTTCTTCCCTAGGGTTGAAGAAGAAGAGAGGAACCGCCTATGGAGAAGAGGGGGAGAATGGCGACGGTTGTTTTTCTAAATAATGAAAGAAACTGACGTTCTGTCAGTTTTGATGTGGGAAAGGGTGAAATTTGAGTTTCTAAATTATATCCTATTATCCCATTTATCTTAAATGTTTAAATTCAATTATTTAATTCTAAATTAAATACTAATTAGTTCCATCATTTAATCCTTCCATAAATACTAATTAATCTAATATTTAATTCTTAATTCATTACCATTTATTGCCATTAATCCCTTTTAATTTCTTTTATCCTTTAATTATTCTGTGGAGGGTGCGGGGCACAACAGTGGTCGAAGCGAGGGGCTTTGCTGGAGGATTGTGGTACTTCTGGAAAGATGCAGTAGCTGAGATTAAGGTGTTAAGTTGTACTGTCCGAATGATCAATCTGCGGGTCAGCCAGTTGGGTTTTGTGAGCTGGATTCTATCTTTTGTGTATGCTTCCCCAATTGTGGCAGTTCGAGATATGTTTTGTGAGTATGTTGAGCTAATGGAGAATATTATGAAGT
Source organism: Eustoma russellianum (assembly GCA_036186865.1). Lineage (NCBI taxonomy): Eukaryota > Viridiplantae > Streptophyta > Magnoliopsida > Gentianales > Gentianaceae > Eustoma > Eustoma russellianum. The sequence goes on from AP025059.1 coordinate 19,210,675, forward strand.
TTCCTTGGTGTCTCATAGGGGATATTAACTAGGTGACTAAACAAGAGGACAAAAAGGGGGGCCGCCCAGTGGGAGGCTATTCGATGAGAAGAATGCAGAATATGTTCGATGCATGTAGGATGCAGGAAGTCTCCTTCTTGGGACCTAGATTCACTTAGTCCCATAAGCAACCGGGACACTTCTTGATTCAACAACGTCTTGACCGGTGTTGGGTAAATGATCAGTTGTTTGAGTTAGGAGACGAGGTGGATGTCCAACACTTTCCCCGACTACATTAAGACCATAGTCCATTGCTACTCCGTGTAGGTCCACGGCTGAGAACCCGTGAAGTGGATTCATTCTTTCGTTTTGAGGCGGCGTGGATGGAGCATAGAGATTTCCAGGACTTCATTACATCGGCGTGGGTTGACTTCCCTTACAATTTTGTTTGTACACTGAGTGTGTTCAAAGAGAAAATGCAGACTTGGAGGAAGGAGGTGTACGGGAGTCTACGGTTGAAGAAGAAAAGGTGTCTGGTGCAGATTGCGGGGATTCAGCGGGAGCTGGCATATAGACCATCGAGATTTCTTGCCAACCTTGAAAAAGAACTTTCGGGGCAGTATGCAGAGTTGTTGAGAATAGAGAATAGCTATTAATAGCAGAGATCCAAACTCCACTGGATAACTCAAGGCGAAGGTAACACTCGCCTTTTCTATAAAGACATGGCAACCCGCAAGAACAAGGAAGTAATACGCATGCTGAAGAATGCAGATGGCACATGGGTAACTGAGCAGGACAATTTGAGGCATATGATTAGAGACTATTATGTTGATCTGTATGCTGATGGACCAATACAGTTCATTAGAGCGCCATCTTGGACTTTTACCCGCCTGAACCACAATCTGAGGAGAAGCTTGAACCATAGGCTGACGGAGAAGGAAATTGAATATGCGGTTTTCCAAATGGGGCCGTTTAAGGCAGCTGGTCCGGACGGCTTCCCTCCTGTTTTCTATCAACGAAATTAGGAGACTATCAAGACCTCGGTGATTTCTTTTATTGTTGAGGCTTTTCGCAAAAAATGCTTTCCCCCCAAGAGATGAACTTGGCGCTAGTTTCTCTTATTCCAAAGGTGCCAAACCTGGAATCGGTTATGCAATTTTGGTCAATAGCTCTCACCAATGTCATCACAAAGATCATTTCTAAAGTTATTGCAAATAGGTTGAGAAGTGTTATGCCTCAAATCATCCCTTCCACTCAATGCGCATTCACACCCGGACGACAAGCAGCTGAGAATATTATCATTGCGCAGGAACACATTCACACAATGAAATACAAGACAGGAAAGAAGGGCATTATGGTGGTCAAAGTTGATTTGGAAAAAGCATACGACCGTGTGTCGTGGCCGTTTATATGGAGAGTTCTGGAGACAGTTGGATTTAGTGCCTCAATGGTGGATCTTATGATGTTTATGATTTCTTCGGCTAAAACATTGATAATTTTGAATGGTCAACAATTAAAACCTTTTAAGCATTCCAGAGGAATTCGACAAGCTGATCCGGTCGCACCTTATCTTTTCTTGTTATGCATGGACGTGCTTAGTTAGCTTATCTGTAGGTCGGTGAATACAAAGCGATGGAAATCGGTTAGAGCTTCTAGACAGGGTCCGGCTATATCCCACATATTTTTTGCAGACGATTTGTTGCTATTCGGTGAGGCCACGGAACATCAGGCAGCGGAGATGGAAGCCATCTTAGCCGAATTCTGCAAGATTTCTGGGCAACGGGTGAGCCTTAACAAATCAATGGTTTACATGTCTAGGAATACGAAACCAGAAGTAGTTGAATCTTTGAGTTGCAAATTACGAATTGGCCCCACAAACAATCTTGGCTCCTATCTGGGTATGCCAATCTTACATAGCCGTGTCTCACCAGCCACTTATAGCTTTCTCCTATCTAATATCTGTTCCAAGCTGGCGGCCTAGAAGACCAAAGTGCTATCCCAAGCGGCAAGGGCAATTTGGATACGCTCTATCTTGGCAACGCTCCCTGCTTATGTCGTGCAAAAGGCTAAGATTCCGATATCTGTTATTGAGGAAACGGAGCGGTGTCTACGGGGTTTTTTCTGGGATGAGTTGGATGACAATAGACACCTACATTATATCTCATGGGATAAGATTTGCCAGCCCAAGAAGTGTGGTGGATTGGGCATTAGATGTTTACATCAAATGAATGTTGCTTTGCTAGCTAAATTGGGCTGTAAAATACTCACAGAAGAGGAACCTCTTTGGATCCATGTGGTTTTAGCGAAGTATGGTTCATCTTTGGAAAATTCTTCTCGCCAGAATATTTCAGCAACCTGGAGGAGTATACAAAGTGGAGTGCACGGTTTTCGTGACTACATTGATATTAGTCAGGAGACACGCCTGGTTAGGGGGCTCGGATCCCGGTGGTTAAATATGAACGATCATGGACCGGAGAAAGTAGTGCAGGACTCCAGCCAATGCGACCTAAGAGCCCGTAAATCAACCTCCTAAAAAGGTGAACTGTTTCTTGAAGAAGATGCTATGTTAATACCAATGGCCATTGAGGGAGAATGATAATGAGCTGGAGATTTCAGTTTTTGCACGATTTTGTGGCCAGTAGCTGCAGACCTTACTGGATTTACCTTTCTCACTGCCTTACGGCGAATGACACAATGGCTACTTCTCAAATGCCGCTCTAGCAATGGCTTCTGCACTGACTTATCTTGCTTTTTGGGGATTGACAGATTGCTTGTTCAGATAAGTGAGCTCTGGAAGAAGACTAGACAATTTCTTGTGCAAGTGATCATTATCAATGTTGACATGAATTGGATTGCCTAATAAATTTAACGCCCTTAGGGAGTTGTAATTTGCAATAAGATGCCCAAGTGCTTTTGTTGTGGCTATTTTGTTGAAACTCGAGTCTATAACAGCCAGCTTTAGTAGCCTATGCAACCCATCCACTTCACTTATCTTGTTTCCAGCTAGATAAAGCTCCTTGATGAGTCTACAACTTGACAGACCTGGTGGAATGTAAAGACCAAGAAAATTCATCAATCATCAGTAACATCATAAACAAAAGGTGTTCCCGGTGTACCAACCTCCCGCGTTTGCGCAGTGTCCGAGAAGAGGCCTGAGCCTACACAACTTTACACTACACTTTGTGCAAGATGCTGTTTTCGCGGCTCAAACCCATGACCTGAAGGTTACAAAGCAGCAACCTTACCAGTTGCTTCACGGTCTGTCGAACAGTAACATCAGAAACAATGGAAACGCACAGTGGAATAGTTCAGTTGGTACTCGAGTTGGGATTTGCTCCAAGAGGTCAAGGGTTCGAATCTAGGGACAACGCACAGTGTGGGTGTTCCTGTACTGCTAGACTGAAGGCTTGGTTTGTGGGGGGACACCTTGTGTGGGTAACTGCGTAATATAAATTTTAGTCAGGAGAAACGCCAGCTGCAATACCTGAGTCTCCTTCGATAAATGTTCCTGAGGTAAGTATGAACTTCCCCGATAATTCCGACACTACTTATACTATCTCTGATAATCCTGAGAATCCAGATACTACTTATACTACCTTAGAATTTCCTGAAACTAATCCTAAGTTACAGACAAAAGTCCTACCACCAAGAGGTCCCCGGAGATATTCCCCGGAGCATAAGTCTCAAAGGTCACGATATCCAGTGACTGAAGCACGAGGGCTTAGTGCTATGAGCAGTGTGTCGTCAACACCACGGAATGTGCAAGAAGCCAAAACAGTTAAGGAGTGGGGAGATGCCATGAATGAAGAGATGAGGGCACTTAAGAAGAATGAAACGTGGGAACTATGCCCTTTTACCACAAGGAAAGAAACCAGTTGGGTGCAGGTGGGTCTCCACAGTGAAGTATAAGTCTGACAGAATAGTAGAAAGATACAAGGGTCGATTAGTGGCAAAAGGATACACCCAAACCTATGGTATTGACTATGCTGAGACGTTTTCACCAGTAGCAAAGATCGACACCATCAGGGTACTTTTCTCAATAGCAGTGAACAAGGACTGGCCTTTGCTACAGTATGATGTAAAGAATGCATTCCTACATGGAGAACTAAAAGAAGAAGTCTACATGGGGGCTCCACTGGGTTTCGAGGAAAACTTTAGTAGACGTGAAGTGTTTCGGCTAAAAAAGTCATTATATGGTCTGAAGCAGTCCCCCCGTGCTTGGTTTGGAAGGTTCATGAAGGCCATGAAGGAGATAGGGTACCGACAGAGTAATGCCGATCACACGCTGTTCGTCAAACAAAGAGGTAACCTTGTGACGTGTTTAATTATATATGTAGATGACATGATTATCACTGGAAGTTACCAGGAGGGATAGCAGAGCTTCGAAAACAGCTATTCAGAGAATTCGAGATGAAAGACCTCGGAGACCTAAAATACTTCTTGGGAATAAAAGTGAGTCATTCGGAGAAAGGGATCTTTATCTCTCAGCAGAAATATGTGCTAGATCTGTTGATCAAAGTAGGGATGTTGGACTGCAAGCCATGTGAAACGCCAGCTGCAGTAAATCAAAAACTAAGATGGGTTGAAGGAGAACCATTGGTGGATATAGAACAGTATTAGAAATTGGTGGGGAAGCTGATCTACTTATCTCACACGCGACCGGATATTGCTCATGCTGTAGGGGTGGTGAGCCAGTTTATGCACAAGCCGCAGAAAGAACACTTGGAAGCTGTTATGAGAATTGTGAGACATTTGAAAAGAACATCTGGGTAGGGGATACTGTACAAAAAACATGGGCACCTTGACGTTGAAGTATATACTGATACAGACTGGGCAGGAAATCCTAACAACAGGAGGTCTACCTCAGGTTACTTCGCCTTGGTAGGAGAAAATTTGGTAACTTGGAGAAGTAAGAAGTAAAAGGTAGTTGCACTATCAAGTGCTGAAGCAGAGTTCTGAAGGATAGCCAAAGGTGTTATGGAGCTCCTTTGGCTCAAAAAGGTGTTGGCTGACGTGGGAATATCGATGGCTCAACCAGAACAATTGAGGTGTGATAACAAGGCTGCGGTAAGTATCTCAGATGATCCTGTGCAATACGACCGGACTAAACACGTTGAAGTGGATCGACACTTTATCAAAAGAAAAAATTGAAGGGGGCATTGTTGAAATTCCATTTGTACGATCAGAGGACCAGCTTGCAGACATACTCACTAAAGCCGTGACTGGAAGGGTTTTTTGGTCAACATTATGCAAGTTGAATATCGGCAATCCCAATGGTCAACTTGAGGGGGAGTGATAAGAATCCGTATATTTTCAAATGTTAAAAAGCGGGTAGGATATCTTTGATTGTTTGTTGGGATCATAGTAGATATGGAAACAAATTCAAATCCATATCAATCATAATAAATCATATCCCAAGATAGGCTGATTGTGTAGGTTATAAATTGATTTACCGAAAGCTTTGTAAATCAATGAAGAAAAATATTTCATTCACTTACTAGTTCTAACAAGAACTTCATTGATCGATTGATTCAAAGTCCGGTCTTGGTTTTATAATTTGACTTCTTAAATTTCCCTCCATATGTAGTTATGAATCATTGTGAAAACATTGGGTTCTTTGTTTTCTTTTTGCGCTGAACTTACTACAAGATTAACTATTGTAAAGTAGCAGTTGATCGACACAGCTTGATGTAATTTTTATTATGGGTCATCAGGAAACAACCTCTATGTGTTTCTAACACATGAGTATAGTTGCACACACCCGACTCCCATACCCCGCTATAGGCGGGAGACTCTAAGACAATTGGATAATGTTGTTGTTGTTGTTATTTTTCCAATCAATATTACACAGCCGTTAGAATGACTAAAATGTTTCTTCAATTAAAATTAATTTCATTGGACTTCACAACTGTTAATTAGATGGCTGAATGACTAAAATACACTGACCAAAATAGTTAGATTTTAGTAAATTGTGTTTGAGTATTTGGTATTGGTGGCTGAAAGGGATATTCTAGCAGATATGAGAACTTCTTAGAGTTAAAAAAATGTAGAAAAATAAAGTTAACTTAAATAGATATACATGTATTAATACAAATGATTTATTCAGTCTCATGAAAACCATAAAAGTAAATAGTTGTAATCGATTACTTCACACTTCTAATTTTTAACAAACATTACACCTAGTGTCCACATGTTGCATTCATATGTTGTGTAATATGATAAAGTAACACAAATCTAGTCCCTCATAAGATATGAGCATGTAACATGAAACAATTGTTTATGGATTAGCACTCAAAGCGTCGCGTACTTATTAGAGCACTGTCTTTCCAAATTCACTTGGCTTTAGCACCATCTAAAGAATCACTAGATAGAAAATATAAGTCAAATACTACATATCTGAACAATCTGCCGAATCCATTTAGACACCCACACAATGTGGAGACAAGGACTAGAAATTTCGTCCTTATTAGCTAAACTACTTTAGGAGGAAACAAGAGAGAAAAGAGAGTCCTTAGATGGAGTCGGGCAAGACAAAGCCGAAGGCAATTATAGCAGGAGGAAGCATAGCTGGGATTTCCTGTGCACATGCTCCTGTTACAGATACCGACAGTACACATTTTTGTATGTAAACTGTATCATGGCGCTCTTCCACTGCAGGATAACTTGCAGCGAATCATGATTACTGGATTGCACTTGCTGCCCCTTCTATCTCTCTTTCTCAGCTACAATAGATCATCTCTTTCTACGTTATACTTCTATTGGGCAACTTTGGTCACATTATGCTTCTTTACTCGATGGTCCACAACTGCTTCACTACTCTTTGTGGTAATATCTCCTAGCCTGCTGGACTTCCACACGTGGTGGCACTCTCAAGGGATGTTTGCGTATTGTAACTCCAGGTTTGATTCTGTGGAATATTTGACAAATGTACACATCTGTTGTGTTTGGAAAGGAGTTTTGGTCATCTATCAAACTACAAGAAATGATAACACAGATATATCTATATTTGGTGTTGCGCTCAGGTAGGCACAAAGCATGATGGGATGTGGTGGTGTTGGAGAAAACCATATCACCCCCAGATGGAAGCCCGACTGGTGCCGGTGTTGGAGTTGATCCTTTCTGATCCTCAGCTCCTTCACAGCATCAACTTGCCCATGTATATTGATCAGGTAGGTAGAAGGATATACACTTTAGTCTTCACACACACACACCCCCCACCCCAGCAATGAAAGAACAATAGAATCCCATCTCATGTTTTTGTATTGGTTGTCTTCTTGAATTACTGGCTGGTTCTGTTTCCATAATTTCAGTCATTCAAGTGTCTAGAGAAATAGGGAGCAGGAAACTTAAATTCTGCACTTGAGGAATATCAGTGTACTCGGCCGTCAGTCAATGCGGCACAAGTCCTACATTCTAGGGAGCTAGGACGCGTAAAGCAGGGCCTGGACCTGTTTGATAGCCTAACTTTTGATCCACTGACCGCAACTCCAGAAGAATGTGAAGTGTTGAAAGAAAGTAATGTTCCTTTCTTTTCTGATGTGCCCTCAGTACTCGGGTAGACATTAATGGTGGTCTCCTTCGAATAAAGCTATTGCTACCTGTACTTGGTAGCAAGTCGTGGATTGGTACATGACGCCTTGCATTCATCTCTATGTGCTTGGGAGGAAGTGTTGGAAAAAGCACGTAAAAATGTTCTAAAAAAGTGCTTCAAATTTATATAAAAACATGTAAAAAGTTTGATAGGATAAACGAGTTAAACTTGGATTGGATCAAAGGAAACCAAACTCTGATTTTGAGTTTGGTGTGTGAGATTATACTCTGAATTCTGAGCTTGGCATCAAAGACCGAATGTTTGGTCTGACCACTAAGTTCGCTTGTCTGATTCTAAAGCTTCTGTTTTTTGACCGAATGCAACACTAAATGTTCGGGAAGGAGGTTTATCGAACATTCCGTCTTGAGTTCGGTCTCAAGTATTCAGTTATAACATTCAAATCATTTGAATTGTGAGTTCAGTCTGAGAGACCGAACGTTCAGTCGACTTTTAGAAGCAGAATTATGCTATCTTTTCATGAAGTGATATACCTTTTGCAACTTGAAACACCTCATTTCTACCATGAGCGATCATAAACTAACTTCGGAAGTTAAATTCTACATAGAGCTTTTAAATTAACTTATTTCTTATTAAAATCAAAATGTATAAATACAAGAATCCTAAGATTTTAAATATATATTTTTTTTGTCAAAATCTGTAGAATTTATTCCTTTTATTTCTTCTTCTTTCTCTAATATTAAATTCGTAAAGCAAACAACAAGAAGAAGTCGTTATATCATAGAAAACATTTGCTAATAGTTTATATTGCTCAATTTGTAGAAGCAAGATTGCTTTAAGGACAGTGTAACATGGGTTATGTCTCAGCTATTTTCTTCTACATTGTTTTCATTTTCTTTCAGTTTAGTTACCATATCTTAGCCGAAGTTTCCAATAATCTTAAAGCGATTTTCTTGATATAGATACCAAACAACCTATGGTTTCCAATATGTCTAAGTTGAAGACATTCGATGGCCAATACTTTATGAAATGGTCCAAAAAATTTTTGTTATTTCTTGAGATGCTGTCTGTTTCTATTGCTCTCACAAAGTTGTTCCCAACAATGATCTCATGTTGATGCTACCAAAAGTATCAGAACCCAGTCCTGCAATTGCTATAATGACATAGATGATGACCAGGATAGCTTGGTGGAATGTTGGGTTATGATGTTCTTTTTGACCAACACATAATTGAAATACTTAAGGAACCCGTTGAAGATTTTAATCAAAACTATGTCTCTAATAGTCGTTTTACTAGTGTTTTTGTTCCTCAAGAGCATGTGTCTAACAATACTATTCAAATCCCACAAAGTTTTGGTTTTGGGAATCCGACCCAACTCCCCGGTTGGCCCATCTCCAGCCCCTTATAATTATTATTGTGGCCAAGTTCTTAGAGAAATCAAACAGGTCAACAACGATGGAGTAGTTTCTCACATGGTTGATGATGTTTCAGTTTGTTCCTCTATTCCACGTAAAACAATATTTTGCGATAGAAGTAGCAACCACTTTGAAATATATGTAATGAAAAACTACTTTGCAGAGAGATCAACGTACTATCACCCTCAATTTTTTCAACCTGTGGAGGTTGAAGTTTCCTTGAGATGTTATGGTTTACAACAAACCGGTTTTTAAAAGAGCTAAAGTTATGCATGTCTAAAAAGTGTTGGATGAAAGATAAAAATGGATGCAGAAATCCTTCACAATGAACCATAGAAAGAAATCAATGAGAATATCAATCTGGTAAAAAAATAAGAAGTTCAGTGAGGCCATCATTTTCTTCTTGGTAACCGTTGTTGGTGGCACAACAAAAGAGTTGGTAGACATCATAAAATTCATTGCAATCAGTGGATATTTATTTTCTGAATTTCCATAGTTTTCTTTGCAAATGCATAAGAAATCCAAGCAGTTGGAAAGTTGAAAGTGCTCTTGAAGATAACTTTGTTTACAGGATTGGAGTTGGCAATATGTTCCATGTTCCTATTATATTTAATAATTGATTTCTGAGTCGCTACCAAAAAAGGCTAATATCGTTGGTTTTGTTCTACATATGTGATCTGTTCATTCTTAATAGGCTTCCATCATATGTGATTGATTTACTTATCTTATGCTATGTAAGAAAAGGTTGTGAAAATGCTAATGCTATTAAGAGAATAAATAAGATGAATATTATTTCATGAGAATGATTAAAAGCAGGTAACACATGTTTTGTTGGTGACTTGTAGAATAAAAAAATCTATGTATGTATTTAAATATATGACATAATTTGGCTTGATGTTTTAAAAAAGATTTTATGTTTAAACCATTTTATGAGGTTTGTAATTGACTTTGTCATTTGAATAGGGATTTCATGTTAAAAATAAATTTGTCAAGACGTTCAAATGTGACACGTGCTAGTTGTGTATAATGGCAAAAGCATTTTATGGTTGAGTAAAAAAAATCTAAGAGATGAAAATTTGATATCTTGCTTTCACCTTCTGAAAACAGAGTTTCATATTAAAAATGAAATAGGTAAGACTAGTTATGTTTGTGATTTCATGATGGTCCATACGTGTAAATGAAGATTTCTTATCTTAGGTATTTGATGTATTTGTGGATATGCTGGAAAGAGTTTTGTGAAAAACTTAGAAATCATTTAAGATGGATTTCTAGACTTGGATGTTAGCATTTAAGTTAACTTTATATAAGTGTTGTGAGTTGGACCTATTTACCCGAGTTGTCATTTATAAATTATATTTCAAGAATGATAAATCTATTTCATGTTATAACACTTGGTCTATTTGATATAATTTTAGAATCAATAATTGAGTTAATAATTGGCAATTGTCATTTAATTAACAAGCAATTCTTTTGAATCAGGAGCATGAATAAGACGCAATGAAAGAGGAAAATAGAAGATATTATGCTATCTAGAATATTTCTTGATTTGAAATTTTATTAATGATATACAAGTATAATTCAAGAAAGTATGTAAACCTGTATATGATATAATGATGCTTATACACCTATATAAGATAGTATATATGCATAAGCCAAAATTTTTTGTTATGATGTCTGTTGATATCTATTTTATCATGACGATAAATAAATTTTATGGATTGTCAGATGTACATTTAGTGTAACGTGTAATGGGTATATAAGTTGAGTGCTTATCTGCTTATGTTCTTAAACAAGAATCACTGAAAGGCAAAGACTTGAGAATGTGCTAGCACTTGATTTGATGAACGATACAATCTTGTGAATTACTCATGAGTTTCTTTAGGATAAATCATAGACAATGTGAGGTCTGTGAGAGTTGTCCGGTTTAAAATAACCAAGTGTAAATTAGTTCTTGTGACATCGAGATGGATGATATTATTTCATTTGATGTGAGCTCTATGTGAATGCAACCCAACCTCTATCAATAGAGATCCTAGAAAAGAGATTGAATAGGTAAGAACAAGTCATAGAAGAGTTCTAATCAATACTATCAAACTTGTCTCTCTCTATGGTGTTGATGTAGATAGTGCTTGCTGCAAGTTTTTTAGGACGAGATTTTAAGAATCTCTTGATGAAGTTAATCAACATGTTTATGGTTATGGGAGCAGTACACATAATGAATTTCATATATATAAGTGTGAAAGTGGTGCCGCTCCTTGTATAAATTTGGAATAGCTCACTAGAGCACTCACGATACCTAAAACCGATGCATGGCCAAATTCGTAGAAAAATGTGAACCTGTATGGAGTAAAAAATGACATGTCTTTTGGTTGTTTATATAAACAATAGAGAAATATGATTCAAGACGTCTATGTCATCTTATTTCACTGTATATACTTCCATTTGTACTAAGTGACGATTGAAGATGCAAGTCATCGTCCATTATGCGTCAACGTCTTTGTTTAATATCAGAGAGTCTAGTTTATGATTGTTCATGGATGTTTTTACATAAATTTAGATCATGTGGGGGATTGTTGGTGAAAGCACATAAAAGTGCTTTAGAAAAGTATTCAAAGTTTATATAAAAACATGTAAGATGCTTGACTGAAAAATGAGTTAAACTTGGATTCGATCAAAGGAGACCAAACTCTGATTTTGAGTTTGGTGTGTGAGACCATACTCTGAATTTGAATTGGCGTCAGAGACCAAATGTTCGGTCTGACAATACTCTGAATTCTGAGTTCGGTGTGTGAGTTTGGTCGAATTCTGAATTTTCTATTTTCTAACCGAACGCAACCTCAAACGTTTGACGATTAAGTTTACCGAACGTTCTATCTCAAGTCGATCTCAAGTGTTCAATTGCAATTTCAACCATTTGAATTGTGAGTTCTGTCTTAGAGACAAATGTTCAGTCGACTTCTGGACAGCAAGATTTTATGCTTTCTTTTCATGAAATGATGTAAAATTTTGAACTTGGAACACCTCTATTCAACTTTGAACGACCATAAACTAATATTGAAAGTTAAATTCTACACAGAGTTGTTAAATTAACTTCTTTTTGTTAAAATTAAAGCTAGAAATGCATGAATCTTAAGATTTTAAAGATGTACTTTTTGTGAAAACCTATATAATTTATTCTTCTTTTTTTTGTTTATGTCTAATATTAAAAACTTCGATGCAGAAGTGCAATCTTTTTTCGTAGAGCAAAAGACAAGAAAAAATCGTTATATGTTGGAAGTATTTGTTACTAGTCTACTTTGCTAAGTTGATGGAAGCAAAATTATTTTAAGAACAATGTAACATTTGTTACGTCTCGACTATTTTCTTCTTTTTTATTTTCAAAATTTTTTTTCTATTTGGTTATCATATCTTAGCCTAGGTTTCCAACCGAGAACTGCCATAAAACTGGACGTTTTGGGCTTCAATCTTGGATTATCTATTGTTAACCATATTAGAGTCATTCTGAGATGACAAAAAAGCAGATTACATCCGTCAAAACACACTAATGGCCAGGGAAAGTAATGCGTTGGATCGAGAGCATAGCGTGATCCGTATTGGCTGAGCTAGTTGAAAATTTGAACGACGATTCTTTAACTGTTGTCATGCTACTCATGCCTACTTCCTCCCCATCTCCCTTAAGTAAAATCAGTGGAAAAAGACTGCCTTCAAACGTTTATGTCCGAGAGTATATGCCTTCAAACTGGCAAGGTACACTTATGCCTGCTCCACCACCAACTTTCAATATATGGTTGCACCTTGGTCACATGGAACGAAGAAATAATATTTTTATAATGGATGAACCTATTTGAGAGAGTAGGGAAAATAATTTAATCACAAAAAGAAAAAACGAAAAGAGAAAAGGGAAAATATCTATACTTACACATTGTATATAACAACAACATTATCACATTGTTTCAGAGGCTTTCGCCTATATATTTGAGGGTCGGATGTACGCAACCGTACTCATGTGTTAGAGAAGTTGTTTCCCGATGATCCATGGTGATGCGTCATACTGTGTTGATCAACTGCTACAGTGCAATCAATTGAGTGAGTAATTTTTCTTTATTTCATCGTATTCCAAAGTCAAGGAAGAGTGTGTCTATTTTGTAATATTAAAGTAAAGAGAGTACTTACCTTAAACGTTATGATGAAAACAGAAGCCCTCACAGTGTCATTTACGATCTTATCTATACCTTATACATCTTTATTTGATGTTCTTATTTATTGCTGAGTTGCAATATTTGGAATCAAAACTGACTGAAAACCGACGTTGCAATTTACACTGTGAGAACATAAGCCCTCAAAGAGTTATCTACGATTTTATAACAACCACATGTAGCAATAATCTAAGGTGCACGGGTTACCTTCATATGAGAAGCAAGTAGTTCCCATGTAAAGGAGAAAAAGAAAAGCTGATGGAAATTGGATCACATAATACTCTCCTATTCTAAAAATATTGTCATAATTTCAATTTTGACTTGTCTAAAAAATATGTTTACTTTCTAAACCTGGTTATATGTCAAAGTTTCTATTCCCGATGAATCAATACTGCCATGATTTTCTCTAATTTTGTCTCAATTAACCAGCTAATAGTGGAAAAAATAATGAATAAAGTAGTTTGACTTTTTAAATTATGTTAAAGTCAAATTATGATAATGTTTTTAAGAGGGCGGGGTAAGTAGTAGGTTTTTGGCCGTGGACAATATTTAGTGCCCGCCTTTCCAAGCCCTTCTTTGCCAAAACCCAAAATTTGTAGTTGCATTACTAGCGAGCACAAAAATATTCATGATGCTAAAAAACAATTCAAACATTAGAAACTAACCGGTCCTTAAGGAAGAAAAGAGAAAATGCGTCACAAAAAAAGCCCAAAAAAAAAAATGGAAAACGTTTGTTACTTCAGATAGCATGCCAAAGAATTGACGCTTCACATGGAGTTAGGACATACAAAATGAAAAATGGCAAGCAATCAATCTGTTATGAGCAAATAAATTACAAAAACTTCTACTGGATTTCAATAATGCTTGATCAGCCCAGTCTTGAAGACATTTGGTATCTATAGAAGAATGCAACTTCTTAGGCGCTCAGATACTGAGATTATGCATAATCCTTCCTACGTCTCAAAAATATTATTGGAGTTGATAAGTGATGAGCCCAGAACTCAGCTGCTAGATACAGCAACTACCTTCTCCGCTAGTCAACAAATAGTCAACAGAAGGTATGTCCAGCACAACCTAACCCCTGGTGATCAGCGAAGTATACCTCTGCTCGGCAAGGTACTCGTTTCTGGTCGGCTCCAGCAGGTGAATTCATAGTAATCGCACAAGTAGCTTACAATTCTCCAAGGAATCAAGCTCAGCCTCGACCTCGGCCTCGGCCTCGAGTCCAGCCTCGACCTCGGCCTCCTCTGGGGTTCACCCCCTGGTAACTCTGCCAGGTCAGACACGGTTTTTACTATGTGCTAGCTGGGCCCTACCAGCGCACCTCTACAGGCTCCTGCCAGGTGTCAAGTGTAGCCCCAACCAGCTAAGCATAGTTCCACATGGCAAGCATGTAGGGACAAGAGTCACCGTTTCTGGCTCACAACGTGTCATTTTCTCTGCATCTAGCACATGCATTAGACAGGACAGACACATAAAAGCAATAAACTAGAGAGAGAAAGAGAAGCTGAAAATGATTGACCAACTTTTCACGATCTTCTCCACAGTGAAAAAAGAAGAGTCCGGGTTCATCAGAAACCTACAAAAAAACCTTTTCTAAATATATAAACTCTCTGCATTAATGGCCCAGACTAACTTGAGCGTCGGAGGGTTTTGCCCGGGGCATTAGTCCCGGGGTCCCAAACGTCGTTTTCTGCACAGGATAGTAGGTGTAGAACTAGTCAAAAGGTTGACGGACGACTAACGGCGAACTTTCTTCGGATCATCTCTGATCCTTGGTGAAGATCCGGCTTCACCATTTGGCGCTAGAAATAGGGCCTGAACCTCCGTTTACTCAAATTTCTTAGAAGCTTTATAGTTTAAAATGGTTAGAGGTCGACACAAGGGGCTGGGAGAGTCTTCTCACCCGCGTCGACGTGAAGCTGTCTGTTCAGGTCCACTAGAGCAGGCCTCTAGGGAACCAGAGCGGCGTCATCATCAAGCTCCCGGGGTAACCCCCAAGGAGCGAGAGAAAGCGATGAAGTATGTTGCTGAGAATTTGGAAGTATTCGAGGTCAAGGCCGTGGTTGAGCGGCTTAAGGGCAAACGCCCCGAAGCCGAAAATATGAAAGAGGATCTGCCCCCCCTTCACTGTAAGGGCGGATCTCGTCAGCAATCCACTTGTCCCCCTGAAAGATTCATGGCTGACGCAAGAAGGGGAAGTTCCAAAGCCCCCACAGTGGTGTCGATGCCTTTGGCCAGACAGCGTCTGGGCACAAGGTCTCGATCCTTTAAGAGTGTATCGTAAGAGGTCAAGGATCCCCGTAGGCCGAAAAGCCATTATGAGGAGCCTCGACTAGAGTATGTGCAAATAGTGCAAGAAAGCCCATTTTCTTGGGACATAGCAGAGTATATGGCTCTAGACAATTTCAAAGTCCCAAAAATGGACACCTATGATGGTACGTCTAATCCCACAGACCATCTATTCAAGTTCCAAACAGCCATGAGCCTCAAGAATATCCCAGATCCACTGTGTTGCAAGACTTTCCCTATGTACCTCCGGGGGAAGGCTCGAAGGTGGTTCCAAGAGCTCCCACAACAATCAGTGGGGTCTTTCATACAATTGGCACAAAAGTTCAAATCTCAGTTTTTGTCCAGTACTCCCTTTGTAGAGAATTCTTCACATCTGATGACCTTGAGACAGGCACCTGAGGAGTCGGTGTTGAAGTATATGCAATGCTTTTCTGATGAGTCACTTCAGGTCAGTGACAGAAATGAAGGAGTCAAAGCTGCAGCATTCATAAATTGCCTCAGGGCTGGACGCCTGTTTTCCTAACTGGTCGAAGGGGGGCTCACATCATTAAGAGAGTGCCTAGAGAAGGCACACCAAATCTCCCGAGGAGAGGGGGCCAACAGGCTGAAGCGAGAGTCCGAGCAAGGAGCTCAGCGAGAGGGCCGGCCTAGTTCATCCAAGGAGGGTCAGTAAGAAGGAAAGGACCGCGGTCAGCACAGTGCATTCGATCGAATGGGTGGACGAGGCAAGGGTGGCAGAGAAGGTCTGCCCCTCCTGGACTCTAAAGATAGAATTCTTTCAGTCATGGAAAAGGATGGCTTAAGGACTGACCCAAAAACCCTTGCTGGACCGAGGGATAAAAGGGACCTTAAGCTATACTGCCGCCATCATCGTGACATCGGCCATGACACAGAAGACTGCAGGCAGTTGGCGTAGGCCATCCGACAGTTGATAGAGCAGAATCAGTTAATGCAGTTTTATGACCCACGTTCTCGCCTGTATAACCGGTTAAATTTTCGCCGAAGCCCACAAAAAGATAAATGCCGACGCGAGTAGCCACCTCCGTGCCCTAGGTCAGACGATGATGAAGACCAGGGCCGACGTGGGGCTGCACGTTAGACCCAGGTCAACTCCATTATTTTCACCATTGCAGGAGGTCCGCCACAGCCAAACCTCGGGGAGTCCAGCTCGGCAGGTACCTCAGCTGGTCCACCCGCCAAGAGGGCCAGATTAACTAAGGAGCTAACTTATGGACCAGAAGATTCTATCCCTCTTGGCTCCAACAATACTGGTTTGGTGATAGATTTGTGTGTACACCTAGCTCCCAATAAAATTTTGAAAGTGCGACGGGTGTACATAGACATAGGCAGCGTTGTAAATATTATGTATTACAGTGTATATAGGCAGTTGGACCTTCCAGATTCTTTAATGAGGCCACTTACCACTTCACTATATGGTTTTACTGGGGCCGCAGTTCGGCCGGCAGGTCTGGTCACTCTCAACATCAGTTTTGGATGACTCCTAGCATATCGCTGTCTGTGGGCAGACTTTGTTGTAATCAAAGAAAGGTTAGCATACAACATTCTTTTGGGAAGGCCAACTTTAGTGGCCCTAGAAGCCGTAGTATCACCCTTACACGTTAGTATGAAGTTTCTCACCTCGGTGAGGGTGGAGACCATTCAAGGAGATATACAAGTGGCACAAAGTTGTTATGTTATGGCCACGCAGGGCGGTGGTGCGATCCAGCAGGTCAGTTTGGATGACTTGATTCCTTTAGCTGAGGAGCGACTGCAGTCAGATGACGTAGTCCAGGAGTTTATCCTTGATCCACTTCGACCCGACAACACTATTAAGATTAGGACGTGGATGCCAGCCGAGCTGCTGGACCAGCTCCAAGCTCTGCTAAGAGAGTTTGCTGTGATCTTTGCATGGACTGCAGAGGATATGCCAAGAATTCCATCAAGCCTGGCAGAGCATAAACTCAATGTTGACCCCTACATGAAACCCATCAAACAGAAGAAGCGAAACTTCGCTTTTGAAAAAGGAACAAAGTAATTGCAGAAGAGGTCAAGAAACTCCTTGCTGCAAAATTCATTGTAAAGGTCTTGTACCCGGTATGGTTGGCCAACCCTGTGGTGGTCCCCAAACCAGATCAGACGTGACGGATGTGTGTTGACTACACCGATCTCAATAAGGCATGCCCAAAAGACTGTTACCCACTGTCCAAGATTGATAGGTTGGTGGATTCGACTCTAGGGTATGAGATTTTTGATTTTCTAGATGCCTTCAAGGCCTACCATCAAATTATCATGGCTAAAGAAGATCAGGAAAAGACATCATTTATCACATAGTCAGGCACTTACTGTTATATCAGCATGTCATTCAGACTGAAAAATGCTGGGGCTACCTACCAACGTTTAGTCAATTCTTTGTTCAGCAAACAGATTGGCCGAATTATGGAGGTATACATAGATGATATGCTCATTGATAGTAGGACTCTTGATTAGTATATCCAAAATTTGCGGGAAGTTTTTGTTATACTAAGGGATTCATGCATGAGGCTGAATACAAAGAAATGTACCTTTGGAGTACGTACCAAAAAATTTCTAGGGTACATGGTTTCCAAAGAAAGGATGCAGGCTAATGCTGTAAAGATCGAAGCCTTACAGACCATGCACCCACCTCGGAATATCAAAGAGGTTCAGAGGTTAACTGGCCAGATTGCTGCCCTGAGAAGGTTCCTCTCTAAATCTGCTCAGAGGTCACTTCCCTTCTTCCAAGTTTTGAAAAAGAATACTGCTTTCCAATGGTACGATCAGTGTCAGAAGGCCTTCGATGATTTGAAGAACCACTTGGCCGAGGTGCCGATGCTAACCTCACCTCTGCCCGGTGATGTCATACCCCATACCTTTTAAGTACGACTTTTAACAATTAGAAGTCAACTTTAAATATAATTTCATTCAATGTATTGATTTACGAGGCTTAGTTAGATAAAATATAGGTGAGAAAATAAGCAAAAAGGGTGAAATTAAGAAATTAGGCTGAAATACCCAAAATACCTCTCCCCACTTAAATGATGTCGGAGTTACATAATTGAGTATAACTCCCCAAAAGAGAGCGGGCCACCAGTTACAACACAAAGAAGAGGAAGAAACGACCGGAGAGAGAAGGAGAGGAAAAGAGAGAGAAAGAAGAAAGGGAGAAGAAGAAGAAGAAAGAGTAGCCAACCTAGATTCAATCCTTCCCGCGATTCTACCAAACATTCGTAAGACTACTTAGAAGCAAAGGCAAGTAATCTTTCTATACGCTTTACGCAGATTTTGATTCCAACAGGCCCTATGTTCTTATAAAGAGAAAACTCGGATCACACATTAGTAATCTTGATTTGTGTATGTTACATGCTCTACTATATGTATGTGTTGTTGTTTGCTTGAGTAAAGTCATGTTGTTTGGACCAAATTCTGGAAACAGTTATGTGGTGAATGTTGTTGTTAAATATGCCCATAAAAGTGTCATCCGTGTTGTATTTATTGTATTGTTGTAAGTTCTTAAGTTTATTAACGTAACTTAGATGATTTGAGAGTGTTTGAAGGAAGATGAAGGATGAATGATGGGTTGTTATAGATTTTGTTGTGTTGGAAAGTTTGAGGATACGTTGGAAGTTGTGGGTGGTAGAAGGCTTAGAGTGGATACGTTTTGACATGTTTAAAATCAATTTATGTTAATTGTGTGTTCAGCATGATGAATATAGGTGGTAAGATGGATCTTGAAGTGTTTAACATGAAAGGGGTGAAGGAGGAAGATGATGGGGAGACGTTACTACAGAAATTTGCAGTTCTGGAATTGTCAGAACACTTCGAAAACATACATTAGGCGCTCAATGTCACATTAGGCGCCTAAAGTAGGCGTTCAATGTGTTCCAGTGCATTCCAGAACACTTCGAACACATACATTAGGCACTTCATGTCACCTAAGGCACCTCATGTAGGCGGTCGATGTGTCACAGCACATTCCAGAACACTTCGAACACCTCTGAAGGTGTTCGATGTCACATAAGGCGCTTCATGTAGGCGTTTGATGTATACCAGCACATTCCAAAACACTTCGAACGCCCAGAATATGCGCTTTACGCCTTAAGCGCCTCCTGAAGGCGTTCCAAGTGTACTGGAAGTTCCTTTTGACCCATTATGCGCTCCATGTATGTGAGATACCTTTATTCTCTTCCATTGCTCATAAAGTACAAGTGTTTTTTTTGAAGGGTTCTTGAGTTGTAAACATTAAGTGTGAATGAGTAAGGTTAAGTATGAATTCAAAGTGAATTTGCAGTACGAAAGGGCGTGAAGTGATACGAATAAGGTGTGCTTGAGTTGTAAACATTAAATGCAAATGAGTAAAGTTAGGTATGAATTCGAAGTGAGTTAGCAATAAGAAAGGGCATAAAATGGTTTGAATAAGGTGTGTTTGAGGAAGTATGAATGAGCAAGGTTAAGTGTAAACTCGATATGAATTTTTGTAATACGAAAGGACGTATGAGCATTCTGCATCACGACATGAACACTTTGCGTTTCGACATGGTTTTGTTTTGCGAAAAGAATACGAGTTTGAAAAGAAGATTAAAGTTTTCGAAAAGCAACTATGGTTGTTGGTTGATCGCAGGGTATAAAAGTCACTCCTGCAAACGCAGGGTATAAAAGCGTGACCTGTGAATCAACAGCAGGGTATAAAGTATTTTATGGGGCCGTGGACCTATCAGCATGGAAAATAAAGTTATGTTATGGGGCCGTGGACCTATCAGCACGGATGTAAAGATATATGTTTTGGGACCGTGGACCTATCAGCATAGGGTATAAGGTTATATGTTATGGGGCCGTGGACCTTTCAGTATGGGGTATAAAGTTATATGTTATGGGGCCATGGACTTTTCAGCACGGGGTATAAAGTTCTGTTTGCTGTGGACTGATCACCCACATGGTATAAAGTTCTGCTACGCGAAGAATATGATAAGAAGAAATATGAAAAGTTTTGTGAAATGACACACGTGATATGTTTACGAAAGAAGACATATGCATGGGTTTTGTGTGTGGTTTTGAAGAAGTATATGCATCATGTTACATGAAGCATAAGATTTGACATGCAAGAAACGTTACTAGTAAATGTTCTGTTTATATAGTATGTTTGGCTCTATATGTGTTGGTTTCATTTTGTGTCTCAATTAAGTGGCTTATATAGATTTGATGAATCGTTATAAAGATGTTATTTGCCAACGCGAGCACCTTATTTTGGGCGTTGATTTATATACTGGTGACTCGTCGTGTGTGATCCCGTAAGGTGTATAGACGGGTTACTTGCGAGTGATGTTTTCGCTAAGAACAAATACTCTATCTTCTTTTCAGGTGAGCCAGAGTACGAGATGATTCTTGTAGAAGATATCGGCGAGTTGGCTCATTGGGATGATAGCACTACAATGGACAGGCTTACAGTCCTTATCATTTAGTTGAAGGATTTACTGTTAAAACTTCGTATTGGAGGATACTTTAGACACTCTTCCTGACACGCTTTATTTCTGCTGTATTTCATTAGGGATATTATTGTTATTGAAGTTTTTTAATTCTACGACGTTTCTGCCAATTTATCTTACATCATGAATGAGTGTGTTTGATCTGCTTTGACGCTTCGTAGTTCTTGTAGTAGGCTACAGCAAGTGTACTGGTACCGATGTCCAGTATCGGGCCGGTACGCTACAGGTGGTATCAGAGACTAGGCTTCAGATCTATCTCGGAAACTTAGGTTCATGATCTTTTAGCAATTTAAGATATGATTTTTCCTTAAGTTTGATCCTTAGGTATAAGTGCTGAATATCTAGAGTCTAAGTATAATCTGGCTGGGTGTGTGCGAGTACGTATATCACTTAACTTTCTATGTTAATCATTTTATTTCATACCCCACCGATCTCTTAGACACAATTTTGTGATGCCCTTCTGAAGTATTATATGTTGAGACAGAAATCTTAGACAAGATAAGGGCGTTCGACAGGCTGAAACAGGGTCGTATGATGGTGTCGGAGTATGTCGACAGTTTTCATGTTTTGAGTAAATTCGATCCTACCATTATGTCTGATAATCGTTTAAAGATGACAAGGTTCGAGCGAGGTTTGGATTCAATAATTCAGTCAGCAATAGTAAATGCGGGGATGAGAACCTGTGAGGACATGCTGGACATGTGCTTTCGCATCGAGAGTGATTTCCGCAGAATAGCAGAAAGAGAGGCCGGTGCAGGATACTCTAACAGAGGTAAGAGGCCAAGAGAGGAGATTGGAATTGGTGGTAGGTCTGGACATTGGGTTAAGATTCAGAAAAAAGGCCCGGCCGGGGAAATTTTTAGAGACCCTCACCACAGAGTCTAGTTGTACACCAAGCTACATGAGTTTGCCGTATTGCAATAAGAGCCATGACCGTGAATGTGGAAAGTTGGCAGGGGTATGTTACCGATGCGGACAAGTGGGTCATCTCATTAGAGATGAAGCGGCTCAGCAGCTAAGGACGAATACCCGCATTCATGTCATGACTGACGCGGATAACTAAGAAGCTATCGACGTGGTATGAGGTACAAATTTAGTGAATAAGATATTGGACAATGTACTTTGCAATAGCGGTGTGAACCATTCTTTCGTGGCAAAGGGATTCGTTAAGCGCCTTTGTGATTCACCAGAATGGTTAGAGACTTCGTACCGTGCCCAAGCGGCTGAGATCAAATTGTGATTTCACACCAGTTGTACAAGGATTGTAGGTTAGAGTTCGGAGAGCAAATGTTCTCTTTCATACTGATTCCTATTCAGAGGTACGAATCCGACGTCGTATTGGGACTGGACGGATTGGCCAAGTATCACAACAACATTGACTCGATTAAAACAAGTGGCAGTTAAGAATTCTGAGATGGAAGATATAACCTTCCAAGCAGATTGCTGTTGATTCGAAGAAAGTTGAAGTTATCACCGAGTGGTCTAGACCAACGAATGACACCGAAGTGCGGAGTTTCTTGGGTCTAGCTAGTTATTACAAGAAGTTGTCGAAGGATTCTCGACAATGGCGATGCCCTCAATCGCCTTACTCAAAAGAAGTCCAAGTTTGAGTGAACAGCAGAACGCGAGAAAAATTTCACGGAGCTTAAGAGGAGGTTAACCACAACTCCAGTATTGGCTCAATCCTCCAGTACTGACGGGTTTGTGATATATAGTGATGCGTCAAAAAGTGGTCTAGGTATGTAAACTGTAGCGTAAGTTATGATTTTCCATCCAAATCAAGTTTAGTTGATACCTCACTTGTAGGTTGTGTATTGATGCAACACGAACGAGTTATCGCATATGCCTCAAGACAGTTAAACATGATGCAGCAAAGATGGCTGGAACTACAAAAGGACTACGACTTAACCATTAATTACCATCCAGGAAAAGCTAGTAAAGTGGCCAACGTATTAAACAGAAGATCTAACCATGCGCGACAGTCACCACTTGAGAGAGAAATAGAATAATTTAACTTGGATTCGGTTGAATCTATGGTTAATGTTTTTGCATCATTGATCGTCACCCCGAGTTTGATGGATTGGGTGAAAGAAGCTCAAAAGAAGAATAAGACTGTGGGTGATATTGCTGGGAAACTGAGGTATAGTCAGGTTGATGGATTTCAGACCAATGTGGATGGGAGCTTATGTTTATAGGAAAAGTGTGTGTACCTGATTTAGATGAGCTAAGAAAAGAAAATTTTGCAATGGGCTCACAGGTCAAGGTTATCGATAAATCATGGTAGCACCAGAATGTACAGAGATCTATAAGAATATTATTGGTGGTGTAAGGTGAAGCGGCATATTGTGGAGTTCATTGAGAGATGTCTCGTGTGTCAGCAAGTTGGGGATGAACACCAATGACCTGGTTGGATTATCGATGCCGTCGGAGATTCCAGAGTAGAAATAGGAACGTATCACGATGGTCTTTATGGCTGGTTTACCAAGAACAAAAAGTGGATATAACGTGATTTTGGCGATTGTGGATTGGTTAACCAAGTCTGCACATTTTCTACCTGTCTAGAGAGAAATATCTCTTGATAAGTTGGTAAGTTTGGATGTGGACAACATTGTCAGCCTGCACGGTGTTCCCATGAGCATAGTGTCTGATCGAGATCCATGGTTTACTTCAAGTTCTGGACAGCATTTTAGGAAAATGGGCACGGAATTAAGGTTGAGCACAGCGTATCATCCTCGAAACGATGGACAGTCTGAGCAGATTATTCAGACCTTAGAAGACATGCTAGGGGCTTGTATCCTAGACTTCAAAGGAAGTTGGGACATAATAGTTAAATTAATGGAGTTCTCGTATAATGACAGTCACCACAGTGCAAGTTATATGGCTCTTTTCGAAGCGTTGTATGGAAGGAAGTATAGGTCCCCAATTTATTAGGATGAAATCGGCGTGAGGACCATCACTGGACCTGAGTTACTTGAGAAGACACTAGAAAAGGTGAAGACCATACGGGAAAGACTCAAGACGGCTCATAATCGTAATAAAAGTTGGGCGGATTCCAAGCAACGACCTTTGGAATTTAATGTAGGTGAAAAGGTTTATTTGAGAGTATCACCTACGAAGGGCATTATGAGGTTTAGAGTGAAAGGCAAGCGAAGCCCCCGTTTTATTGGTCCTTACGTGATACTTGACAAAGTGGGAGATTTGGCATTACCTTAGGTATTGGTGCAAATCCACAATGTATTTCATGTATCACAGTTAAGAAAGTACGTGACAGATCTAATCCATGTGCTCAAAGCACAACCTTTGGAACTCAACGACGACGTTACTTAAGAAGGGATACCCATGAAGATCGTAGATCGAAAGGACTAAGTGTGGAGGAAGCGGGTGATCCCTTATGTGAAGGTTCAATGGATCAATCACACAGAGTGGGAAGCCACTTAGGAACTTGAAGAGCAGATGCAGGAGAAGTATCCTCAACTCTTCAACTAAGGTACGTAAGTTTCGAGGACGGAACTTTTTGTAAGGGGGGTGGAATGTCATACCCCGCACCTTTTAAGTACGACTTTCAACAATTAGAAGTCAACTTTAAATATAATTTCATTAAATGTATAGGTTTAGGAGGCTTAGTTAGATAAAATATAGGTGTAAAAATAAGCAAAAAAGGTGAAATTAAGAAATTAGGCTGAAATACCCAAAATGCCCCTCCCCACTTAAATGATGGGGGAGTTACACAATTGAGTATAACTCTCTAAAAGAGAGGGGGCTACCAGTTACAACACAAAAGAGAGGAAGAAACGGCTGGAGAGAGAAGGAGAGGAAAAGAGAGAGAGAAAGAAGAAAGGGAGAAAAAGAAGAAGAAAGAGTGGCCAACCTAGGTTCAATCCTTCCCGTGATTCTACCAAACATTCATAAGACTACTTAGAAGCAAAGGCAAGTAATCTTTCTATACGCTTTATGCAGATTTTTATTCCAACAGGCCCTATGTTCTTATAAAGAGAAAACTCGGATCACACATTAGTAATCTTGATTTGTGTATGTTACATGCTCTACTATACGTATTTGTTGTTGTTTTCTTGAGTAAAGTCTTGTTATTTGGGCCAAATTCTAGAAACAGATATGTGGTGATTGTTGTTGTTAAATATGCCCATAAAAGTGTTATCCGTTTTGTGTTTATTGTATTGTTGTAAGTTCTTAAGTTTATTAACCAGAACTTGGATGATTTGAGAGTATTTGTAGGAAGATGAAGGATGAATAATGAGTTGTTGTAGATTTGGTTGTGTTGGAAAGTTTGAGGATACATTGGAAGTTGTGGGTGGTAGAAGGCTTAGAGTGGATACGTTTTGACATGTTTAAGAATCAATTCATGTTAGTTGTGTGTTAAGCATGATGAATCTAGGTGGTAAGATGGATCTTGAAGTGTTTAACATGAAAGGGGTGAAGGAGGAAGATGATGGGGAGAAGTTACTGCAGAAATTTACAATTCTGGAACCGTCAGAACACTTCGAACACGTACATTAGGCGCTCAATGTCACATTAGGCGCCTAAAGTAGGCGTTCAATGTGTCCCAGTGCATTCCAGAAGACTTTGAACACCTACATTAGGCGCTTCAAGTCACCTAAGGCGCCTCATGTAGGCATTCGATGTGTCACGGAATATTCCAGAGCACTTCGAACACCTCTGAAGGTGTTCGATGTCACATAAGTCGCTTCATGTAGGCGTTCGATGTATACCAGCACATTCTAGAACACTTCGAATGCCTAGAATAGGCGCTTTATGCGACATTAGGGGCCTCCTGAAGGCGTTCCAAGTGTACTGGAAGTTTCTTTTGACCCATTAAGCGCTCCATGTATGTGAGATACCTTTATTCTCTTCCATTGCTCATAAAGTACAAGTGTTTTTTGAAGGGGGCTTGAGTTGTAAACATTAAGTGTGAATGAGTAAGGTTAAGTATGAATTCGAAGTGAATTTGCGATACAAAAGGGCGTGAAGTGGTACGAATGAGGTGTGCTTGAGTTATAAACATTAAGTGTGAATGAGTAAAGTTACATATGAATTCGAAGTGAGTTAGCAATATGAAAGGGCATAAAATGGTACGAATAAGGTGTGTCTGAGGAAGTATGAATGAGCAAGGTTAAATGTAAACTCTATATGAATTTTTGTAATACGAAAGGGCATGAAATGGTACGAGCAGGGTGTGATAGATGTTTATGACTTTGTACTTGATATGTAAAGTTGTGTGCATGTTTACACGTTTGATATGATGTTACATGAGCATTCTGCATCACGACATGAACACTTTGCATTTCGACATGAGTTTTGTTTTGCGAAAAGAATACGAGTTTGAAAAGAAGATTAAAGTTTTTGAAAAGCAAATATGGCTGCTGGTTGATCGCAGGGTATAAAAGTCACGCCTACGAAAGCAGGGTATAAAAGCGTGACCTGTGAATCAACAGCAGGATATAAAATATTTTATGGAGTCGTGGACCTATCAGCACAGAAAATAAAGTTATGTTATAGGGTCATGGACCTATCAGCACGAATATAAAGATATATGTTATGGGGTCATGGACCTATCAGCACGTGGTATAAAGTTATATGTTATGGGATCGTGGACCTTTCAGTAGGGACGTGGACCTTTCAGCACGGGGTATAGAGTTCTGTTTGCTTTGGACTAATCACCCACAGGGTATAAAATTCTGCTACGCGAAGAATATGAAGAAGAAATATGAAAAGTTTTGTGAAATGACACGCATAATATGTTTACGAAAGAAGACATATGCATGGGTTTTGTGTGTGGTTTTGAAGAAGTACATGCATCATGTTACACGAAGCATAAGATTTGACATGCAAGAAATGTTACTAGCAAATGTTCTGTTTATGTAGTATGTTTGGCCCTATATGTGTTGGTTTCATTTTGTGTGTCAATTATGTGGCTTATATGGATTTGATGAATCTTTATAAAGATGTTATTTGCCAACCCGAGCACCTTATTTTGGGCATTTATTTATATATTGGTGACTCGTCGTGTGTGATCCCGTAAGGTGTATAGACGGGTTACTTGCTAGTGATGTTTTTGCTAAGAACAAATACTCTATCTTCTTTTCAGGTGAGCCAGAGTACAAGATGATTTTTGTAGAAGATATCGGCGAGTGGGCTCATTGGGACGATAATCACTAAAATGGACAGGCTTACATTCCTTATCCTTTAGTTGAAGGATTTACTGTTAAAACTTCGTATTGAATGATACTTTAGACACTCTACCTGACACGTTTTATTTCCGCTGTGTTTCATTTGGGATATTATTGTTATTGAAGTTTTTCAATTCTACGACGATTCCGCTGATTTATCCTACGCCATGAATGACGTGTGTTTGATCTGCTTTGACGCTTTGTAGTTCTTGTAGTAGGCTATGGCAGATGCACTGGTACCGATGTCCAGTATTAGGCCAGGGCGCTACAGGTGAGGTCTTATACATATACTTAGCGACGTGCTACGAAGCAGTAAGCGCAGTTCTGCTCAGGGAGCAGGACAATGTGCAGACGCCAATCTACTTCGCCAATAAAATCTTGCATGGGCCTGAAGTGCGCTATCCCAATGCAGAAAAGGTAGTCTTGGCACTAATAGTGGTTGCGAAGAAGTTCAGACCTTACCTCTAAGCTCATCCCATTGTGGTAGTGACAGATCAACCTCTGAGGCAAATCTTGATTAGGCCAGACACTTCTGGCCGAGCTGCCAAGTGGGCTGTGGAGCTCGCTGAGTACGACATTGGGTACAATTCACAAACTTCAGTCAAGGCTCAAGCCTTGGCAGATTTCCTGGCTGAAGGTATATCTCTTGAGGAAGATATTCCCCCTGTAAATAATCGGATTTTATATGTTGATGGTTCCTCTTCCAAAGAAAGATGTAGGGCAGGACTCCTAATAATTAACCTGAATCAAAAAAAGTTCGAATATGCCTTACGCTTCGACTTTGAGACCACCAATAATGAGGTTGAGTACTAGGCCTTGATAGCGGGACTAAGTCTCCCCAAAAGTTGGGGGCACAACAAATCACTGCCCGAAGTGATTCTCAGTTAATTGTCTCGCAAATTAATGAGGACTATGAGGCCAAAGAGGATAATATGAAGCGATACTTGGCCAAGGTGCAACAACTTAGCGGGACATTTGAACACTTCAACGTTGAGCATATACCCAGGTCGGCAATAAGGGGGCTGATGCGCTATCTCGGCTAGCCTCCTTTACCTCGGCTACTTTAGGAAAAAAGATAGTCGTGGAACTAGTGAAGCACCGTGCATTCGATGCCAACGAAGTGCTACACGCTGATTATCACAATACATGGATGGACGATATAGCTAACTACTTGCAACATGGAGCTCAACCCGAAAACAAACGTGCAGCTTGGCGTTTACGTCTAAAGGCCTCAAGGTATGCTCTCTTTAATGACCACTTGTATAAAAAAAAATTTTACAACCATGGTTGCGCTGCATGCCCGAGAACGAAGGAGATTACATTCTTCATTAGATGCACATGAGAATATGTGGAAATAATTCGGGTGCACGATCATTAGCTCGCAAATGCTATCTAGCCGGCTAATATTGGTCTACTTTGCGCCGAGATGCAGAAGAACTGGTCAAGAAATGCCAGTCTTGCCAAGTACATGCCCAATCTCCCATTTGCCGAGCCAAGAGTTCACTGCCATTGCCAACCCTTGGCCCTTTGTGCAATGGGGATTCAACCTTGTAAGTCCTTTGCCCCGAGCTCCAGGCTCAGTCGGGTTTCTATTGGTAGCCATTGACTACTTTACCAAATGGGTGGAAGCTGAGCCCTTAGCTACTATAACAGGGGGTCAGGTAAAGAAGTTCTTGTGGAAGAATATCATCTATCGATTCGGCCTACCATAAGTTCTTATTTTAGATAATGGAAAGAAATTTGCTGAAGACCCTGTTAAGAGCTGGTGTACTGACTTGCATACTGAACAGAGCTTTACGTCAGTAGCCCACCCTCAAGCCAACGGACAAGTTGAGCTAGCAAACAGAGTAATTAAGGACAGCCTGAGAAAGCATATGAACTAAACAGGGGCAAGTTGGGTGGATGAGCTCCCCAGTGTTTTATGGGCATATCGCACCATGTCGTCCAGTTCGACTAAGGAAACTCCTTTTTCCTTAGTTTATTGTACAGAAGCCCTCATTCCAGCGGAGATAGGAATAAACTTGTAAAATTTCATTCATTTAGCACTACGATGCAAGAGATGAAATAAATAGTACTTGAAAAATAAAGCATGCAAGATGACAGAGAAGGGAAACTTTCATTCAAGATTTTCAAAGTTTTACAAGAGTCAGTACAATAGTTTCCCTAACTAATCGACAACCCCCTAAGGTCAGCTCTGCTCTTGAAAAGCTCCAGCCGAGTCTGAAATTCCTGTTCAGCATCAGGCTCGCAGAGCTCGACCACTTGGGGATGATTTTTGTCCAGACTAGGGAAGACTTCTGAGCATACGTTGACTGCATAAGTCTGGCTGGCCGCCATCATGGAGCTCTAGAGAACTAAAAGGTTGTCGATGAAGTAATCAGACTGTCTGAACTCAACAACAGCTTCTTTTTTAATATCTTTGATCCGAAGCTCCAACTGATGAGTCAGCTCTGACTTGCTCTTCTCTCATCTTCTAGTTTTTTTGTAGACCTCCAACTCTTTCTGGCAAGACTCCAGTACAGTTTGGCAAGATTTCAGCTCAGCTTGAGTCTTAGTAGACGTTTGCTCCATCTCAGCCATTGTGTTCTGCAGCTCGTCCACTTTAGAGTTGGTGGTAGCCAGCCTAGTGTCTAACTCTTCCTAGTGTCCAACTCTTCCTTCCCTTCTCTAAGTGTAGAGTTTTCTCAAGAAAGAGTGGCCAACTCGGACCTTACGCCCGCCAACTCTGCCTCGAGTTCTTCCACCTTGGTCTGGACAAGCTTTGATTCCTCCATCAACTTCTCATTGGCCTTCTGGAGAGCAACGTTCTTCTTACACGTGAGAACAGTGAGTTTGTGCATCTCCTCAGTCCGCCTAAAAAAGTTGTACTGTTGAGCGTGGATCTGCAACACTTATACAAAGTTAGCCAGAGTTCCAAGTAAAGAACAGACTGGAAAGGATGAAGCGATTCTAAGGAACTCACCAGAGCCATATTGCTCAGGAATGTATTGGATGCCACAGTCCAGTCCATTCGGTCAAAAGTTTCCCAGTCACGTGGCAGGATTGACATCTCAGAAACTTTCCTTGCCATGCCTGGGTCCTTGACTGTTTCATCTGTCCAGTAGGACATGAACCTACGGCCTTGCCGGTGCCCAAAGGAAGATTCACCCTGATCAGAGTAAGGATCTTTTGTAGCGCCCCGCCCGAAACCAGGGTTCCGACCCGGTGCACCCGCCGTACTCTACTCCATAAAGTACAAGGCGTCGATACTATACATGTACATGTCGACATGAATAATGAATCGATCAGCGGAAGCATCATAACATAAACAAATCATAATCGACATGCAATGCACTACTTCATAATCTGTACAAGTCATCATATGCTGAATACTGAAATCTTCTGAAATACATCATAGACCGAGACCTAACGCCTTCAAGAATATCTTGGTATGCTCTTCGTTATCAATGGTCTATCTACAATGTCTTCAACAAGTCTGTATAGTGACACCTGTTATCTGGAAAATGATAAATGAGGCAAGTATGAGCGATAGCCATCGACTTTTAATCGCTCAGCAAGTAGTCTTACTGGATACGACATGTGGATCATACATGGGGAGACGGGGTGACCAAACATAATAACCACATATACCAAATAGATAATCACGTCTCCATTTTTTAAACAAGTAAAATAAATTGGTATAAATGTAAACTAGAAATTGGTAGAGAAAGAAACATAGTGATTGTCTTTTCGTACATACCCAGCTTTAAACATCACTACCATAGTTCATAGATAGTGACATACAAGTAATACTGCACATACCGTAAAATGACCCCCAGACCTAACTAAAATCCATAGATACTAGTCTCATGATCTCCTTAACTAAGGTGTGACCCTCTTAACTTTATCATCACGGCTTACTTCTACTACAGCGTCGCAGGAGTCCCGGTAGACATAAATGTGTAGTGAGTCATGATTATAATGTAAAACATAGCTGCCTTTTTAAAATCATGCAATAACATGTCAAAACTTCCATGGTCATACTTTTCGTACTTATGTGATGGCCATTGAAATGCAAGAACAATATCTAGCGACGTCCGGAAAGCATCTCCGTAAAGGTACGTAAACTATGATCCGTACATCATCCGACTAGGTAGCTTTACGTTGACTCGTAGGTCAAGAACCCAAGCTCTTCACAAGGTGTTCAAAACACATACTAAATGAGTTCGACAGCCAAGCTCTTCACAAGGTACAACCCGACTCATCATACATACAAGGGTTCGGCAGCCAAGCTCTTCACAAGGTACAAACCTGATACCCAACATGTAATGTAAGGTTCAAGAGCCAGGTTCTTCACAAGGTATTCACATGAACCTTACATTTGTTGCATTAAGAAACTTCCGTCTCGTAGATACTATTCACTACATTTCCATACTCTTCAAACATGTCATAATTCATGTCGTAAACATACTGTAAAACATTGTCTTTTCCTTGAAACATACTTTTCATTCATATGCATATGGACTTTTAAAACATGTAACGTAAAACATAACTTTTCAAACCTTGATTTCATGCAACGTGAGACTTGGTCATATATGGGTATCTTGGTCATACTACTAGTAACATCACTTACTTAAACACGGTCTACTTGTCATACTAAAGAATTACACATCAATACAATCTACTTATCATGACTTAAAGAAATACCATAACCATGCTTCCATAATATCAACTCTACACATATACTTCATAATTCATAAATTAAGTACCTAGGACATAAACTTCCTATTTCCCTTAACATACGATGTAGGAATTTCATAACTTATAACTTAACTTGCACATAATCATCTATAACACATAAGAATACCATTAACATGAAATAAAATCGTTAACATCATAACATCGTATTTGAACATGTATATATATGTATAGTAGTATGTATAATACATACTTCCATACATGTGAATATTCTTTAAATGTATATAAGCACACATAAAACATATATTATCATATCTCATAAATAAATATATAGATCATAATAAGGTTACATAAACAAAATAAGGTCATTTTAGCTACAAAGAACCCCAATGGCCGAATAAATAAGGTGTATGCATATCTATATTCATTTTGTGATATATATATTATATAATACCCAAACTTATTCATTTTCATGTTTTAACATATATATTATACATATATACATAGGTGTACATCATAATAAAGTTGCTTTATCATAAAAGGCCTAAGGGCCGCAAATAGGTCATATATACATCTATATATATATATATATATATATATATATATATATATATATATATATTATATACCTCCAAACTTACTCATAATTCATCACATATTATTTATTAATTATTGAACTATATTATTCATAAAAATAAAGTCAATTAAGCCAAAATTTTCTTAATGGCCGGAGATATATATATATATTTGTAACAATTTATATACTCTACACATATAGGTATATAAGATATTGTAAATGCCATTATTCATAATTAACACATTTAGTAAACTTATGTGTACATAAGACTTATAAAAATTATTCATATTCACAATTAGAATATAAAACGAAATATATATATATATATATATATATATATATATTACATATGTACATAATACATAAAACATTATACACCAAGACTTTCATTTTCTCTCTTTAACATATATATTACACACATATACATATATATATATATACGTAAAACCTATAAAATAATATTTTAACCTTAAAATGGCCTTAAGGCCGAATTGTGTATATTGTATATACATATATATAGTTGCCGTATATATATATATATATACACATATTTATATATATATATATATACCTAAAAGTAGTGAGATATAGATATATACATAAACTTATTCATTTTTAAGTTTTGAACATATACATTAAACCTATACATATATCTATCATGTCTTAAATCCTTTGAATGTACTTTTCTTGAAAATAAGGTCATTAGGCTAAAATACTTAAAGGGGCCGAAAATACATGTATACACCATATATATATATTTTTCTCAATAATATATACATATATATACATGTATATGTCTCATGTCATAATTATTTAAGTATACTTTCCATGAAAATAAGTTCATTAGGTTACACTATATACATATGGCTGAAATATATATATATATATCCTACATATATATATTTTTCATAATTCTTACCCACATATATATAGCTATATATATACGTATATATATACCTATATGTATATATATATTTATATTCTCTCATAATTAAAATAAGCCAAAAACCTTAAAACACACATTATGGCCGAGAATACCAAGTGTATGTATATATATGTATAAAACCATATGTATATATATGTAAATATACTCCCTAAAATCATTTTATTGTTATATATATGCTTAGATCCGTGTATATACCCGTATGTATATACATATACAATACACAAATCTACCTATTTTACATATTCTTGTTGTTAAATCTTTAAACATATCCATGGATGATTCATCTTAGTATAAACATACATACTAAACATTTGCAAAACCATGTAGTATTCAGTAAGAGTACTTGCCTTTGTGAGTCTTGAGGTGAACAAGATAGCTAGAACCTCCTTCACCTACACCTAATGTTCGGCCAAAACTTGAGGAAAGAAAAGAAATAATCAAGTTCATGCATGAAGCTTGGATGGTGATTAAAAAGAGAATCTTTGAGAAATTCTTACCTTTAGACTTCATTAAACTTGGATGGATTTTGAATATTGTCTCTTGCCTTGATTTAGAAAAAGTCTACTCCACCAAGGTCCTAGGTGGTCACGCTTTTGAAGGAGTTAAAGAGACAAGAATGGCTTCTTGAAGGTTAGGAGATTAGAGAAACATGCATTCAAATATCTTACCTTTGCGTAAAAGGGTAGACTCTTTAGGCTTGTGTTCTTGTTCTTGCTACATAGGACTTGAAGAAATCTTCTCTTCCTAAGCAAGAGATGCTCACGGCTATGAAGGAGAAGAAGGGAAAAGGTTGTGTTTTAGTGAAGTGTTGGAACAATGTTCAAATGAGTGGTTGAGATGATTCTTTGGGTGAAGATGTTCTTTCCCTCTTTTTTGCTACTGCCGTGAATTAAGATGAGAGGGAAGAAATGATGGAAATTTTGCCTTAGGGTTGGAATGCAAGTTGCTGCCAAAAATAAAAGGAGTGAGGTTATTTTATGGTGTTTAATGGGATGGAAGAAAAGAAGAAAAGAGTAGGTGGTGTGTAGAAGAATTAATGGGAGAGAGGAAAGTGGATTGAGAAGAGTAATGTTTTGTCTTTTTCCCCTTGCTACCAAACGTGATTAGGGGAGAGGCATGAGGGAGTATTCTCATTTATTGGGTTTGGAGAAAAATGAAGAAAAGATGGATGTATAAAATAAAGTAGGGTGTGTAGGGTGGATGTGATGGGAGAGAAAATTTATTTCTTGGTTTGTTGGTTTTACCGTGGGAAAGGTTGGAGAGAAGGAGCTAAAGGGTTTTTGTCTTATATGTGAGTTGGGAAGAGTAAAAGGAAAAGTGTAAGAAAAGTAAAGAGTGTGTAAGAGAAAATAAATAGAATCTTTACTCTTTGGGGGGTAGGGGACGGTTGTAGGGAGGAGAGAGGGAGGGGTTTTGTCCCATTTGACATGTAAGGTATAGTGGAAGAAAAGGTGATAAGTGGGGTGAAAGCGCGTAGTGAAATTATCGTATCGGGTATTTTTATTTGGTTTAATTTATATCTATCGACTTATGTTGCTACCGACAAATTTATTAAATGCATCGTATGTCCTAAACGTTCATTATCTAATCCCATCCAGTCTCGCTATATCAGTTATCTTATCTTTCGGTTATTTTTCCGAACGTTTCTAACCTTTATATTTAATATCGATGTCTTTATTAACCCTAAATAGAAATTTAAATTCCACCGAATTTTTATTGACATCACATTCGCGTTCTATTTCATTAAACTTATTTCATTTCCACTAGCCCAGAATCTCGGGTCGTAACATCTTTGCCCTTCCTCCTTCGTTGGGCAGACTCCCCTGTAGACCCCCCTTCTGATTGGGCCTCTGCAGCAGGGGTAGCCCCAGATCCTGCTGCAGGAGCTGAACCAGGTTCAGCCCCAGGTGATGCAAACCCAGCCGCGGCAGCAGAAGAAAGAGGAGCAATGGGTGAAGCAACCACCTCCATCTCCATGCTTGGAGGCTGAGACTCAGCCTGAACAAGATCCAGAACAGGTTGAGCAGGAACCTCAACTGCAATAAGGAAATGCTTCAGTAAAATAGTTATTCATCAAACATATTTACAAAGTAGACTGAGTTCTACCAGTAGAGAATTATCTGAGTCAATTTCTATGGGCTGGTCTAGGGCAACCTCAACAAGAGGAGCCTATGCAGTGGGGGCAGGGGCTCCGATAGGAACCTGGTCCGAAGAAGATTGACCTTCCTCCGTCTTGGGCCTCTTCCTCATTGCCCTCATCTTAGACATCGCATCAGTCAACATTGCTCCTGCAAGTTTGTGCTCAAATTGTTAGACCAATTGTAAGTTGGAGCACAAGAAGAGCTAAAAAACATGATACATACCCTGAACGATCTCTAAGTTTCTCAGGCTGAGAGGTTGAAAGCGGTGACTAGAGCACAAATGGTCCAGGTCGGCAGCCTCCAGAACCGACGTATCCACCTTTCGCCAATCAATCGCTAACAGCAAATGAAAGAGCCTAGAGGCTTCCTCGCAGTATCTACTGCTTGGCCTCGAATTGTCTGCTCTGCCCGCCTTCCAACGCACAGCTTCAGGCAGACCTACATTTCTAATAAAAAAAAGCGCCTTTCCAATCTTTGATGAAGCTGGGGATGCTTAGGGCGTGGTTGAGCTCTTTGTCAGGGAATCTCCTGCTGAAATAGAACCAACTCTCTATTGACTTGCAAATAAACATCCCCTCTAAAGACTCTAAGATCAAACTCAAGCCCATAAGCCCTCAAGTAAAGGAAAAAACAAAGGACCACCTTTAAACCGTTGGGCATAACTTGGGGCAGCCTAAGATGGAAAAAGTCCAGAATTCGAAACAAAGGTTCTAGAATAGGGAGACGAAAACCAGACTTAAAGTACTCCTCATAAACTGCTTCATATCCTACGGGGGGATCATAGGCAGATTGGTTGAAGAGGGGAAGAATAGGCTGAAATAAATTTCAATCGACATCATAGAGGTTGCATATACAGGAAAGATCAGCGGCCTTTAAAGACTAGAAAATGACATTATAGAGGTTGCATATACTCTGTGCGTACGTGATCTATGACAATGTCACCATTATTTACGTGATCATGAAGAAAATGATAACGTACTTCTATATGCTTGGCCTTAGAGTGTAGTACTGGGTTCTTAGATAGGTTGATTGCACTCATACTATCACAATATATAGGAATTTTATTTACGGTAATTCCAAAGTCCGAAAGTTGTTGTTTTATCCATAATAATTGTGTTTAACAAAGACTAGGTGCTATGTACTCAGCTTCGATAGTGGATAAAGCTATGCTTGCTTGCTTTTTGAAAAACCATGAAATAAGTGAGTTTCCTATAAATTGACAAGTGCCACTCGTGCTTTTCCTATCTATCTTACATCCACCATAATCAGCGTCAGTGTAGGCCTGCAAATTAAAGTCACAATCTTTATCATACCAAATGCCTAAGGTGGGTGTGTGCTTAATATATCGGAGTATTCTTTTCACCGCATTAAAGTGAGACACCTTACGTTGACTTTAAAACATGCACACATACATACACTGAACATGATATCAGGCCTACTAGCAGTAAGATATAACAAATAGCCAATCATAGATCTATATAAGGCATTGTCAAAATCGTTACCATGTTCATCTTTATCTAATTTAGTAGTGATACTCATAGGGGTGAGGGATGGTTTTAAATTCTCAAAATTGAACTTTTTAATCATATCATTTATATATTTAGCTTGGCTTATGTGGATGCCTTTACTCGTTTGTTTAATCTGCAAGCCAAGAAAGTAGTTCAATTCACCAACCATAGACATTTCAAATTCGGATTTCATGCAATTTTCAAAATCTTCAATAAGTTTATGAGAAGTAGAGCTAAAAATGATGTCATCAACATAAATTTGAATAACAAGTAAATCTGATTTATCTTGTTTTAAAAATAGAGTACTATCTATAGTGCCTCTTTTAAAACCATTTTCTAAAAGGAAAGTAGCAAAACGATCATACCATGGTCTAGGTGCTTGCTTTA
Organism: Eustoma russellianum; assembly: GCA_036186865.1. Classification (NCBI taxonomy): domain Eukaryota; kingdom Viridiplantae; phylum Streptophyta; class Magnoliopsida; order Gentianales; family Gentianaceae; genus Eustoma; species Eustoma russellianum. Next base: position 19,248,025 of record AP025059.1, read on the forward strand.
GTCCGTATAGTTCCTTCTTTAGTTTGTACACGTGATCGGGATGTTTCAAATCTTCAAAACCGGGTGGTTGTTTCACATATACCTCTTCTTGTATAAATCCATTTAAGAATGCACTTTTCACGTCCATTTGATAAAGTTTAAAATCTTTCATGCAAGAAATGACAAGTAAAAGTCGTATAGCTTCTAAACATGCCACGAGTGCAAATGTTTCATCATAATCAATTCCTTCTTCTTGATTATAGCCTTGTGCTACAAGTCTACCTTTATTTCTAACAACTTTTCCTTCTTCATTCTTTTTATTTAAATGCAATAGCTTTACCTTGTTTTGATGATTCTGATTTCCGTATGGTGAGTTTGTTCTCATAAACCTTAAGTGATCCAATTAATTCTTCCATCTTAATTGACTTAGTTTCTTTGCTTTCTTCTATTGCCGTTACTTTAGGGTCCCACTCGGATGGAAGGCTTCGCAAGACTTTTTGTACCTTTTCCTGCATAGTAAAGGCTTTGCCAAGAGACTCAAGAGAATTGTAAATGTTAATCAAGCAAAGATCCATATCAACGATAGATTCATTTGGCAATAATTTAAATGACTCGAGTGTGGACATAAGCATGTTGATTTTGGACTCTTTTACTTGACTAGTGTCTTCGTGTTTCATTTAGAGAATTCTCCACATTTCTTGAGCACTAGAACAATTTAAAACATAGCTAGATTCACGTTTACTTACTCCATTTAAAAGTAACTGCATAGCCTTAGCATTCATGCTTAGTCTCTTTTAATCCTCACTAGTGTACTCTTGCCTATGCTTAACGACCTCTAGTGTGACTCCATCTACAGTAGATAATTTTGATGGAACAAAAGGACCATCTTCTAAAATTGACCAAAGATCAATATCAATTTCCATAAGGAAAAGTTTCATTCTTAACTTCCATTGAATGAAAGACTCACCGTCAAAGAGAGGAGGCCTTTGACTGGACATACCTTCTTGTTCGGTTTTGAAGTTTGTGGTTGCCATCTCACTTAGATCGTTGGATCCTTTTGATGTGAGTATTCCTGCGCTCTGATACCACTAGTAAGATCTGCAAGGCACCACTAGAAGAGGGGGGGGTCGAATAGTTGGTGCGGAAAATGTGATTTTTAAAATAGTTTTAGACTAAGAACTCAACTTCTGAAAACAGTTTCTGTTTTCAGGAACAGTTTTAACACATTTTGAAAACTAGCTTGCTGGTCTTCAAAAATTCTGAAATTTGGAGAGAACTTAGCCTTAGATATTTTGAGTATCTCCTAAAAATTTCAGATTAAAATTCAACCTCTAACCCCTTGAAAAATGGTTGGTGGTCAGATTGCGCAAATCTGCCAGAAACGGTAGTCTAATTTGAAAATTTAATTCCTATTTGTACGTAGCTCCAAATGATCTGAAAATTTAAAGACTAACCCCTTATTAGTTGTATTTAAATGGGTTGAAACAGTTTTGAAAAATTCTTTTGAGAAGTTAGTGAAATACGATCAAAGTCTCAACCTTTGCAAGCCTGAAAATCAGACAGCACTAGTCTCAGAACTTTGGACGTTTGGATGACTTATACTTGTCCAAAATAGTTGAAACTTGCGCCAAAAGAACCTTGAGACGTATGGATATGATTATGGAAAGTTTCATAATTTTTGAAATTCGTTTACTATTGTTACAAACGTGATTAAAAACGGTAAACAGTGCTGAAATAGAAAGTAAGTGCTGAAAGTAAGTGACATCAGGAATTTTATACTGGTTCGGTTATAAACAACCTACTCCAGTCTTTGAGGACACCTTTCTAGTTTAGCACTAAACACACAACATAAAGGACACCTTACCACAGGGTTGATGGAGTTACACACCAACTCCAACCCTTTACAAACCTTGTATGAGAATACAATTGTCACGAACACCACCACCTTGCAAGTGCAAGATTGATCACACCTTGATCAATCTTTTACAATGATAAAGAATATGTGGTGGACTATATGAAGCCTATTCAAGTATATGAATGTAAGTACAATAGGCTTTTAGAGAGAAGAAAGAAAGAGAGTGTAGAAGAGAAGGTTAGAACACGTTTTTTATCTTTGAAATTGCAAGACTTGTTCTTGTTTTTGTTTTGCTCTCTTCTTCCCTTTTTATCTTGAGTTGGCCGCCCCCTATGATGCTCTTCATCTCTTGAAAATTATCTTCTAAGTCCTTGGAAGTGTATATGGCATCACTGTGACATGTCGTTGCTTACTTGGCATCTCCTCATTGGATGATCATTAAATTCTTGCTTACTTGGCACTCGTTGAAGGTTGTCATCATTTGATGACTAGATAAATCTGAAATTACACCTCAAAAAGCATGTGCCAATTAGCCATTAAAGCATATAATCATCCCACATAATTAGCAAGACAATTTTCTCCACATTTCCATCCAAATAATCGGCCATAACACCTTATGCACATGCTGAAATTTCAGCATGTGTTACATTTGTATTTCATTCAAAATATTGTCAAGTTTACTTTGATTCAATCCTTGAAATTAAATAATAATTCAATCACCATTTAGTACACAATATTGTCATCAATTTTGGAATAAAATTGTACACCAATGAGGCCTAGAAATCGGCCAACATACATCCTCACATGCTGAAATTTTCAGCATGTGTAATATTTGAAAATGTCACCTTATTTGTTTCCATAGAATATTCAAAACACTTTCATATTATCTTCAACTCAATCCACATTATTCAAGACAACAAAATATGGCTCATTGAAGGGAGAATTTCGGCCAGCCATATACACACATGCTGAATTTTCAGCATGTGTCACAATTGTGACAAAATTTGAAATGTTACCTTTTGTAGTTCCTTTCTTTATGTCACCAACATTGTATGCTTTATTCTTGGCCAATCAAGATGCCAACAAAGCTCCACATATGCTCCATCATGGCTGGTGTAGGCGTGTGAAATGAAGATAGTGCAAGTGCTGAATTTTATTTTTGCAAACTTGTAAAACAGTGCACATTTAATTATACACATGGTATATTCCAATCAGCCTTTAATTGAATTTTCTAGAACACTTTGAGATGTATGAAATATGTAAAAAGTGTCTAGATACATGTTATATGCCATGCCAAAAATGTTCCATGTGTCGTGTACGTAGAAAACCGAATTTTCAACGTTTATCGATTACCCAATTTTTCTCTAATTAAATTCTAACTTTTTGCACATGTTATATATATTATGTTACACATAATATACATAAATTAAACTTTAATATTCAGCACTTAGCTGATCTTAAAGTGGCGCCTAAACCATGTGACAAAATTGAAATTGGAATCTCCACAATTTGGCCTTAATATGGGGTGATTTGTGTGTGCTAACATGGAATGATTTTAAGGCTGCACATACCATATAAGCCACGAAATTTGTGGCTATTTTTGAAGTGTAGGGGCTGGCCATCTATTTATGGCAAGTACATGACATGTTGGTGAAGTTTCGGTATCCGCCCGATACGACAATTTTCGGTTTAGAACCTTTTAACGTGTCGTATTACATTTGTCATTGCCATGACTTATATCATATGATATAAGACCTGAATATACTCATAAATATGAGTTAAATATAGTGGTGTGATGTTAACGTACGTACGTAAAATATATAACGTGTCGGTAGTACGTTGGAATATATGTGTATGTGCCTTTTCTCAAAAAATCTGAATATATATATATATATATATATATATATATATATTGGCATGTGATATGTGTGGAGAGGAGAGGGAGAATTTTCCTTTCTTCAACTTGTTGCCTTTGTGTCTTTTCCAAATATTGCTTCCTTTAATGAACTACTTAGTTTAATTAACTAAGTACTTCACTTAATGAACTAGTTTAGTTCATTAATGGTGGCACCTGAAAATAATTCAAACACAACAAATGTTTGCCATTTGATGTAAGCTTTAAAGCTTCATGGCTCGTTAGTACGACAACATTATATATGAACTATATAAGGCAAGTTTTATGCAAGCGCGTGTCATGTCATAAAATATGTCATGCATTTCTTTGTAACACGTTTAAATCATGTATTTTGAAATCACTCAAACCCCTTTTTTCTCTACAAGCTCAGCTCACCCCTGTGTTGAGCTCAGCTCTTCCCTGTGTTGAGCCCAGCTCTTCCAGTGTTGAGCTCTGCTCATCCCTGTGCTGTACAGAATGTCGGTTTCTAATCTGTATAGAATCTGAGTTTCGTATATGAGATAACAATGTGTTCAATGGGTGAATTGTTTACTTTTGCTAAAAGATCATTCCAGATAATGTTAGATAGTTTTTACCAATTTTATGGGCTTTGCAATCTTGGGTGGCAGGTTTGAGGATGAAGTGCGAGCTCAGCCCTAAGTTTAAGATAATGCTTTTTGTATCAGCTAAAAAACATTGAAAACTTCACTTCTCCACTTTAATAAATAAATGGGAGTATTATTACATACATCATTATCTAAATTTCGACGTACTTTAATATTACTCTGTTAAGAAAATCACAAAAAACAAGAAATTGACTCATGTCAGATGACATTTTTCTGACTTGAGGTTAATAGAGTCACATGCTAAATTATATTTTTAGAAGCAAAAAAGTCAAATTTCTTACTCTGTGGTCTTCATTACTCCACCCCATGGAGCTTTATAGAAGAGATCTTATAGAGAGGAGATCTTATAAGGAGGAGAGGTTACTGTGGAGATTGAAAGAATATGAAATTCATTCAAATTAATTTGATGTGCAAGATATATTTCTTCATTTATACGAGTTTACATTGTCTATAATGGCTTTATTTCTTTTCTAAATTAACTTCTTATCTTCTACAGTAACTTGATATGATATCTAACGGCTATAATGGTAACGACTAGTTACCTGTTCAGCTCGGACATATATATAGTTAAGATTCTAAGCTACTATATTTACAAGTAAAAGACTAAGTGTTGCAGCACGGTTTTAGCTTTGCTGCCTAACTGGTTGAGCCTTCACCTCGTCACCGTGGTTCTGCACACCATTATTCTGATTGTCCTTGTCAGCTCTTCCTCACCTTGGCTATTTACAGTTCTGTGCTTCTGTTCACCTTGGATCTTCTTTTCTTTGTCTTGGTCACCTCGGCGCGTCAAATAATATTGTTCATATTCATTGTCGTAGAATTCATCATCGTCGTCATTTTCTCTTATCTTTTGTATTATTTTGGTCTTCTACATATGTATGTGATGAACAACTTCTAACAAAATTTCATGTAGATCAAGCAATAATATTTTTATACACAATACCATTAACAAGATTTATGGCGGATGGTGGAACGTCACACACTCTCAGATATATCTCTACAGCTGGTTACAAGTCTTCTTCATCAGAAATGTTAGCCAAATGGTAATCATAACCAGTTGCATTTGAATCGAAGGAGTAGCGACAGACCATATTAATTACTCTAACATCTCCATCTAGCTTCAATCTTGATTCAACTAGCTCTTTGAACCCTCTATATAGTATATTACTTGGCACCCTCATCGTTTTGGTGGGAGCATGATTGTATGCAATTCCATTGTGCGAAGCAATTTGAATTTTTGAATTTATTTTCATTATGTGGAGATCGTAGAAGGATTTTCAAAATAGTTTCTTCACTACAATATCATCGTGATTAAATAGAATCTAATTATGAGATGTTTGAAATCGTTGGGGTTCAAGTGCCTTAGACATCACTACCATTGGCGCCCAGACACCTTGGACGCGAATGACAATAGCGTCCTGATCTTCGACTCAAGTAGCAATAGTGTCCCAGCAGTTGTGGTTTTCCACGCTCCAATACCGCTTTTCCATGTGTAGTACCGATTGGGTCTAGGACGTAACTGTCAGTAGTATTTGGGGTGCAATCCTAGACTGTTTTGGGCAATGACGTCCGTGACGCTGCTTAACGTTTTTGACAGAATCGTCTTGATAGTTCGTAAAATTTTTCGATTCATATTATATTTGTGAATTTTCTTATTAAAACTAGAGTATTTTTGGCTTTCCCCAAAGAAATTCATTGGTCATTATCATAGATTTCATGTCTCTAGGAATATACTACGCTTGCATCCCGGGATGACACAAGACAAACACGTGTAATGCCCTTCTTTAGTGGTGCCATCGCGGCTCTAATTCGTCAGCCCTTCCCTTCATGCCTCTTTTCCAAACCAACATCATATGCTGATTCTTGGCGGCGTAATCATTTTGCAACATTGATCCCTTTTTCGGTTCATAAAACTCATTTTTCCTCTGTTTCCTCAGGGATTCCGAGTAATAGTTACACTGAAATGTTAGAACTGAATCCAAGTTATTTCCTTCCCGCCTTTTGTTTAGGAAGGTTTCATGGCACCCCACTGCCACTCAACAATTTCTGCCTTTGGTGACTGATGTAGTTTCTTCCTAAACTTAATCACTCAAATCCCTTATTTTACTCCCCCAAATAAGATTCTCTTTCCAAAATTTTAAATGCCAATCTTGTTTAAATTTCCAGGTATTCTGATTTAACTAACTTTCCATTTTTTTCCTCAGTTGCCCCTCACTGAAATGGAGGGGCGGTATATGAGCACTTGATCATTGATAAACCAGAAATAGCCTTTGTTAGTCAACAACAGTCAACGGCATAACTCCCACAGTTCAGTATCCATACATTGCTGTTCAGCCTGACTGCACTTCGGCTGTATTGCATAGCATCCATTTTATTATTGAAGAATATGCTACAAGGGTTGCACCTCGGCATCCAACTTCAACCTCAACTTCAGCCTAAGTGTTACGCTTCAGACCACTTCGGCCAGATTCGATATTGCACTTCGGCAAAGCTTGGTTTTGTGCTTCGGCGAAGGAATCAAGCACAACATTATACTAAGTATGAGATCATCAAGCAGAAGTGCAGTTCAAAGAAAGAGTACATGCCAGGCAGTTCAGCCTGTACACGCCAAGGTCACGTCAGCCGACCTATTAGTCACATCCGCAGACCTACCAGTCATATCGGCAGACCTACGGCGTCATAGGTTTTCTGCCCCAAACAAACATCTTATCCGCTATCAGAAGCATGGGGCGGGAAAAACTAATAAAAGCAAGCTAACAGAGACCAGAAGGAGGATCGAAACATTTTCATCTCTCCCAGAGCAAATACATTGAATTTTCTCCTCAGCCAAGAACTGTGAGAATTTTCTAACTCCACATACCAAATTATATTCTCAGTGAGAAATGGCCCAAACTGACTTGAGCGTCGGAGGGTTTTACCCAGGGTCACACCCCCTGGTCCTCTGATTTCTGCTTCCTTGTGCAGGACTTCCAGGAGGCTATTCCAGTTATTTCTCAACAACCAACTGACGACGTTTATTTGAGGTCATCTTACACCCTTGGTGAAGATCCGGCTTCATCATTTGGCGCTAGAAGGAGGGCCTCTTGTCCCTTAATCCAGTAAAAAGTTCAAACTCAAAACAGCCAACATCATTCTATGGCAAAAGGTCGTCGTGAAGGTTTGGGTGAGTCATCCAACCGCCACGACGCATGACTACGTGCTCAGGTGTCCCAAAACATGTTTCTTGGGTACCTGAATCGCCTAATCCTACTCTAGAAATCTCAAAGGAGGATAGGGATAAAGCGATGAAGTATGTCGCAGAGAACATGGATGTGTTCGAGGCCATGGTACAGCAGCTCAAAGGCAAACAACCAGAGGTGCAAGATATGGAGGAAGATCCACTTCTTTCCCCTAAAGAAGTATCACAAAACCAGTCTTCTAGACCCCCCTAGAGGTTTTATGGCGGATGCTAGAAGACATAGTTTCAAAGCTCCAACTGCGGAGTCAGAACCTTTGACCAGACGGCATCTGAGCGTAAGGTCAAAGTCCTTGAAGAGCAACCCTAGGGAAAAAGAAGTTCTTCGCAGGCCGAGAGCTTACTACGAAAAGCACATGCAAGAGTTTTTGCAAGCAGCCCAGGAAAGTCCTTTTTCCTGGGATATTGCAGAGTTTTTGGCACTAGACAGTTTTAAGGTGCCAAAGATGGACACTTATGATGGGACAACAGACCCAACGGATCATCTCTTCCAGTTTCAAACTGCGATGAGTTTGAAGAATGTTCCAGATCCACCGCGCTGTAAAACTTTCTCTTTATATTTACGGGAAAAGGCCAGGAGATGGTTCCAAGAGCTCCCATCAAAATCAGTGAAGTCCTTCAAGCAGCTGGCCTAAAAGTTCAAATTACAATTTGTGTCCAGCACTCCTTTTGTGAAGAACTCATCCCATTTAATGACCTTGAGATAGGGTCCGGATGAGTCAGCCTTGAAGTATATGCAGCATTTTTCGGATGAGTCGTTGCAGGTCAGTGACAGGAATGAAGGCGTGAAAGCTGCTGCCTTCATCAATGGGCTCCGAGCTGGTCGCCTCTTCTCCCAACTGGCTGAAGAGAGACCTACAACCCTGAGGGAATGCTTGGAGAAAGCTCATCAGTTTGACCGAGGAGAAGAGGCAAACAGGCTGAAGAGGGAAGCTGAGCAAGGAGCTCGGCAAGAAATGCGATCCAGTTTCAAAAAAGGAGGATCGGCGTAATGAAGCAAAAGACCGTGATAGGTGTAGTGCGTTCGATCGCATGGGAGGAAAAGGCAAAGGTGGTAAGGAGGGCTTACCCCTGTTGGCCTCAAAAGATCATATTTTGGCCATCATGGAGAAGGACGGTCTGAGGGTTGATCCAGAGCCTCTGAATGGACCTAGGGGAAAAAGAAACCCAAAATTCTACTGCTGATATCACAGAGATATCGAGCATGACACAGAGGATTGCAGGAAGCTGGCTCAGGCTATCAAACAGCTGATAGAACAGGGTCACTTGAAACAGTTTTATGACCCGCGTTCACGTCTGCACAACCGTTTGGATTTCCACAAGGACCCCCAGAAGGGCAAGTGCTGACCAGAGTCTCCACCTCGGCATCGCAGGACGGATGATGATGAGGAGCAAGGAAGGAATGGGGCTGTAGGTTAGCCCTAGGTCAATACCATTATATATACCATCTTTGGAGGTCCACGTCACACAAGCCGAGGTGAACCCAGTTCCTCAGGAACTTCATCAGGTCCGCCATCTAAAAGAGCCAAGATGGCAAGGGAATTGACTTATGGGACAGAAGATCCCATTCCACTGGACTCCAACAACACAGGTTTAGTGATACAACTGTGCATACACTTAGCTCCTGATAAAATTGTGAAGGTCTGACGTATTTATGTGGACACCAACAGTGTCGTGAATGTAATGTTTTATCGGGTATATTAGCAGCTTGGTTGTCCCGATTCCTTGATGAGGCCTGTCACTTCTTCTTTATATGGTTTCACTGGAGCTGCAGTGCGGCCAGTAGGTCTGGTCACGCTCAACTGCAGTTTTGGCAAACCCCTGGTCTATCGGTGTATATGGATAGATTTTGTGGTCATCAAGGAGATGTCTGCATACAACATCATATTGGGACGGCCAGCTTTGGTGGCATTGGAGGCCATTGTATTACCTCTGCACGTCAGCATGAAGTTTCCTACTCCAGGGGGAGTGGTAACCATACAAGGTGATACACAGGTGGCACAGAGTTGTTATGCTATTGCCACCCAAGGAAATGAGGCAGTTCAGCAAGTCAGTTTTGATGAACTGATACCTTCAGATAAAGAGCACTTGCAATCAGACAATGCGGTGTAAGACTTCATCCTCGATCCGAGCCGCCCTGAAAATGTCATAAAGATCGGGACATGGATGCTGTCTGAATTGCTAGCTCAGTTGCAGGCTCTACTGAGAGAATTTGCAATTATCTTCGCATGGACTGTTGAAGACATGCGAGGGATTCCTTCACATCTGGCTGAGCATAACTGAATGTTGATCCCTTGGAAAAGCCTGTAAGACAAAAGAAGCTGAATTTCGCTCCAGAAAGGAATAAAGTCATTGAAGAGGAGGTCAAGAAGCTATTGGACGTAAAGTTTATTGTTGAAGTACTTTATCCAATCTGGTTGGCTAACCCGGTGGTGGTCCCCAAGCAGGATGAATCCCGGAGGATGTGTATAGACTACACCGACCTTAACAAAGCCTGTCCAAAAGATTGTTACCCACTTCCAAAAATTGATAGATTAGTGGATTCAACACTTGGGCATGAGATCTTCAATTTCTTGGATGCCTTTAAAGGTTATCATCAGATGATAATGGCTGTAGAAGATCGGGAGAAAACTGCTTTCATAACAGAGTCAGGCACTTATTGTTATGTAACTATGCCATTTGGGTTGAAGAATGCTGGGGCCACCTATCAACGTCTGGTCAACTCTTTGTTCAGTGAACAGATCGGCCGGATAATGGAAGTATACATCGATGATATGCTTATCAAGAGCAGGTCTCTTGATCAGTATATTCAGAATTTAAGGGAAGTCTTTACTGTGTTGAGAGACTCACACATGAGGCTAAACCCGAAGAAGTGCATGTTTGGGGTACACACTGGAAAGTTCTTGGGGTACATGGTTTCCAAATATGTGGTACAGGCAAATCCTGCTAAGATTGAAGCCTTACAAAACATGCATCTCCCTAGGAACATAAATGAAGTGCAGAGGTTAACGGGCCAAATTGCCGCGTTGAGCAGATTTCTATCCAAATCGGCCGAAAGATCTCTTCCTTTCTTCCAGGTCTTGAATAAGAAAACAGCTTTCCAGTGGGATGATCAATGTCAAAAGCCTTCGATGAGCTGAAGTCCCATCTGGCCGAGGTGCCAATTCTGACTTCACCTCTGCCTGGAGAAGAGCTATATGTATACCTCTCAACGTGCAAAGAAGCTGTAAGTGCAGTTCTGCTCAGGGAGCAGGATAATGTGCAAAGGCCCATCTATTTCACAAGCAAAATCTTACATGGGCCTGAAGTGAGATATCCCAATGCTGAGAAGGTAGTCTTAGCACTCGTAGTGGCTGCAAGGAAGTTCAGGCCTTATCTGCAAGCTCATCCTATTGTAGTGGTCACTGACCAGCCCTTAAAATAAATCTTGTCAAGTCCAGACACATCTGGCTGAGCTGCTAAATGGGTTGTGGAGCTTGCAGAGTATGATATCCAATGCAAGTCAAGAACTTCTATCAAAGCCCAAGCATTAGCAGATTTCTTAGCTGAAGGGTATCCGTGGAGGAAGATATCAAGCCAGCTGCGGATTGGACTTTATATGTGGATGGATCTTCCTCCAAAGATGGTTGTGGAGCAGGACTCCTAATCATCAACTCCAACAAAGAAGAATTTGAATATTCCTTGCGCTTTGACTTTGAATCAACTAACAACGAGGCATAATACGAGGCCCTCATAGCGGGACTAGGCCTCGCAAGAAATTTGAGGGTAGAACGAATCATTTTCTGAAGTGATTCGCAATTGATTGTTTCTCAGGTCAACGGGGATTATGAAGCCAAAGAGGAAAACATGAAAACGTATTTGGCTAAAGTGCTACAGCTCGGTCAAACATTCGAGCATTTCAGCATTGAACATATCCCTAGATCTACCAACAAACGAGCTGACACATTATCTCGGCTAGCTTCATGCACTTTAACAACTTTGGGAAAAAAGATAGTTGTGGAGCTAGTAAAGCACCGTGCTTATGATGCTAATGAAGTGCTGCAAGTGGACTATCGTAATACCTGGATGGACGAAATTGTTAACTTCTTGCAGCATGGAATTCAGCCCGAGGACAAGCGAGCAGCTCGGCATCTTCGATTGAAGGCCGCAAGGTATGCTCTTTTTAACGACCATCTTTACAAAAAATCATTTTCACAGCCTCGGTTGAAGTGCGTGACTGAAGACGAAAGAGATTACATCTTTCGAGAAATGCACCAAGAGATCTGTGGAAATCATTCTAGTGCACGGTCGTTAGCAAGAAAATGCTATCTTGCTGGATATTACTGGCCTCCTCTGCGCCATGATGCAGAAGAATTGGTCAAGCAATGTCAAGCATGCCAAGTCAATGCTCTAATGTCACATCTGCCAAGCCAAGAACTCACTTCTATCGCAAGTCTCTGGCCAATTGTGCAGTGGGGGATAGATCTTGTTGGACCTATGCCCCAAGCTCCAGGTTCAGTCAGATTCTTGGTTGTTGCCATTGATTACTTCACCAAATGGGTGGAAGTAGAGCCTTTTGCCATAATAACAGGAAATCAAATCAAAAAGTTCTTGTGGAAAAACATCATATGCCGCTTCGGCCTTCCACAAGTCCTTATATCATACAATGGAAAGCAATTTGCTGATGACCCTGTTAAGAGTTGGTGTGCGGAGCTCAAAATTGAACAGCGATTCACTTTGGTAGCACACACTCAGGCTAACGGACAAGTTGAACTGGCAAACAGAACAATAAAGGATGGATTGAGAAAACATCTATACAAAATTAGAGCAAGTTGGGTAGAGGAACTCCCAAGCGTATTATGGGCATATCAAACTACTCCTTCTACCTCCACTAAGGAAACACCATTCTCCTTAGTATATGGCACTGAGGCAGTCATCCCAGCCGAAATAGGTTCTAGCTCTACACGAACAGATTACTATTCTGCTGAAACCAATAACTCAGAGTTGCAGCTGAATTTGGATGAACTGGAGGAAAAAAGGGAACAGGCTCATGTCCGCATGGCTCATTATAAAAATCTAATTGCTCAATACTACAATTCTCGAGTACGACCAAGATCCTATCAAGTGGGAGATTTGGTATTGCGCAACAATGAAGCAAGCCATGCAGCACCTACTGGGACATTTAACCCTAAGTGGGAAGGTCCTTATCGGATAGTGGAGGTGCGTTCGAACGGAGCTTACAAGATACAAACCTTGGAAGGGAAAACTTTACCAAGGACTTGGCATTCTACACACTTAAGACTTCTACATCAGTGATGAATTTCACCTCAGCAGGTCGGAGATGGCCAAGTAGGACTCGACTCAGCAAGATCTCAGCAGGTTTACCAAAGAAGTCTTTCACAGTTTTCATTTACTAGCAGTGCTAGAAAAACGTAAATCATTTATGTAACTATCAACAGTGCTGAAGATTGAATAAAACAATGTTTTATGGCATAGCCAACATGTGATTCCTTTATTTTGCCTAAATAGATCAAGTAACAGGTTTACTTTATCTAAAATTTATTGCAATGGCAAAATTAAAGCCCGACAGAGCTGTAGTTCAGTTAAGCAGCGTAACATTTTTGGCAGAGCCAAAGGTCGAGGCTGAAGGACAAAAAGTTGCTACGAATAATAATTAAAGGAACTTTGGCAGAGCTGAAGTCATAAAACAGAAGACAAATACATGCAAAAATTATGAAAATAAAGCAAGTAAAGTCTCACAAGCAGAAGACAAAATCAGGAAAATGATAACAAGCTGAAGAGCACAAGTTGAAGAAAATTGGATTTTCATTGAAGAGTTTATCTATTACAACTACAAAGATTACAAACAAAGAAGAATCCTATTCTACTCCTCATAATCAGCCTCTCTGAGATCAACCCCCTCCTTGAATTGCTCAAGTTGTTTATCAAATATAGCTTCGGCTTCGGGGTTGTAGAGATCGGCAAGTTGAGGATGATCCTTATCCAAGGCTGGATAGACTTCGCTGCAAGCATCAATTGCGCAAGTTTGTCCTATTGCCAAAACAGAGCCTTGCATCTTCATCAGATTATCCACAAAATACTCGGACTTTCTGAACTCAGCAACAGCAGACTTTTTGATTTCTTCAGCTTGAAGCTCAAATTGTGAGATGAGCTCAGCATTGCTCTTCTTTTCTGCCTCAAGTTGTTGGGCCAGATCATCCTTGCTCTTCTGCTCCACTTCAACTTGGCTCTTCAGATGGGACAAATCTTGTTCACAAGTGTTGAGTTCCTTCTGGAAGAACTCCAACTCAGCTTGGGTCTTGATGGATACCAGCTCAATGTTGGTAGCAACTTCCTTCAGTTCGTCCACTTGTGAATTCACAACTGTGAGCCGAGTGTCAGACTCCTCCTTGCTTTCCTTTAGCTTGGAATTCTCGGAGGCCAAGGAGTCCATTTCTGACTTCATTGAGTCCATTTCTGATCTCAATGTTTTCAGCTCTGCGTCAATCTCTTCCAACCTTGAATTGTTAGGCCTTGCCATCTCTGCTAACTCGTCCTTGGCCTTCTTCAAGTCAGCGTTGTTCTCAGAGAGTTGGACCACCATGCTGTGTATTTCTTCTGCTCTTCTGAGAATGTCACACTCTTGAGCTCGGTACTACAATAACCGATATGGTCAAATAAGAATTTCAACAACTTAAGTAAAAAGGTTGGAAATTCTGAAGGAAACTTACCATAGACATGTTCCTCAGATATGTGTTGAGAGCAGAATCCCAGTCCTGAAGGGAAAAACGGTCCCAATCTATAGGCAGCACTACCAGATCTGCCAATTTTCTGGCCACCCCTGGATTGGCAGCAGTATCAGAAAAGCAATAGACTAAATTCTTCCAAGCACGGCGGTGCTGATGAGAGGGCTCTCCTTCAGATGAAGCTTTTCCATAGGGACGCTGGGGAGCATCCTCCCCTGAAGTTATGACAACTCCTCCAGTGGAGGCATCTTTTGGATCCTTGATAACCAACCTTACAGCAGGAGTTGAGGATAGCGCAACTGAAGCTGGAGCAGGGGTTGGTGCAGCAGGAGATGGAGCAGAACTTGGTGGCGCAGCATGGGGAGTAGGTTTGGCTTGTGAAGTCTTGGAGGTGACTTTAGGAGGAGGAGCAATCTTCTTGGTTCCTGCCCCAGCCTTTGCTGCAGGTTTTGGGGGCAAGGATGGGGATTCAGGAGTCCTCTTCTTTAGAGGCTGAGCTGCAGCCTGAACAGGTTTCTTGGCGTGCCAACCGAAGCTTTAGCTGCAACAAAAACCAAGTTAAAAAATGCTGAAGTAAAGCAAATAAGGTTCCAACATCAAAATTTAAAACCTTTACCTTGGGTTGGAGGAACAACAGGAGGAGCAGGCAAGGCCTGCACCTTAGTAGAAGTTTTGGAGGATGGTTGAGCAGAAGAGGACTTTTCATCTTCTCTCTTCCTCTTCTTGGGAACCAGTTTCTTCAGTTTGCTGAGGTTTTCAGACACCATGGTTCCTGCAAGATTCAATAGCAGATCAGTCAAAACACATGCGCAGCATCAAGAAAATCAGAGATATTTAAAGCATGAATACATACCCAAAATTAAGGCCAAGGCAGAGGAGCCAAGGGATTCAAACTAGTGTGACGGCCACATGTGGTCCAGGTCAGTAGCCTTCACAACCGACCTGTTCACCATTTTCCAGTCTATGGCCTGGGGAAGATGCAGTAACCTCGAAGCTTCGTCGCAAAATTTTTTGCTTGGCCTCTTATTATCTGCAGGGCCGGATTTCCAGAGGGTTCTTTCAGGTAACCCTATGGCTTTGATGTAGAAGAAGCGACCCTTCCAGTTTTTGGTGAAATAAGGGATGTTTATGGCGTGGTTAACAACTTTATTAGGATGTCTCCTACTAAAGTAGTACCAACTCTCCTTGTGTTTGCACACAAACATCCCCCTGAAGACGGCAACGTCAAATTCTGCCTCAGCGGCTCTCAGGTAGAGCAGATAGCTGGAAATGACCTTCAAGCCGTTGGGCATAATTTGTGGTAATCTAAGGTTATAATAATCAAGGATATGGAGTAAAGGGCCAGAAATAGGAAGGTCAAACCTAGATTTGAAGTACTCTTCGTAAACTGCCTCATACCCAGCGGGTGGATCATAGGCAGTTTGATGAGGAAGAGGCAGAATTGTGGAAAAGGTATCTCTATCTATGCTAAATTCAGTATAGAAGCGAGAAAGGTCGGCAATTTTTAAAGTGCAGGCTGAACTTTGTGCTACTGGAGAAGGTGAACCCCTGTCAATGGACAGCAGAGGTACTATAGAAGAGGAGGTGGAGGCAACCTTTGAAGGTTCACCAGTAAGGCGCAACCTCCTTAGAGGGCGGTTGTCCTCGCTAGAATCTGACCTCTCATGGAGGGATTGGACCTCTTGGTCACCCTCCAGATCAGCTGGATAAGAGTG
The DNA here is from genome assembly GCA_036186865.1 of Eustoma russellianum. NCBI lineage: Eukaryota > Viridiplantae > Streptophyta > Magnoliopsida > Gentianales > Gentianaceae > Eustoma > Eustoma russellianum. Next base: position 19,264,054 of record AP025059.1, read on the forward strand.
AGCTGATCTGTTCTGGGAATCAGAAGAAGAAGAAGATGGAATAACAAAAGGCATGAGTAAGGAATAAGAAAAGCTTATAGAAGATTGAATGGCTGAGATGAAAGGAAGAACGCCGGAGTAAGGACGGAGATAAGCTTCGCAGACTAGGAGGAGGAGCAGAAAAGTAGAATAGGCGATATGCAGGACAAAAGAAAAGGAAGAAGAAAGAATTAGGGCAAGTGTCCCTATTTATAAGAAGGAAAAGAAAAGGTTGTAACTTTTCAGATGAAATTCAAAAAGGGGTGACGGTTCAACTTTTCTCCCTCTTTCTCGATTACTGAAATTGCCATAGAAGTAATGATGATGTGTTGAAACAGGTGATGATATGAAAAGGGGAATAACGGCTCAATTATGAGGATAAAGATGCAGTTAGTGAGAATTACGGCGCAGTTATGAGGATAACTGTCCAATTAATGAAGACACGTCACGGACTCTTCAGAATAGATTTGTCTGCCCTCACATGTCAGTTCGGCCACACAAAATCTAGGGGCAAATGATAAACCAGAAATAGCCATCTGTTAGTCAACAACAGTCAACGGCATAACTCCCACAGTTTAGCATCCTTACATTGTTGTTCAGCCTGATTGCACTTCGGCTGTATTGCATAGCATCCATTTTATTATTGAAGAATATGCTATAAGGGTTGCACCTCGGCATCCAACTTCAACCTCAACTTCAGCCTAAATGTTACGCTTCAGACTACTTCAGTCAGATTCGATATTGCACTTCGGCAAAGCTTGGTTTTGCGCTTCGGCGAAGGAATCAAGCACATCATTATACTAAGTATTGGATCATCAAGCCGAAGTGCAGTTGAAAGAAAGAGTACACGCCAGGCTGTTCTGCCTGTACACGCCAAGGTCACGTCAGCCTACCTATTAGTCACATCCGCAGACCTACCAGTCATATCAGCAGACCTACGGCGTCATAGGTTTTTTGCCACAAGCAAATGTCTTATCCGCTATCAGAGGCAGGGGGCGGAAAAAACTAATAAAAGCAAGCTAACGGAGACCAAAAGGAGGATCGAAACATTTTCATCTCTCCCAAAGCAAATACATTGAATTTTCTCCTCAGTCAACAACTGTGAGAATTTTCTAACTCCACATACCAAATTATATTCTCAGTGAGAAATGGCCCAAACTGTAGCACCCCGGCCCGATACTGGCATCAGAACCAGTGCATCCGCCGTAGTCTACTACGAGGACTATGAAGCGTCAAAGCAAATCAAGCGTACATCATTCATGACGTAAGATAAATCAGCGGAAACGTCGTAAAATTTAAAACTCCACCAAAATTAATATAACCCAAGAAATACAGCGGAAATAAAATGTGTTCAGTAGTGGTCTAACATATCCACCAGTACAACATAATAAACATCGAGTCTTCCAACTTAAAGGGAGTAATCCAAAAATCTATCTACTTCCATGACCATCATCCCATTGAGCCCACTTGCCATCGTCTTCGACAAATATCATTTCGTACTCTGGCTCACCTGAAAAGGAAATGGAGTATCTGTTCTTAGCGAAAATATCGCCAGCAAGTAACCCGTCTATACACCTTACGGGATCACACACGACGAGTCACCAGTGTATAAGTCGTTGTCCAAAATAAGGTGCTCGGGTTAGCAAATAGCATCTTTATAACAATTCCTTAAAACAGATAAATCACATAAATGGTACGCGGATACGAGAACAAACATGTAACTAAAATAACATACCACATAAACAGAACATAAGCTAGTCACATTTCTTGCATGTCAAATCTTATGCTTCGTGTATCATGATGCATGTACTTCTTCAAAACCACACACAGAACCCATGCATATGACTTCTTTCGTAAACATGCTATGCGTGTCATTTCACAAAACTTTTCATATTCTTTGCGTAGCAGAACTTTATACCCTGTGGGTGATCAGTCCACAGCAAACAGAAACTTTATACCCCGTGCTGAAAGATCCACGGCCCCATAACATATAACTTTATACCTCGTGCTGAAAGGTCCACGACCCCATTGCATATATCATATATCCGTGCTGATAGGTCCACGGTCCCATTACATATATCATATATCCGTGCTGATACGTCCACGACCTCATAAAATACTTTATACCCCACTGTTGATTCACATGTCATGCTTTTATGCCCTGCTTTCGCAGGCGTGACTTTTATACCCTGAGCTCAACTAGCAGCCATAGTTTGCTTTTCGAAAACTTTAATCTTCTCCTGTAAACACATGTTCTTTTGCAAAGCGATTCTCATGTCAAATACAAGTGTTCATGTCATGATGCAGGATGCTCATGCAACTTCATATCAAACATGTAACATGCACACACATCTTACATATCCAGTACGTGATCTTGCACCTCAAACACTCCTTGCTCGTACCTCTCTAAGTCCGTTCGTTTCACCAACTCACTTGGAATTAATTCGTATCCTTGCTTAATCAAACTTAACATCTATTCCTCAAGTACACCTCAAATACCCTTGCATTGTATGATCAAAGGAAGAGAATAAAGTTATTACACATACATAGGGCGCCTATAGGGTCAAAAAGACTTCCAGTACACTTGGAACGCTACTTAAAGCGCCTAAAGTGACATGAGGCGCCTATACTAGGCGTTCGAAGTGTTCGAGAATGTGCTGTATACATTGAACACCTACATGAAGCGTCTTATGTTGACATGAAGCGCCTATTGTAGTGTTCGAAGTGTACGAAGATGCACTGGGACACATTGAACGCCTACTTTAGGCGCCTAAAGTAACTTGAAGCGCCTAAAGTAGGTGTTCAAAGTGTTCTGACGGTTCCAAAACTGCAATTTTCTGCAGTAACTTCCCTCCTTCATCTTCCTCAATCACTTCTTTCATCTTAACACCTCAAATTCAACCTTACATTCTAATCTCCATCATGCACAACACACCACAAACGCAGTTTGATCCTTACATCTAGTAGTTTGCATCAACCTTAAGCCTTTTATGATTCCTATCTCCGGATGTATCATCAATCTTCTACCATATGTTCAACTTACATCACATCACCTCTATCTCTTCAAATCTTCTTTTGCTCCTCTCAAATCATCTAAAGCAACCTTTGGAAACATAACAAGTACTATAAACCATATTTACAACAAAGATGACACTTTAAGGGCATATTTATCAACAATTAAGCACAACATGGATACTTCAACATTTAGGCCCAAAGAACATGACTTTAATCAAGCAAACAACAAGATGTACATATAGTAGAGCATGTAACATACACAAATCAAGATTACTAATGTGTGATCCAAATTTTCTCTTTATAAGAACATAGGGCCTGTTGTATCAAAATTTGCATAAAGCGTTTAGAAAGATTACTTGCCTTTGTTTCTAGTTAGTCTTACGAGTGTACTGCAGGATGTAGGAAATGGTTGAACCTAGTTTGGCCGTTCCTTCTTCCTCTTCCTCTTCTCTTCTTTTTCTTTCTCCTTTCTCCTTCTCTTCTCTCTCTCTAGGTGTTTTCTACCCCCCTTTCTCTGTTTTTTAACCGACCCCTTAGGCTAATGGGGAGTTATACTAAGTGTTGTGTAACTCCCCTATCATTTAGTTGGGGGTAATTTTAGTAATTCTGCCTAGTTCTCTTAATTTCACTTTTAACCGCTTTCTTTTCTTCTTCTAAATTTTATTTAACTAAACTTCATAAACTCATGCAATTACTTAAATTGTAATTAAGTTGTTTCTAATTATTTACTATTGGGTGCAGAACTTACGGGGTATGACATTCCACCCCCCTTCACAAAAAGTTTCATTCTCGAAACTTACGTACCTTAGTTAAAGAGTTGAGGGTACTTCTCCCGCATCTGCTTTTCGAGTTCCCAAGTGGCCTCGCGTTCTGAGTGGTTGCTCCATTGAACCTTCACATAAGGGATCACCCGTTTCCTCAACACTTGGTCCTTTCGATCTACAATCCTCATAGGTATCTCTTTGTATGTAACATCGTCTTTGAGTTCTAAAGGTTGGGCTTCAAGCACATGGCTTGGATCCGTCACGTACTTTCTTAACTGTGACACGTGAAATACGTTGTGAACTTGTGCCAATACCGGTGGTAATGCCAACCAATATGCCAAATCTCCCACCTTCTCAAGTATCTCGTAGGGACCAATGAAACGAGGACTTAGCTTGTCTTTCACTCCAAATCTCATAATGCCCTTTGTTGGTGATACCCTCAAGCAAACCTTTTCCCCAATGTTAAACTCTAATGGTCGCCGCTTAGAATCCACCCAGCTTTTGTTGCAGTCTTTAGCCATTTTGAGTCTATCCCGTATGATTTTCATCTTTTCTAACATTTTCTCGAGTAACTCAGGTCCAGTGATGGTTCTCACGCCGACTTTATCCCAATAGACCGGGGACCTACACTTCATTCCATACAAAGCTTCAAAAGGGGCCATATCAATTCCACTGTGGTAACTGTTGTTATAAGAAAATTCCATTAGCTTTACCATTCCATCCCAGCTCCCTTTGAAATCCAAAACACAAGCCCTTAACATATCTTCTAAAGTCTGAATGGTCCGTTCATACTGTCCATCGATTTAGGGATGATACGCTGTACTCAATCTTAATTCTGTGCTCATGGCTTTCTGGAATGTTGTCCAGAACTTAGAAGTAAATCGTGGATCCTGATCGGACACTATACTCACTGGAACACCATGCAAACTGACAATATTATCCATATATAAATTTACCAACTTGTCGAGAGAAGATTCACTTGAAACGGGTAGGAAATGTGCAGACTTGGTTAAACGATCCACAATGACCCAAATCATATCATGTCCATTTCTTGTCTTTGGTAAACCCGCTATGAAATCCATCGTGACATGTTCTCATTTCCATTCTGGAATCTCTAACGGCATCAGTAATCCACCAGGCCGTTGGTGTTCCGCCTTGACTTGTTGACAAACTAAGCACCTCTCTATAAACTCAGCAATATGTCGTTTCATTCTGGACCACCAATAATATTGCTTGAGATCTCTGTACATCTTGGTGCTACCAGGGTGTATTGATGGCCTTGAGCTGTGAGCTTCTTGAAAAATTTCCCTTCTAAGTTCATCAACATCAGGCACACACAATCTTCCTCTAAACCATAGGCTCCCGTCCTCTTTGATCTGAAATCCTTCGACCTACTCATGTTTTACCCTTTCTATTATCTCACTTAAGGTCTTATCATTCTGCTAAACCTCTTTTACCCGATCAATCAAACTTGGTGTGATGGTCAATGTTGTCAATACGTTCACCGTGGAGTCAATCAAATCTAAACTGAATTCTTCCATTTCTCTTTCTAATGGTGATTGTCGCGTATGGCTAGACTTCCTGCTTAATGCATCCGCCACTTTATTAGCATTTCCTGGGTGGTAATGGATGGTCAAATCGTAGTATTTTAGCAATTCCAATCATCTCCGCCGCCTCATGTTTAATTCTTTCTGAGAGAATAAGTACTTTAAACTCTTGTGGTCCGTGAATACCGCGCACTTTTCTCCATATAAATAATGCCGCCAGATCTTTAAGGCGAATACAACTGCGGTAAGTTCAAGATCGTGTGTTGGGTAGTTTTGTTCATAAGGCTTTAGCTGTCTTGAGGCATATGCGATGACTTGCATCAAAACACAACCTAAAAACAAGATATTAGACTAACCTTAATTGGTAAACAAAGTCATAACCTTATGCTATATTTTACGTACCTAAACCATTTTTCGATGCATCGCTATAAATCACAAACCCGTCAGTTCCGGAGGGTTGAGCCAACACTGGAACTGTGGTTAATCTCCTCTTAAGCTCCGTGAAGCTTTGCTCGCATTCCGCCGTCCACTCAAACTTAGACTTCTTTTGAGTAAGACGGCTGAGAGGCACTGCTATCCTTGAGAATCCCTCAACAAACTTTCTGTAATAACCCGCTAGACCCAAGAAACTTCGCACTTCGGTGACATTAGTAGGTCTAAGCCATTCAGTGATAGCTTCCACCTTCTTCGGATCCACAGCAATCCCCTCCTCCGATATCACGTGACCCAGAAAAGACACACTTCTTAGCCCAAACTCGCACTTGCTAAACTTAGCGTACAATTGTTTCTGTCTTAAGATGCCTAGAACAGTTCTCAAATGCTCAGCGTGAGTTTGCTCGTCAGGAGAGTACACCAGAATGTCATCTATAAACACCACTACAAACTTGTCCAACTGTTCCCAAAAGACGGTATTCATAAGATCCATAAAGGCTGCAGGGACATTTGTTAATCCAAACGGCATCACCAAAAACTCATAGTGGCCATATCTCGTGCGAAAGGCTGTCTTTGCGATGTCCTCAGCCTTCACTCATAATTGATGGTATCCTGATCTAAGATCAATTTTAGAGAAAATCTTGGCTCCCTTGAGCTGGTCAAACAAATCCTCGATTCGTGGAAGGGGGTATTTATTCTTGATGGTAATTTTATTCAACTCACGGTAGTCGATACAGAGCCTCATGCTACCATCCTTCTTCTTCACGAATAGAACGGGTACTCCCCAAGGTGACACACTAGGGCGGATAAACTTCTTGTCCAATAACTCCTGCAGTTGTTCCTTCAGCTCTCTCAACTCTGCCGGAGCCATTCTCTAAGGGGCTTTAGAGATAGGTTCAGCTCCTGGAATCAAGTTTATCTCGAACTCGACTTCTCTCGGGGGTGGCACTCCTGGCAAATCTTTTGGAAACACATCCAGAAACTCGTTGACTACTGGGATTTGCTCAATAGATGGTACTTCCTGAGTAACATCCATGGCATACACTAGAAATCCCTCAGCACCTTTCCTTAGGGCTTTGCAAGCTTGAGCAACCGACATATACACTTTCTTGGGAACTTTATTTCGTTCCGCATCTCCTTGAAACGTTACCTCTTCCATCTTAGCACTCTTGAATGTCACTTGCTTTAGTCGACAATCAATATTTGCGTGATACTTGGTCAACCAGTCCATTCCTAATATAACATCAAAGTCGTACATCTGAATAGGGATCAGTGTTGCGGAGAACGTTTTTCCTTCAAACTCCAACTCACAATCCCGGTACTACTGATACGAAACTATAATTTGATCTCCATCCGCATAAACACGGTACGGGGTTGCTAACCTCTCAGGCAGCTTACCAAGGTGCTTAGTGAATCTCTTTGCTACAAAGAAATGGCTTGCGCCGCTATAGAAAAGCACGTTGGCAGGTATCTTATTTACTAAAACTGCAACTAAGACCATATCAAGTTTCACACAGGAAGTTAAACGCTTAAATACTTAATTCAATAAGAATTCAAACTTAATTTAAATGGTACCTGCTACTACATTGGTAGCCTCCTGCACATCAGTGTCTGTCATGAGATGTACCTAGGCATTTGCTCGTGGCTTCACCCTCGGCTGCTGAGCCGCTTCTCCCAGATTATTTTTCTTCATCTCCGGACAGTCCCTAATCATATGACCCACCTGTCCACATCGGTGACACACTCCCACAAGCTTCCTACATTCGCCGACATGATTCCTATTGCAGTGTGGGCAAACTCCCACCGTCTGCTGAACTACTGGGATCTGTGCTAGGGGTCTTTGAAACTTCCCGACTAGGCCCCTCTTCGGAATCTTGACCCAACGTCCGAGTCTACCACCAATTCTTACATCATCCCTCGGCCTCTTGCCTCTATCAGACGACCCTTCACTAGCTGCTCTTGCTGCCACTCTACGAAAGTCACTCTCAATGTAGAAACATGCATCCAACATGTCCTCGTAAATTTTCATTCCTGCGTTCACTATTGCCGACTGTATCCTTGAGTCCAAACCCCTATCAAACTTTGTCATTTTAAGGCAATTGTCAGACATAATCGCAAGGGCAAACTTACCTAGAGCATGGAAACGATCCGCATACTCCGACACCGTCATCCTTCCCTGCTCCAACCGGTCAAACGCCCTTATTTTATCCAATATCGCAGTCTCGGGCATGTAGTATTTCAGGAAAACATCACAGAAATGTGCCCATGAGATCGGTGGGGTCATTCTCAACACCATTCCAGCCTACCATTCGCCAGCTTTTCAACACAAAAGGGGTGTGGCCACATCCACATTGATCTCTACCGGCACTTGAACTAACCGGAAATATTTCTCCACCTCAGCCAACCAGTGTTGAGCCTCCTCAGGATCATTACATCCTCCAAACTCCAAAACTCTCATCTTCCTCATCTCTCCATAGAAGAACCAGATATTATGCTGCGGTGGTGGAGGCAGCGGAGGCTGATGCTGCTGAGCAAACCCTTGTGCAATCACCGTTAGTGCGTCAGTGAGTACCAGGGGTAAAACCACTTGTGGTGGCTGGTTCTCCTGTCCGTTGTCAGAGTTTCCTGTGTTATCCCTTCTTGGAGGCATTTTCTCTGAAATGTCAGTGTTCCATTAGCATTCAGTAAATACAAGATGTTACTGAAAGCTTGAATGCGTAAGAATGAGTAGGGTATGAAATAAAATATTAATACAAAATTAGATGCTAAACGCGCTCGCACACACCCAACCCTGACCATATTTAAACTCTAGAGAAATCAACACTTATATCCAAGGATCAAACTTAAGGGAAAATCATATCTCAAATTGCTAAAAGATCATGAACCTAAGTTTCCGAGATAGATTTGAAGCCTAGTCTCTGATACCACCTGTAGCACCCTGGCCCGATACTGGCATCGAAACCAGTGCACCCGCCGTAGTCTACTACGAGGACTAAGAAGCGTCAAAGCAAATCAAGCGTACATCATTCATGACGTAAGATAAATCAGTGGAAACGTCGTAAAATTTAAAACTCCACCAACATTAATATAACCTAAGAAATGATGATGAAGATGGTGACACATGTGCATTCTTATCTTCAAGGCTCAAATCACACTATAAATAGAGGCAATGGTGAAGAAGATGAAACACACTTGAAGCTCACAAGCATTTGTTAAATTGTCTAGCTTTCATCTTCATCTTCTTGTTGTTATTGTTTTGTTCAATGTAGCAAAGGTGTTCTTCTTGTATTGTGGTGAGCTACAAGCCTCTTGAGCTTCATTTGTAAGATTGATTAGCCATCTTTATAAGGCTACATCAATAGGTGTTAGAGGAGTTGCAACTAAGTGTTGCTTAGAATGTGATTATCCAAGTCTTGAATAGGGTTGGTGTATAACCCAAGGATCAAACTTGGCTCTTGTTGTAAGATGTTCATATCATAGTGAAATCCAAGAAAAGGTATTTCTTGGGACTGGAGTAGGTCATATTGACCGAACCATGATAAATCCTCGGTGTTCTTCTCTTGTTTCTTTATTTGTGTTTTCTGCCCGTTTTGACTGTAGTTTTCACACAACTTCTCACAATTTGAAAAAATAGCTAAACATTTTCAAAATTTGTGATTTTTGGTGGAGTTATACTTCAGACTGTTAGCTTTCATTTGCAACAAGAATTACTTGATGTGAGTAAGGGAAAGTTAGTCTTTCAGTCTTTGCAAGATAACTGCTCCAATCTGGCTGCAATCTGACCAGTTTTGAGAAAACTTAAATTCTGTATTTTTCAAGACTTGTTTAAGGTCAGAGCCTTTTGGCAACTTCATCTACACATCCTAAGGAGTATTTTGATATAAAGATCAACCTTTTTGGTTGAGTATTCAAAGAGAAACACGTTTTGCAAAATCAGCAACATTCTGTCCAATTCTGTCCAAATTGACAATCTGAATCTTTTTATTTGTTTGAAGGGCCAACGATTTTATTTTTGTCTGCTTTTTGGACAGAGTCTTGTTAACTCATTGAAGTTCAATTCTAAAAAGTTTCATAATTTTTGGAGTTGTGTACAATTATTTGTGAATTTTTGAAAAACGGGTTGTGAATCTAAGGTGGTCTCATATTCTGTTTTCAAAGGGGATTTTAACAAAGGGTTGTAGTGAAATTTCCGCTAACCACTATTCACCCCCCCTCTAGTGGTGTTTATTGTAGGTGCACAGTCCAACAAACCTTAAGCCTTTTATGATTCCTATCTCCGGATGTATCATCAACCTTCTACCCTATGTTCAACTTACATCACATCACCTCTATCTCTTCAAATCTTCTTCTACTCATCTCAAATCATCTAAAGCAACCTTTGGAAACATAACAAGTACTATAAACCATATTTACAACAAAGATGGCACTTTAAGGGCATATTTATCAACAATGAAGCACAACATGGATACTTTAACATTTAGGCCCAAAGAACATGATTTTAATCAAGCAAACAACAAGATGTACATATACTAGAGCATGTAACATACACAAATCAAGATTACTAATGTGTGATCCAAATTTTCTCTTTATAAGAACATAGTGCCTGTTGTATCAAAATTTGCGTAAAGCGTATAGAAAGATTACTTGCCTTTGTTTCTAGTTAGTCTTACGAGTGTACTGCAGGATGTAGGAAATGGTTGAACCTAGTTTGGCCGTTCCTTCTTCCTCTTCCTCTTCTCTTCTTCTTCTTTCTCCTTTCTCCTTCTCTTCTCTCTCTAGGCGTTTTCTACCCCCCTTACTCTGTTTTTTTAACCGACCCCTTAGGCTAATGGGGAGTTATACTAAGTGTTGTGTAACTCCCCTATCATTTAGTTGGGGGTAATTTTAGTAATTCTGCCTAGTTCTCTTAATTCCACTTTTAACCCCTTTCTTTTCTTCTTCTACATTTTATTTAACTAAGCTTCATAAACTCATGCAATTACTTAAACTGTAATTAAGTTGTTTCTAATTATTTACTATTGGATGCGGAACATACGGGGTATGACACAAACTGACTTGAGCGTCGGAGGGTTTTACCCGGGGTCACACCCCCGGGTCCTCTGATTTTTGCTTCCTTGTGCAGGACTTCCAGGAAGCTATTCCAGTTATTTCTCATCAACCAACTGACGACGTTTATTTGAGATCATCTTAGACCCTTAGTGAAGATCCGGCTTCATCAATCATCGACCAGTAGAGGTGCTTGGTTTGTTGAGGTCGAAATGTTAAGTTGTCATCAATAAATATAGGTATGTGTTATGGATATATTGGAATATCAAGGATAAACATGATATTGATATACATTGTAGAGATAGACATTATATTAGATGTGGATATACAAAGTATTATGTCTTTTGTATACCATGTATATCAGATTAGATATGGATACACAAAGGATTTGTCTAAGTTTATCTTCACTCCATGAGTCCTATAAATAGGACCACATATCATATATGAAATACACACATTGAGATACAAAGCTCTTTAGTTTCTGTTCTCTTTCCTCTCATCTACTATATTCTTGTTTGAGTTCATAACACGTTATCAGCACGAGCCAATCCCCTGTGGAACAAGGCACAATGTTGACCCTTGATTCGTCTAAGCTTCAGTTTGACATCAAGTTCAATTTCTGTAAAATCACACACTTCCTGTATAACTATTTAACATGTTTCATTTTTGTCGTATACATATATGAACAGATTGCACTAAAATGTTACTGACATCATATGTCAAATCATACTATATTATATCCTATTATAATGAGAAGTACATTTATTTGGTTTACATACATATATATATACACACACACACCTGGAATATATCATTACCGTTATTTACTTACAAATATTTGATATACCTGAAGTATATCAATGTCACTATTTATAGTTGACATACCTGAAGTATGAATAATTGTCATGTCTGAAGCATGACATGACTAAATAGTCATCATGCCTGAAGCATTAATTGCTATGATGCCCGAAGCATCAATCATTTTATCATGCCCGAAGCTTGAATTGTTAACATGCCTAAACTATTAATTGTTATCATGCCCGAACCATGAATCGTTTTATCATGTCCAAAACATGAATTGTTGACATGCTCGAAGCGTGAATAATTGATATAATTAACATGCTAAAAGCATGACTAGTTTATATTGGTGATTTTTTTAGTGGTTACTTAATGATACACTATTTTATTTAATCAGACATATTTGTTTTCCTTGAAAATTCTAGTAGCGGAGTCACGGTTGCGTTCAACCTCCAGCCCAAATTAATAGTCCAACTTCATGCGTTCAACCTCTTTTTATCTCTTTATATTTTAGGGTTAAATTTATTAAACTATGCAGTAAGGATCACAAGTGTAAGTTACAGAACCCATAGATATACCAGCATGGTTGTACCAGATCCCAAAAAAAAAGAAAAGAAAAAGACCTGCTCTTGATACATGTCCTACTCAACACAATAAGTGTGGTATACTGCTTTTCCAAGTTTATGTAGATTTAAACAAACCTAACCATTTTATTTTCAAGACAAGTTTTTTTTATGTATCTGTCTCAAATTGATGCTCAGTTTATTCTCTATATTAGAATTCTCTTTGATATTTGTTATTTCCATTGCGAGTTTTAATTTGGTAAGATATCAAATGCTTGAAAGCACGCATTGCAGACGAAAGGGCAACGGCCAGAATTTATAAATTGATTACATTTATATATTATTGGGTAGAAGAATGTATTTCATGCAAAAAAAAATTGCAGCAAGTTTGTTGATATGTGCATGAACCAATATTTTTTTGATGAAAGTTTTGGAAATTCTGGGCCTCGGCCCATTAACTATGTTTTTGGGGTTATTATATCAATGTTTTTGGGGTTATTATATCAATGTATGATTATTATTAGCTATTAACATATGTAAACATATATTGATAGTCGAAATATCATAAGCATGTGTATTTCACATGCCAGAAGTACAAATAGTTCAAATGCTAAAAGCACAAATAGTCGACATGCTTGAAGCATGAATAGTATGTCTGAAGCACAAATAGTTGTCATGCTTGAAGCATGAGTAGTGGACATGCCCAAAAGCATGAATAATCGCCATACCTAAAGCATGTGTATCTTTAACTCGACTATCCTTAACTCGACTACAGATTGTTCTATTGAGAATACTGATTCCATAGCATTGACTCTGTCCTTCCTTTTGAATATTACCCCGTCTATCTTTTGGCATAATCTTTTGCAGAGCATGAATTAATGAGAAATCATCATATTATTTATTGTATCCAGGAATGCCCATTTAGATTATGCATTATTTGAATTATTTTGAATGTTATACTAATCTCTTTTGGATGTCAATTTTATTTGTATCCAAATTTTGTTATTCATGATATTGATTGAACTCAAATCTTAAAGTGGTAACATTACATTGATTAATATATGAATAGTGTTTCCTGAAGAAACACCATTGACTATTTCTGAGTTGATGTTCCAAAATTAATTTTGATATTAACATATCATCCAAAGTGAATGATATAGGCATATGTCTAGTTGACAGTGGAACAACACGCACAAAATTGACAGAGGGCTCCAGAAGAGTTCTAATTGGCAAAAGCAAATGTTAGTACCAATTCGAGTACTACGACATTGATCGAAGGCTCCAGAAGAGTAATCATGTTATTAATGGGTGATATATGTATTGGTTAATATGGCATCATTTTCCACCAAGTCGAAAGGAAACTATTGAGTTTAAAAGATATACGCCTTAATGGCATTCATATTGAACCATGAATGAGGGGAATATGAAATTTTTATACACAATGAATCAAGCCAGAAGCTTTTTAAAGAAAAACTTCTAATTTTCTCTATGGATTGTATTATGCGACTATACATCCAGTCGAATGTCATATTGTGATGAACCAGAAGTTCGATAATCAAACTTATTTATGACATAATCGATTTGGTCACCCGTATAGAATAATGATATGTACAATTGTACAACACTCACATGTGTACTCTTTAAAGAACCTGAAGATTCTAGAAAGTCTTTCATGAACAAGTATCTCGTGATTTTGTGTGTGTTGCTTGTTCATGTGAGTTTGCTTTTTTTAAAAGACTAGTAGCTTTTTCCAAGCTCCTTGCTCAGATTATATGATTATCCGATTAAATTTATTGATAATACATGTGAATTTATATACAAAGCTTTCAATGATTATTGTATGTCTTGAGATTGGCATTGAGCATTCAGTTGCAAGTGTGCACACTTAAAATGGCCCAGCAGTGTCATTTATTAAACGTTTGATTTTAAGGACCAATTTACCTACATGAGCTTGGAGACATACAACTATACATGCATCAACATTTATTTGGTGAGTTAGTTTTCCCGCCGTTAGGGGGAGAGAAAGTGCCAGTTCATGAAGAACAACGTGAAATTACATGAAATGTTCCTTCACTATCTCACCTTAACACACAAAAAAAATCAATGGGAGCAAGAAGTAAAATGATAATAAAATCCCACGTTTTGGCAATGATTACGCCATTTCGACTTGAGTCTCTGAAGGATATGATAATGGTATACCAAAAATAAGTTTAAAACATGGACGCTCAGTTGGTGTAAAAGATAAAAGCCCTCGAAAAAGAATGGTACAAATAATATTCCAGAAGGGAATAATCAACAAGAGATTAGATGTTCACAACTTGAAAGCCCTATAGAAATAAGAACTGATTGCTCCCGAAGAAGCAAGTGAACACAATTTTGAAAAGATCTCTTTGAATTATAAGAGAAATTTGGGATAGACAAATGATCATTATTGATCATGTATTGATTGAGAGATTGCATGTGAAGTTATAAATCAGGATCTTGGACCAATGTTAACTGAAAAATGTCGACATAGAAATAATTGGTCAAAATAGAAAGATGCAATATAGCAGAACTACGATGATAAGAAAGTCGCAAAGCATTTGGACCCATATTCCAAACCTTTAAAGGGAAAGTCGCATTCGCAAATTATTTTGGCATGCAGTCCAAACCCCTGAAGGGATCAAACGTATTGCATATAAAAGGGTTTTTCACAAAGAACTAAGCTTGACTATGATGAAACATATTCCCCGATAATTGATGCCATAACATTACAATATTTAGTCAGCCTAGCAATCACTTAAACCTTGATATGCGGTTAATGAATGAAGTTACCGCTTACTCATATGAATTATAAGATGATGATATAAAATCCCAGAAGGATTTAAATTGCCTGCAGCACGTAATCAAAAGATTTGAGATGAAAAACTTTGAGAAGCTCAAATGTTTGCTCAGCCTACAGATCGAGCCTTGAATAGTCATAGCATGGTACGATCGTTAGATATAAAGAAAGACTCATTTCAACCACCATAAGATAACAAAGAATTATTAGGTCCTGAAGTACCATATCTTAGTATTGTTGGTGTTTTAAGTATCTTGTGAATTTCAATACTATATATAGCATTTTCAATGAATTTTATTGAGAAAGTATAGTTCAACACATACACGAAGACATTGAAATGATGTTAAGCATATTTTTATCTTCTTGGAACACCATAAGGGTGTTTATACTACTCAAGGAAGGTAGCACCACAATTAGTGGGTTATGCGGATGCTGGCTATCTATCTGACTTGCATAAGGAAAAACCATAGAATGGATATATGATTGGTGTGGTCATATTATGGAGATGAGTGAAACACACGGTAACAACCATCTCTTCATCATCATAAGTTTTTGGCGTTGCATGAAGCAAGCTATGAAAACATTTGGTTGAGGTCGATGATTCAGTATATCGAAGACGCCGACAACAATGTTTGAGGATAATGGAAGATGTATTGTTCAAGTTGAAAATGGCTACATCAAAGAAGAACAAAGCATATATCACCAAAGTTCTTCTACACTTATGACCTCGAGAAGAATGGTGATATTAATATTCAGCAAATACAATTAAGCCAGAATTTTGCTGACTTGTTCACGAAAGCACTACATTTTAAGAGATGGTCTACAACATTGGAATGCATCGACTCAAAGATCTCTTGCCAGCATCAGGGGGAGTGTGATTACTACATACATACTGTACTCTTTTTCCTTCGTCTAAGTTTTTTATCCCCAGGGTTTTTCTTGGCAAGGTTTTAACGAGGCAGTGTATTACACTTACAAATTATTATAAATATGTACTCTTTTTCCTTCAACCAAGTTTTTATCTCACTGGGTTTTTTCGTAGCAAGGTTTTAATGAGGCATATTCTATAAAGTTTGGATATCCAAGGGGGAGTGTTATGGATATATTGGAATCTCAATGATAATCATGATATTGATATACATTGGAGAAATGGACATCATATTAGATGTGGATATCCAAAGTATTATATCTTCTGTATACCATGTGTATCAGATTAGATATAGATACCCAAAGGGTTCGTCTAAGTTTATTTTCACTCCATAAGTCCTATAAATAGGACCACATATCATATATGAAATACACACCTTGAGATACAAAACTCTCTGGTTTCTGTTCTCTCTCCTCTCATCTACTATATTCTTGCTTGAGTTTATAACAATATGTACTTATTTTGCTCTCTTATTTGTAAATATGAATAACTGAGGTGAGTCGACACCAATTTCAGTTCAAGAATCAGGAAAGTTTTACGCTTCATAGGAATCAGACTGGCAGTCCATAGACGTTTGAGTAATACTATGTAAAAGGGGGCCTTTCCAATAGAATTAGTTTGACGATTACATCTTACGTGGGCATGGAAGATGTGACAAATATGCAGTGCTAGATTGGTCGTTAAACATGTCATTAGCCACTCAAGTGGCATCAGCAATTTCAAGATTAGTAGATGACTTATATGATTACAAGGCATGAATATTATCATGATATATATTTAAAAAAACGTAATCGGTGTATTAGGGTCCCGCGTTTAGGCAGGATCCGAGTATCATGCTATCTATTTAATTTTATCAAATAACTAATGCTTCTACAATGAGGCCGTATATATTTAATCCATCAACACATGCAACATGTTTACTGATATGTGCAATGTGCCTTTTTAAGTAGGATACGAGAATTGCCACAGGGGTGGAATGCAACATGAAACAATACAAAGCCTCGAGACAGGAGGCAGTGGAAGAGATTCATAATGTTGTAGCCGTGTACAAGAAAATAAATAAATAAAATAAATACCCATTAACTCTTGTAACCCCCATAACCCCATAACTTCCCTAAAACACTCCCCAATTCCCCTAGCTTAAATAGGCAATTTCCCCTCTTCCCTTCCCCATTTCACCAGCTGGCCAAAAGAAGAAAAAAAGAGAGGAGGAACCGAGAGCAAGAAGGAAGAAGAGGTCGGAAGGAAAAAAAAGAAGAAAGAAGAGGAAGAAGAAAGGGAAAATCTCATCCAACAAAACCCTCGCTATCCGTCGGTATAGTATATACGGAGCAAAGGTAAGTACCCTACCTATATTGGTTATGATTTTACAACCACATATTTATATTTTTGTATAAAATCAAGGATCATGCATATGTAGATTTGATTGCAAAAATGGGTGTGTGTATATGTGTATGGGGCCGTGTGTATATATGTGTATATATATGGATATTGAAAGTTTGTAATTTTGTATAGGGCCGATATGTTTTATATATACATATAACAGCCTTGTATTCGGCTAAATATATTTTGGTACTTGATTGGTTTATAAATTTGATATGTGTATGATATATAGTATGTTCATATGTGTGTGTGTATATATTTTAATTAGAAGTAGTATATTTTTATTAAAATCCTCACATATGGCGGAGGGAAACTGTGGTACAAATATGAGGAAGAGGAAAGGCTGCACCATATTTCAACGTTACATGATATGCCGCATTAAAACCTTGCCAAGTAAAACCACCATTGTGGAAAACCTTGGTCGAAGGAAAAAATGTACATATTTGCAACATCGAAATAAGTCCATACAATACATGTTACAAGTAAATGAAAAATGCCATAACAAACATATCCACGTAGATATAATCAGCAAGCGGAGGGAATAGATGAATAAGTTATAATTGTGGAATTCCATGTGATTAAGCTTCTGTAGCAGATCAAAATGAAGGGAGTGCTGTGTCGGTTAGAGTAATGCCACGTATATGTGAAGGAAGTGAAGATAACATGGTGTGGTACTAAGCCTTAGAATTCGTGATAGCTGCCTGGGCCATAAAGTGTGCTGCTTGATTTATCTCTCGGGGAGCATGGTATAATCGAAGGGATGAATCATGTAGAAAAGCTCAGAGACGGCACAAAATCGGGGGCTAGAGGTGCAGTAGCAGATTCCGTGGTCAAAACCAACTCTTGGCAATCAATTTCAACAACGAAATGTCCTAACTTCGGAATATCATAGATAAGTGCAAGTAACACAACTTGAGCCTCAAACGGAAGAGGATAGTCATGCCGTAATGGAAAAGATAGTGCATGAACCAACGCACCAGTAAAATCACGAACAAAAGCTCCACCTCTGGCTGTACAACGGCCAACATCCGTGTCCGTGTTAAGTTTCACACGTCCTGAAGGCGGTGGACACCTACGTAGAATCCGCATCCGACTAGAGCATAATGGTGGAGAGAAACCTAACTGAATATGTCTAGGGATAGATGTCGCAAGACTAGACTCGTTCCTAGATTTCGCCCATAAGAATATATCACGACGGACAGCACGAAGTAGGGTACGTTGAGACCATGATGCATCGTCAAACACAATAGCAATGTATGTTTTCCAAATGTTCCAAAACAAGATACCATGATAAACACGCTGCATCTCCCCTAAAAAATTCGCTGGAGCTGCAATCCAAATAGCTAAGAAATTAGACCGCCAGCTCCCTGAGTGTGAAGTGTCTCTGACCACCCGAAACTCCTAAAAATGAAGAAAATAAGTGACTGGTCGAGGCTGATGCCATTCGATAGAATGGGCATATAGTAGGCATGATCTGTATAAAACGAGCAACAAAATCTGGCAATGGTAATGCCTCATGGAAGAGTTTCCAAAGAAAAACCTGTATAGAAGGCTGCTGTGCCTTCATCCAAATGTGTGAGTAAGACATAAGTGTAGATTTAGAAGGACAGACGAACTCATAAGCATGCCGAAGTGTAAACTGACCAGTTGGTGTGGATCATATTGGCGATCCATCAACCCACTGAACTAATGAGGAACAGACCTAATTAATAGAACAAATGCAACGCCAACCAGGAGAGTCATATATACGAGGAGAAAAATCCTCCCGTGGGCCATATCGGAGTCACATATAATGGCCCCATAAAATAATGCTTGTATGATACAACCACCATAATTTACACGATTCCGCCTCTTGTACCGCATGGAGCCCACGAACAGCCAGACCTCCCTCTGACTGTGGATAACATATTTTGCGTCATGAATCCCAATGACATCTTACTGGGCCGCATGAAAACCTCGCAAACGTTGCTCCAGTGCCGTAAAGCTAATACTGGGTAACCGTGTAGCAGCCATAACGTGAATCGAAATAGACGATAGGACTGATCAGATAAGTACTAACCTACCAGTAGTGCCCAAAAGTCTATGCTGCCAGCCCCCTAGACGTGTGTCAACATGTTATAGTACATCCTGACAATAATGCACATGCATAACACTTTTATGCAAATAAGAACCTAAGTATTTCATTGGCAATGTCGACTGACGCATATCAAGCAGGCGCGTAAACAAACGCCGTTGTGAAGTAGTCCCCCGATCAGAAAAGACCACTATACTTTTATGCCAATTGACTGCCTGACCCGAAACTCTTTCATATAAAGAAAGAAATCACTTAAATCTAGATAAATTCCTACGATTTGCAGCTAAGAAAATCAACAGATCATCAACTTAAGATAAGTGGGAGATAACCATCGGCATGCGGCCTAGAAAAATGATGCAATGTGTGATTGTTCCACTAACCTTTTTAAGCCCCTAATAAAGCCCTCCGCGGCCAATATAAAGAGGAGAGGAGATAGGCGTCCCCTACCTAACCCCACGGGAGGGGCAAAAGAAACCACGAGGAACTCTATTTATCAAAATAGATATATGCGTACCTTCCAAGTGATTGAGTACTAGGGTGATGAAGAAAGCGGAGAAGCCAAAGCGAAGAAGAATAGCACGGAGGAACTGCCAACTAACTTGATCAAATGCTTTCACCATATCCATCTTGACAATCGCGTTATTCGGCCTGACGCCCTTATCGAATCAATGTAGAAATTAATTAGCAAGTAAAACCTGTTCAGATATGCCTCTGCCCTTCTAAAAACCAGCTTGCTCGATAGAAATGATCTTAGGCAGAATAGAATTCAATCGAGTAGCAAGAATGCGAGTTTGAATCTTACTCATAAAAGTAGATAAATAAATCGGACGAAAATCACTGAAACTGTGCTGAGCCGCCCCCTTTGGAAGTAAAATAAGCATCGAATGTGCCATTGCACGTGGAATCGGGAATCCAAGGAAAATCTTCTGTACAGCTTTATATAACATCCAATAAATAACATCCCAGCAACTACGAAAGAACCAACCATTATAACCATCTGGGCCTGCTGCACTGTGTTGATCTAAATCCCAGACCGCTTGCTTGACCTCATCAATGGATGGCATTTGTGTTAGCATAGAATTGTCTGCATCCGATACAAGCTGTGGGATAGATGTCAAAAAATCAGAACAATCCTCTACAAGCTGAGAAATGAACATTCGAGTAAAATGATCTACAGCCACTGCCCCCACACTGTCCAGTGTATCGCATGAATCCCCATTTCTGTGTGCATATGGTGTATCCCCTGATGGCAGTGTTTATCTTTAACAATGGAATGATAAAATCGAGTATTACACTCACCTTCCCGAAGCCATTTAACATGGGCCTTCTGTTTCTAATATTCCATCTCCCATAATGAAGCTTTCTGCAACTCTGCCTGAGACTCAAAGTAGGCAGCGCCGTTCTCCTCTATGGGGTCAAGATCATATACTATCTCCAATGATCGAGCATGCTGCTTCGTATACTCTAAACGATGAAAAATATTACCAAATACCTCTTTGTTCCACCGAGAAACATCCTTTTTGAAATAACGTAGCTTTGCGCATAACCCCCTCATGCCCTTAATAGTAGGATATGACTCCCAAGTAGATTGCATGAAAGTAGGAAAATCTGAGTGTATGGTCCAAGCAGTGAGAAAACAAAACTGTTTAGGGCCATTAAATGGATTTTGGCCGTATTGAATCAGCAGTGGACAATGATCAGATGTAGCATGACTGAGATGTGTCAAACGTACCTCCGGAAATAAATCATAGAAGAGATCATTGCAGAAAACCCACTCAAGGCGACGCTAGACGCGTCCTAACCCATGGCCCCATGCCAGGTATAACGTGTACCAACATGGGGCACAGTATGCCAAGCTCCATAATGTATCATATCAGCAAAATCAGTCAAAGATGATAAAGATGGGCGAGAGTCACCTTTATTGTCCGAAAGAGACAGGAAAGTATTAAAATCATCTGATATAAGCCATGGCTCCGAATATACATCGAAGTGCTGATGAAGAGATTGCAAGAGAGCATGTCTAGCCACCACTGTGTGTCGGCCATAAACACAGGAAATCCAAAAAATATGCTGAGTGGTATTCAAGCGAAAATGGAAATGTGCTACCTGATCCAAAAGACTGACATCCAACAATTCCATAATGGATGATTTCCAAAAACACTATGCTCTACCATCACACACACACTGAGCAGAAATAAATCCAAGCTTAATCCGTGCTTAGTCCATATGCAACATAGGTTGCTAAGGTTCAATAACAAATAAAAATTGAACAGAATACCTATGAATCAATAAATGTAACCGAGAAAGAGGTACACAAACCCCTTAAATTCCAAGTAAGTGTATTCATTGGGAAAGATGTGAGAGAGAGCTCGAAGACTGAGTTACACTACGGGTAACAACCTGATGGGACGGACGTGGAATATGACAATGAAGTCATCTACTGCGCTTGCAGATGCATGGGATGAACCTATCGTCATCAGTGCCCATAGGAGGGTTAGAAAGACAACTGCAGTAACTCTGCATCCGAAGTACCCTCCTGGAGAGTGAGAATGCAACATGAAGTAATTCAGATAACTGTCGATATTCTTGTTGCATATCTTTCAGCGTAATATCGTCTGGAGATTTAGCAAGCACCACAGTTATCGCTGAATCAGAAAATGTGTGTACAAAAGGAGTATCCACTGTGTGAGGCTGTTGATCTGGCAGGGAATCATCCGATGAACGCCCTAAAACTGTCAAATTTTGAGAATCAGATCGTTGAGGATCGGTGGATGTAGATGGATCAAGGTCCTTCATCTTCGGACGCCATTCTTGAACCGCGGGGACTGGATTAGGGTCAGCTGGAGCGTGTTTGCCACATTGCTCACGTTTATGTCCTAAAATGCAGCATTTTATCACAATAATCAGGGACATCCTCAAAAATTATTGATTGAAAATGATGATGACCAATGCTCTGAATATGGAGCTTGGATGGTAATTCCTTAGAAACATCAACCTCTACACAAAACTTAGCAACCGATAGGCGAAGCATCTTCTGAGTGGCTACATCAATACGAATATCCCACCATTGAGGCAATAGCAAAAAGAGCAGGTTGATTGTGAAGAAATATAGGCAACCCTGGCAGCGCCATCCAAACGGTGACGATCGAAGCATCATATTGCGGATCAAAGTCGTGTGTATATTTGGTGATCCTCATATGAAATCCTAAAATATTCCATGAGTGACGGCAAGAGCAACGATTATAGTATTCCTCCTTTTCAAATCGCAGCAACACATGGGCGTTGTCTAATAATCCGGCATGCACAGTACCGGTAAAGCCTATGCGGTCCAGAGTTTTTTGCAGAGCAGCCATGGATGGCCTTCCATTCCAAAAAGATCCAACTAAGGTA
>AP025059.1:19299212-19317193 GCA_036186865.1 Eustoma russellianum
ACTTTGTCTCCATTGTAGGAACAACGCAAGGAATACAAGAAGGAGGCAAAGTCAAAGAATCTAAAAACCAAATAGTTTTTAGATAGTGGGTGTTCGAGGCATATGACGGGGAACCCCAAACTATTCATCGAATTGGAACATATCAAAAATGGAGGAAAAGTAACATTCGGTGACAACAACAAAGGACAAGTTGTTGGAAAAGGAACAATCGGGGACATTAACACATTTCAAATACGAAATGTGTTATTCGTAAGCAATCTACCTTATAATTTATTTAGTATTTCTCAACTTATAGATTGTGGTTATAATGTCTCCTTTCTTCCCAATTCTTGTGATATAATAAATGAAAAAGGAGAAACGGTTTTTAAAAGGAAATAGAGATGGAAATATTTATACTCTTACCTTAGATAACATGTCAGATGCTAAGGTTAAGTGTCTAATATCACATGACTTAGATGTAAATTTATGGCATAGAAGATTAGGCCATATAGGAATTTCAACTATTAAGGAATTGTCTAAGGAAGAATTTAATTAGAGGAATGCCTAAGTTAGACTTAGATAATTTTCAAATGTGTGAAACATGTATTAAGGGAAAACACATTAAAGAAACCTTAAAACCGAAACATGAAGTGAGTACTAGTCATGTACTAGAATTGCTTCACTTAGACTTATTTGGTCCAAGTAGGACAGGTGGACACTACTATGTGTGTGTCATAATAGACGATTACTCACGCTACACATGGACATTCTTCTTAACACACAAAGACGATGCTCCATTAGCAATCGAAACCCTTATTAAGCAACTTGAAAACATTTATGAAGAAAATGTTTTAAAGGATTAGAAGTGATAGAGGTGGAGAATTTAAAAACAAAGATGTAATCAAATTTTGTGAACTATATGGAATTAAACATGAATTCTCACCACCTAGAACACCACAACTCAATGGAGTTTTTGAACGTAAAAATAGAACAATTCAAAAAGTTGCTAGGACAATGCTGTGTGAAAAATTAATTACCTAAATATTTCTGGGCTGAAGCTATAAGTTGTGCATGCTATATTATAAATAGGCTTACTATTAGAAAGAAATTAAATTAAAACGCCTTATGAATTGCTAAACAATAGACAACCTAAGATAGATTATCTTAAAGTATTGGATGTAAATATTTTGTGCTGAACACTAAGGATAATCTAGATAAATTTGAACAAAAGTCTATTGAATGCATATTTGTTGGGTATTCTACTAACTCAAGAGCATATAGGTGTTTTCCTACATCTAGAAAGATAATTGAATCCATACATGTAAAATTCAACGAAAATGCATGCTTTGAAGTTAGTGATAAACATCACATAAACAAGAAACAAATGTTGAAAATATGTTTGATGATGATATATTACTTGAGCCTGTACTTGATCATCTAGAACCAACCTCCCCCTGAACAAAACATGCATGAACCCTTAGATGATATAAATGAAGAAACTTTGCAATTGGAAGATACAACTAATGATCCAATTACATATGATAACGTTCATACTATTGAAACATTTGAACAAGATGAGGGTGAACCTAGTCAATCTAGGAATTGGTGGCACCCTAGAGAATTAATCATTGGGGATCCAAGTGTTGGGGTTAGAACATGTAGAAATATAAGTCAACTTGAAGGACATAGCTTAATCTCACAATTAGAACCTAAGAATGTAAAGGAAAGCCTTAGGTGATATATCTGGATAGATGCTATGCATGAGGAATTAAATCAATTCACAAGGAACAATGTGTGTGACTTAGTACCTAAACCCGAAAACAAGTCGATAATAGGAACGAAATGGGTGTTTAGGAATAAGATGGGCGAACAAGGAAACATTACAAGAAATAAGGCTAGACTAGTCGCATAAGATTATAATCAACAAGAAGGAATATATTATTAAGAAACTTTTGCACCTGTTGCACGACTAGAAGCAATTAGATTGTTACTTGCAATTGCAAGTCTAAGCAATATTAAGCTTCTTTCAAATGGATGTCAAGAGTGCGTTCTTGAATGGATACATCCAAGAAGAGGTGTTTGTCAAACAACCCCCTGGATTCGAAGATCCAAAGAATCCTAACCTTGTTTACAAGCTTAAGAAAGCTTTATATGGTTTGAAACAAGCTCCAAAATCTTGGTATGATAGATTTGCAAACTTTCTTATTGCAAACAATTATCAAAAGGGAACCATAGACAACACATTATTCCTAAGAAGAAAAGGTAATGATTTGTTAATAGTTCAAATATACGTAGATGATATTATCTTTGGTTCAACTAACCCTACCTTAGTAAAAGACTTCGAAGTGTGTATCAAGTCAGAATTTGAGATGTCAATGGTAGGAGAGTTGAATTAATTCTTAGGACTTCAAATTCTTAGGACTTCAAATCAAACAAACACCTCAAGGAATTCACATTAGCCAACTTAAGTATGTCAATGATATGATTAAGAAGTTTGGCTTTGAAGAGTTGAAACCTACAACTACCCCATGAGTGTTAGTACCAAACTTGATAAGGATGAAAATGGTAAACCTTTTGATGACAAACTCTATAGGTCTATGATTGGATCACTATTATACTTAACTGCATCAAGACCTGATATCATGTTTAGTGTGTGTATGTGTGCTAGGTTTCAATCTTGTTCTAAGGTATCACATTACAATGCAGTGAAAAAGATCTTTAGATATCTTAAGCATACACCTCACTTAGGACTGTGGTATGATAGAAACGCTAAGTTGGAATTACACGCATATAGTGATGCTGATTATAGTGGTTGCAAATTAGATAGAAAATCCACTAGCTGTACTTGTCAATTCATAGGAACCAACTTGATTCATGGTTTTCTAAAAAGCAAGTCAGTGTAGCTCTTTCTACCACTAAAGCCGAGTATATCTCTTTGACTTTATGTACTACCAAAATACTTTGGCTTAAGCAGCAACTTAGTGATTTTTGACATTAAAAATGAATAAGATTCCAATTTTCTGCAATAGCACAAGTGCAATCAATCTTTCACGGAATGCGGTGCTTCATTCTAAGGCCAAACACATTGAGGTGCGATACCACTTTCTTCGCAATCATGTTCAAAATGAGGATATAGTGATAAACCATATAAGAACTGATCACCAAATTGCTGACATCTTCACCAAACCCTTTAATCAAGCCACTTTTGAAAACTTACGAGCCAAATTAGGAATGATGACTTATGATACCATTGCATAGTTCTATCTTTTGCATGATTTGCAAAATAAAGGGGGAGATAGAATAAGAACATGATTTTAGTTGGTAAGTCATGGATTTTAGTTGGTAAGTCATGATGAATCATATGCTAAGTTTTAATTGGTATAAATTTTGGAGCATAGGTTAAGGGGGAGAGTATGAATTGAGGGAGAGCATCATACTATTTAAAAGTTGAAAACATTTGGTGAAATTTTTAATTATAAGTTGTGACATTAAAATCATGTTAGGTTATTTTGAAAATCATCCAAAAGGGAGAGAATGTTGAGAAATATGTTTGGATAATTTTCAAAGTCATGATTTTAAGTGGTGAATACTTAAAAATGTCACACATGGTGTTATATGTGATTAAAAGTTAAAAAGTTGAAAAAGTTGAAAAAGTTGACATCGATCTCTCAGGTTGTTGCACATCGATCGATCTATGTAAGGCAGAAACGTTTAAGACCTTTCTGTGAGACATCGATCTCTATACCTTAGACACATCGATCGATCGATGTACATCGAACCCTCACTTCGATCGATCGATGTAGGTCAAAGGCAAAATCTGAAACTTTCTGTGAGACATCGATCTCTGAAGTTGAGGCACTTCGATCGATCGATGTCTAAGGTTTTTAGGAATATTTTTCTAAAATGTGATAAAGTGGTTGTTTTCATGTCTAGGGTTTTTAGGAATATTTTTCTAAAATGTGATAAATTGGTTGTGTTCATTTGTGCATGATTTATACATGCTCATTATGTGCTTATTATGTGTTTTTAGTGATT
The DNA here is from genome assembly GCA_036186865.1 of Eustoma russellianum. Taxonomy (NCBI): domain Eukaryota; kingdom Viridiplantae; phylum Streptophyta; class Magnoliopsida; order Gentianales; family Gentianaceae; genus Eustoma; species Eustoma russellianum. Next base: position 19,303,227 of record AP025059.1, read on the forward strand.
ATTATTGTCTTGTGACTAACGTGCCTTGGAAGTTTCTACAACTTACCAAAAAGGGCAAAATTGGTATTTTGAGTTTTGTAGGAACATCACATGGTGAAAATATTTCAAGGGTGTATTCTTATACTATTTATCATGACTAAGTTGGTATCATGATTATTTCTGACCATCGGGGTCATTTCTGAAGTTTTCTCACACTAGAGGTATTTTGGTCATTTTACCCCCAAGGGTATTTTTGGTATTTTCACTCAAGGAATCTCTTGAGCATATTATTATCTTCATTCTGGAGCTGTGTTATTATTATTTTGAATATTATATGGTGATCTTATATCTTATTCTCTCAACCGATGATATTATTGACTATAGCTGGATATGTGACGATTTGAGATGTCACATTCTATTTTTTCTTGATGATCCTCTTATATATGTTATAAGAGAACATTTATCATCATTATTCAGAGATATTAAAGGTTTCAAAGATGTGGAAATGATCTCAACATATAAGAAGAAATATTTGGGAATTTCGGTGTTACACGTTAACATAATCTTGTCAATTGTTATCTATTTATTTCTTCTTCAAAAATCTGAGTTGCTACACATATATATATGTTGAAAAACATTTATTATCAGTTGGATATGATATTGTACACATTTTATGAGTTGGAGACAAGTGGACTAACCAAAAAGGATCTAGTTGGCAAAATTGCCAACTTGGACTTTTTCAAAAAATAGCCAACGGCTATGGCTAGTCTTGGGTATTTTTCAGCAGATTTTTTGAATTTAAATGCAGCTCTCACATGTCCTATTGTTGTGCTTGAAGTTGAGGATATTTTGGTGTATTATCCTTTCTTATTTTATTAAAGAAAATCAAAGTTTATTTTTGGAAAATGTGGATGACAACCAACGGCTACTTGGTCAATTTGGAGCTGAATTTTGAGTTTTGAAATGGTAAATCCCACATTCCTATTTTCAAGTCTAGAAGTTGATGTATTCTTGTGGCATTATCCCTCTTATTATCTTCATTTTGCAAAGGATAATTATGACTTGTCAAGGTGTAAAAATCGGCCAACATGACATTGCCAATGTGGACCAGTCATTGTGTTTTATTTTGCCAAGTGTACAAAGGCAACCTATAATGAGAAGACATTTGGACTTGATGATGAAGATGGTGACACATTGGAGTTCTTATCTCCAAGGCTCATCTCACACTATAAATAGAGGCAATTGTGAAGAAGATGAAACACACTTGAAGCTCACAAGAATTTGTTGAATTGTCTAGCTTTCATCTTCATCTTCTTGTTGTTATTGTTTTATTCATCATAGCAAAGCTGTTCTTGTTGTATTGTGGTGAGCTAAAAGCCTCTTGAGCTTCATTTGTAAGATTGATTAGCCATTCTTATAAGGCTACATCAATAGGTGTTAGAGGTGTTGCAACTAAGTGTTGCTTAGAAGGTGTTTATCCAAGTCTTGAATAGGGTTGGTGTGTAACCCAAGGATCAAGCTTGGCTCTTGTTGTAAGGTGTTCAATTCATAGTAAAATCCAAGGAAAGGTGTTCCTTGGGACTGGAGTAGGTCACATTGACCAAACCAGGATAAATCCTTGTTGTTCTTCTCTTGTTTCTTTATTTCTGTTTTCTGCCCTTTTTACTGCAGATTTCACACAATTTCTCACAATTTGGAAAAATAGCTAAACATTTTCAACATTCGTGATTTTTGGTGGAGTTATACTTCAGACTGTTAGCTTTCATTTGCAATAAGAATCACTTGATTTGAGCAAGGGAAAATTAGTCTTTCAGTCTTTGCAAGATAACTGATCCAATCTAGCTGCAATCTAACCAGTTTTGAGTAAACTTAAATTCTGTATTTTTCAAGAGTTGTTTAAGGTCAGGGCCTTTTTGAAACATCATCTACACATCCTAAGGAGTGTTTTGATATAAAGATCAACCTTTTTGGTTGAGTCTTCAAAGAGAAACACGTTTTGCAAAATCAGCAACATTCTGTCCAATTCTGTCTAGATTGACCATCTGAATCTTTTTATTTGTTTGAAATTTCAAAAACGAGTTCTGAATCTGAGCTGGTCTCAGATTCTATTTTCAAAGGGGATTTTAACAAAGGTTTGTAATGTAATTTTCGCAAACCACTATTCACCCCCCTCTCTAGTGGTGTTTATTGCAGGTGCACGGTCCAACACTTCGGATTGACGAATGCCCTAGCAGCATTCATGGACTTGATGAGCATCGTATTCAGGAGAGCGATTGGACAAGTTCGTTGTGGTGTTTATCGACGATATCCTGGTGTATCCACTTGACGAAAAGACTCACACTGAACATTAGGAGAGGTGTTGTAGATTGTGAGGAAGAAGAAGTTGTATGCGAAGTTCAACAAATGTGAGTTCTAGCTGAAGAGTGTGACATTCCTAGGTCACATGATTTTGGAGGAAAGTATTTCAGTGGATCCGATGAATATTGAGGTGATCATCGAGTAGGCGAGACCTACCAATGTTACTGACGTAAGAAGCTTTCTAGGCCTCGCAGGATATTACAAAAAGTTTGTTGAGGGATTCTTGAAGATCACATTTCACTAAGTAAGCTGATGCAGAAGAAGATGAAGAAGAGGTTGACCACTGCTCCAGTTTTTGGCACTACCTCCGGCACTAGAGGATTTGTATATTCAGTGATGCCTCTAAGAATGGTCTAGGATGCGTACTGATGTAACCGCAGAAGATTAATTGCTTACGCATCGAGGCAACTGAAGCCATATAAGCAAAACTATCTAATTCATGACTTGAAGCTAGCCGCTGTAGTGTTTGCACTGAAATATGGCGACATTACTTATATGGAGAAAAGTGTGAGGCCTACACCGACAATAAAAGCCTCAAGTACTTATTCATGCAAAAGGAGCTCAATATAAGACAGAGGAGATGGTTATAGTTGATCAAGGACTACTATCTGACCATCAACTATCATTTGGGAAAGGCGAACAGAGTGGCAGATGCATTGAGCAAAAAGTTAAGACACATGATACAGACTTCACTAGAGAGGGAGATTGAGGAGTTTGATTTGGATATCTTCGATTCCACGACAAATGTCTTGGCTACTCTGGTTATCACGCTGAATCTAGTGGATCTAATTACAGAGGCGCAGAAGGTGGATGGAAACCTACGAGGCATTCGTGATAGACTTCGGACTGAGCAAGTCAAAGGGTTCCAAATACTGGATGATGAGAGCCTTTGATTTCGAGGTAGAATGTGTGCGCCCGATGATGAAGCCCTTAGAAAAGAAATATTGAAGAAAGCACACAATTCGAGACTTTCGGTACATCCTGGAGCCAAGAAGATGTACAATAATATGAAGAAGAACTATTGTTGGAGTGGTATGAAGCACGAGATCGCTGAGTATATTGCCTGATGTTTAGTATGTCAACAAGTAAAGACAAAACATCAGTGACCAGGGAGACTCTTATAGCTGTTAGAGATACCAGAGTAGAAATGGAAGTATATTACGATGGACTTTATGGCGGGACTCCCTAAGATGAGAAATCGCAACGATGTTATCTAGGTAATTATGGATCGATTGATGAAGTCCGCATATTTCTTGCCAGTGTCGAGTGAAGCTACGATGGAGAAGTTGAGGACATTATATATGGACAACATCGTGAGCTTGCATGGAGTTCAGACTCTGGACTACATATTAGAGAGTTATAAAGGCTGAATAGAGAATGAGCACAGCGTTCCATCCCCAAACAGATGGAAAATCAGAGAGAACCATTCAGACTCTTGAAAATAGGCTAAGAGCTTGCACGCTATATTTCGAAGGAAACTAGGATAATATGGTGAAGCTTATCGAGTTCTCTTACAATAACAGTCACTATAGCGCGATTGGCATGGCGCCATTTGAAGCTCCACATGGAAGAAAGTGTAGATGCCCTCTATACTGGGATGAACTTGAGGAAAGAACCATCGGTGGACCCAAGATAGTTGAGTAGATGTTGGAGAAGGTAAAGATCATTCGAGGAAGGATCAAGGTAGCTCAAGACTGCAGTAAGGGTTGGGCGGATTCCAAAAGGCAATCGTTGCAATTCGTAGTAGGCAAGAAAGTATGTCTAAAGGTTTCTCCAACTAAGAGCGTTATGAGATTTGGAGAGAAAGGCAAGTTAAGCCCTCGCTATATTGGACCATATAAAGTACTTGAGCGGATTGGGACATAGCATATCGATTGGCGCTACCTCCGGCATTATTGCAAGTGCACATCATGTATCATTGCTGAGGCGATACGTTTCTGATCCAAGTCATGTATCAGAAGCGCGGCCACGGAAGGTGAGAAGCAATGTGACATATGAGGAGTTACCAATGCGCATCGTGGACCGAAAGGATCAAGCTTTGCGGAGACGAGTGATTTCGTATGTCAAACTTCAGTGGACCAATCATATCGAGCGAGAAGCAACTTGAAAGCTTGAAGAAGAAGTGCGAAAGAAGTATCATCTATTCGACTAAGATACGTAAGTTTCGAGGGCGAAATTTTTTATGAGGGATTATGTTGTAGCCATGTACAAGAAAAAAAATAAGAAAAAGATATCCATTAACTCCCATAACGCCCCACCTTCCCATAACCCCATAACCTCATAACTCTCCCAAAACACTCCCCACTTCCCCTAGCTTAAATAAACGATTGCCCCTCTTCCCTTCCCCAATTTCACCAGTCGGCCAAAAGAGAAAAGTAGAGAGAGAGGAGGAACCGAGAGCAAGAAGGAAGAATGGGAAGGAAGGAAAAAAAAGAAAGAAAGAAGAGGAAGAAGAAAGGGGAAATTTTCATCCAACAAAAACCTAGTTATCCGTCAGCATAGTATATACGTAGCAAAGGTAAGTACCCTACCTTTATTCGTTATAATTTTACAAACCACCTGTGCATATTTTTGTATAGAATCAAGGATCATGCATATGCATATTTGATAGCATAAATGGGTGTATGCATATGTGTATGGGGCCGTGTGTGTATATGTGTATGTATATGGATGTTCAATTTTTGGCAATTTTGTATAGGGCCCATGTGTGTGTGTGTGTGTGTACATATAACAGCCTTGTATTCGGCTAAAACATATATATTTTGGTACTTGATTGGTTTATAAATTTGATATGTGTATGATATATAGTATGTTTATATGTAGACATAAATACATATGTGTTTGCATATATGAAATTGTAAGTTGTGTAATTTATATGTGATGCAGCAGAATGGATTATTTAGTTGTGACATTTTGGCCAAAATAGATTTTTGTCATAAGTGGTGACATAATTTCTGTAGGTATATGATTTATAAGCTATGAAATATGTGTGATTATATCTGATATGAATATTGGAAATTGTATGGATTTTGGATGAATTGATATTGGTATAAATTGGATTTTTGCATGATTTGGTGGTGGAATAAAGTTGGAAATAGCATAAGATGAATTCTGGCGGAAGGACGATGGCACCCACGCTCCAGTGAAGTGGCGCTGGTAGCAGGTGAAACGCGTGGCAGGGCATGTGCAGGTGTAGTGTGCTATGTATGCACTATGTTTGCTACCTAGGGTATTAGATGTGTGAAAATATGGATGGTGTTAGTTTTAGAGGGAGACCGAAGGGTATGAAGTGGGGGAAGTGAAATTAGAGTTTTGGGGAGAAGGGGGAGGGGCTGGCCGAGGGATTGGGGTGGAAAGGCGGTTTTGGTGGCAAGCAGTGGGGAGCCGAGGGTGTTGGGCGGAGGTGAGGTGAGTTGGATGATGGGTTGGGGAAAAAGTGGACCGAGAGAGGTACGTGTATGTATATATGTGTATATGCATATGTATGGACGTGAGCATGTATTTGTATATAGATACACGGGTGATAGGAGTCATTTGGTATATTTGATTATTTGGTAAGTTGGAATAATTTGTGATTGGACATTTGGTATTAGTTTTGGAAAATATCTGGTTTTGGAAAATATTTGGAAATTTGGAAATTATTTGGAAAAGTTTGGTTTGGAAATGATTTGGACATTTTGGAAATTGTTTTGGAAAATCGTGCATTGCATTATACGAAATTCACCCTTGCAAAGAAAATATATCAGTAAGCCGAATTGATCCCAAACAAACAGAGCGTCCGAGCATAACTTCCTAGTATAGGACAAGGTGCAAAGGCATATTGCCCGTCAATAGGGCGCCCAGGCATATTGGCTATTTCGATAGAGCGCCTGAACATATTAATTATTGGAGTGAACAATTCGTAAGTCTTGCGATATAAGTCATTTGTATGGAATGTGTTATTGCAATTGCATTGAAATTAGTTTTGGAAATATGGATTTGGTACCGAGTTGGACTCGGATGTGAATATTTGGATTTGGTATCGGTCTGGAATCGAATTTGACTTTGGTTTTGGAATTAGAAATTTGGAAATTGATTTTGGACTTTGACTTTGACTTTGCATTCATCGATTTGACAAATTGCATCATCGAATTTAGGTTATAACTAACTTGTGATTGGATATTTGGTGGATGATTGGATTAGCTTGACTTTGATGATTGTTTGTTTATATGGATATAATAGTAATTTTATTTGCGAATGGAAAACTTGATGTTTTCTACATTGTTATTTATTTAATTACGCTTGTTTTCTCGTGTATGATCACATAGTGGGTACATGAAGGTTACTTGCTAACCGATGTTTTGTCGCTCATACTATACCTTGTTGTGGTTTCGCAGATAAGCAGGATTATGATCTAGTCTACATTGAGCATGAGTCCGAGTGGAGGTACTGATGACACGAGAGTTCGCTGAGGAGATTTACTTATGTATTTATTTTGAGACTTTATTTTGTGAATTTGAAGTTTCTGCGAGTGGACTAGAGTTAGATTGGAGATGTGATTTTATATTGAAATTGTATTGGCCTAATTCATTGATCAATGATTATTGAAGTTTATTTTATGTTATGACATCTATTGACATCATTTTTTGTCACATAACGACGTATATTTTATTGGTATCGGCGTCTTATATTTCTCTTAGCATAATACAGCGGTGAACCGTTTCGAATAATAGGATTCAGAACGAATCGCTTCACATAAGACCGTAAATAACGCCTCCACAGATTTAACAGTGGGATTTAACAGTGAATCCCTTCGCCTTGGAGGCATGCCACTGGCTATCATGGAGATTCCCCTCAATCTTGCTAAAACAGTATTCACAATGTACAATATGGCGATGGCTTCACACCTGTAGATAGCAAATGGACTAAATCAAATCAAATCAATCTTTGTTGATCCCGTCATTTAAAAGAAAAAAAGAAAAGACAGTTCATTTTCCTAAGTGTCTTAGGCATCCAGTAGCCCACCATGCCCTTGGGTTTGGTTATAGCCTTCAGTTGCACTGTGGTTGTGGCACGTTATTCCTTCACATGCTTGTTGAATAAATTTCTAACTGGTAGTTGATTTGTTGGATATTATTTCATATTTCGAATTGAAGGTCATATGTCGTAAAGGACAATGTCTTTTTCTGTTTTATAATATATATACATTTTACGGATTCGAGCAGCGGCAAAAGTCTACAGCACACAAGAAAGTCTACGCAAAGACTCCTAATACACCGAAAACGTCCTACATCAGATATAGGTTTTCTCTTGATCTTTTGATTTTTGTCTGATTTTGTTTTGAAGCATCTTACATAACCAGCGTAGTAGATTTTGGAATCAGCAGAAAACCATTCACCAACACTTGGTTATTGTTGGGTATCCCTCCTAGTTGGAGAGTCCCAATGTTTGGAGTCAAAATACAATTACAACATTGGAGAGTTCCAATGTCTTAAGTCAAATACAATTATAGCATTGGAAGAATATACAATTATGGCATTGGAAGAATTCCAACAACGGAAGTTGGAATGGTGTTGTGCTTCTCCAAGGTTGTTTATTGCGTGGAAGACTTTGAAGGCCTTGTGCATTAAAAAGGCACAAGATGGAGCACTATAAATAGAGGTGCTGAGTGGAACAATTGTAAGAGTGAACAAAAAGAAAAGAAGAAAAAATAAGAGAGACAAATACAAGTGAGGAAGAGTGAAAATTCGTAAGTGCTGGGCAGTCTGCCAGCCTCCGGGCGAATTGCATTTGCTGAATATTGCACCGTTGGATCGTCACCAAATTTTTACAGATTGTTTCTAAGACACAGTAGTACATTCTGAACGGTGGAGATGTGTTTTGCAGGAGTCTAAGTATGACCGATACCTGTATTCCCGAGACTGAAATTTTCTGTCCGAAAATTTCAGCTTTATATTTTGCTCCTCTCTTGTATCTTGTTGTGTTCCAAGATTGTGTGGTTGATCTTGATGATGTTGTATTCCTCTAGCTGAGCCTAGAGAGACTTGGATGTACCTATTATTGATTGTATTGGAGATCGTTTAAGTGGTCTACGGGTCCCGTGGTTTTTTACTCCTACTTTGGGAGGTTTTTCTACGCTAAAAATTACTGGTGTTCTTGTTCCAGTTTCGTTCGATTATTTCTCTATAGTTGCTGCATTTGGGAGAGATTATTTCCTATTCCGCTCTTCTATCTCGCGGTTTCCTCCCAACAAGTGGTATCAGAGCAAGGTTCTCTTGACTGTTTGCAACTATGGAAGTGAACACATCTAGGATGGTCAGTTTGAATGGCTCCAACTATAATGTTTGGGAAGAAAAGATGGAAGATTTGCTCTATGTCAAAGGCTTTCATGTTCCGGTTTTCTCTGCCGAGAAACCCGAAGGAAAAAGTGATGAAGAATCGAACCTCCTGCACAGACAAGTTTGTGGGTACATCCACCAATGGGTCGATGATAATGTATTGAATCATATAAGCAAGATGTATAATGCGAGAACTCTCTGGACAGCCCTGGAGGAGTTATATGCTAAGAAGACGGGGAACAATAAGCTATTTCTAATCAAGCAGATGATGTCTTTGAAGTATGATGATGGTTCATCAATGGCCGACCATCTGAACATTTTTCAAAGAGTTATGAATCAATTGGCGATAATGGGCATAAGATTTGATGATGAGATACAAGCTTTATGGCTTCTTGGCACTCTGCCAAATTCATGAGAGACATTCCGGACATCGTTATCAAATTCTGCTCCGAATAGTGTTCTCACAATGGAATCGGCTAAGAGTGTCGTTCTTAGTGAAGAAATGAACAAGTCTCTTGGTTCCTCTTCTCATTCAGAGATGTTGGTCACCGAATCACGGGGGAAAAGTCAGAGAAGAACTCAGAATAATCATGGTGCATCAAGAGGGAAGAGTCAAAACCAATCTTCGGATCGTGGCAAGTCTCGTGGGAGTTCCAACAAATGGTCAAATGTAGAGTGTCATCACTGTGGCTTGAAAGGTCACATCCGAAAGCATTCCTGAAAGCTGAAAAGAGAAATGAGAGACAAGAGTAGCCACAATGATGTCAAGAAAGAAGGTACCAATAATGATGATATTGTCGTTGTTGATGATTTCTTCATTATTTGTGATGATTGTGTAGAAAGTGTTAATATATCATCTGAAGAGATGGATTGGGTGATTGATAGTGGTGCTTCTACACATGCTACCTTTCGGCGTGATCTTTTCTCTACCTATGAGGCTGGGGATTTCGGAGTAGTACATATGGGAAATAGAAGACAATCAAGCATCGTCGGAATGGGGAATATTTGTGTTGAGACTAGTAATGGAACTACACTAGTTCTCAAGGATATGAAGCATATTCCCGATCTTTGGTTCAATATCTTATCCGTTGAAAAGCTAAGTGATGATGGATATTGCAGTTCATTTCCCGGCAATGAATGGAAATTGACGAAGGGCTCAATGTTGGTTGCGAGAGGAAAGAAGTGTTCAAATTTGTACGTTGCCAAATTTGGGATTTTCAAGTATTACATGAATACTTGTGAGAATGATAGCTCCTCGGAATTATGGCACCAGCGTTTGGGTCATATGAGCGAAAAGGGATTGAGCATCCTAGCCAAGAAGAATGTGTTATCCGGTGTTTCTGATGCAAGACTGAAGCAGTGTCTGTATTGTTTGGCTGGAAAGCAAAGACGTGTGTCCTTCAAGTCCTCTGAACCAAAAAGAAAGCAGGATGTTTTGGACTTGGTGCATTCCGTGTAGGACCTTAGGCGCTACCATCTCTCCCAAAACCAATTGGTGACAGGAGATGCGCATACCCTAGTCTTATAGCACATTCAGCACACAAGCGCCCACGGCATTCGACTGTGACTTGGCCCACCTGGCCTACGCCCACCGGCCTACGCCACGGGACAATTGCTGCACCCAACAATCTCCCCCTCAGCAATTGCTCCTGCTGGGAATCGAACCCGTGACCTCGCTCTGATACCACTTGTAGGACCTCAGGCGCTACCATCTCTCCCAAAACCAATTGGTGACAGGAGATGCGCATACCCTAGTCTTATAGCACATTCAGCACACAAGCGCCCACGGCATTCGACTGTGACTTGGCCCACCTGGCCTACGCCCACCGGCCTACGCCACGGGACAATTGCTGCACCCAAAATTGGTGTTGGGAGAGTTGGTAGCGCCTGAGGTCCTACAAGTGGTATCAGAGCGAGGTCACGGGTTCGATTCCCAGCAGGAGCAATTGCTGAGGGGGAGATTGTTGGGTGCAGCAATTGTCCCGTGGCGTAGGCCGGTGGGCGTAGGCCAGGTGGGCCAAGTCACAGTCGAATGCCGTGGGCGCTTGTGTGCTGAATGTGCTATAAGACTAGGGTATGCGCATCTCCTGTCACCAATTGGTTTTGGGAGAGATGGTAGCGCCTGAGGTCCTACAAGATTGTAGAAATATGAGGGTTTGAGTGATTTTAAAATAAGAAATTTGAATATGTATATATATATATATAACGTTAAGTATATATATATATACACAAGTGTACATGTATGCATGATAACTTGCCTTATTTACCTCATATATTATGTTGCCGTACTAACGAGCCATGAAGCTTTAAAGCTTACATCATATGGCGAACATTTGTTGAGTTTATACTATTTTCAGGTGCCACAATTAATGAACTAAAGTAGTTCATTAAGTGAAGTACTTAGTTTAATAAACTAAGTAGTTCATTAAAGGAAGATGCATTTGGAAAAGGCTTAAAGGCAACATGGCTATGGAAGGAAAGTCTTCTCCTCCTCCACACATAAATGTCACACGTTTTTAATACATATATATATACTATATTTTCAGATTTTTTTAAAGGCACATACACATTTATTCCAACGTACTATCGACACGTTATATATCTTACGAACGTACGTTTACGTCACACCACTATACTTACCTCATATTTATGAGTATATTCAGATCTTATATCATATGATATAAGATATGGTGATGACATATTAAATACGACACGATAAAAGGTTCTAAACCGAAATTTGTCGTATCGGGCGATACCGAAACTTCGCCAACGTGTCACGTACTTGCCATAAATAAATGGCCAGCCCATATACATCAAAATTCATTAAAAATTTCGTGCCATACACTGTTTATTGAGACAAAAATACTTTCCATGTTGGCACACACAAATCACCCCACATTTAGGCCAAAATGTGAAGATTCTAATTTTATTTTTGTCACATGTTTATGGTACCACTTTAAATCAGCCAAGTGCTGAAAATTAAAGTATATATTATATATATTATGTATAACATAATATATATAGCATGTGCAAAAGTTGGAATTTAAATTAGAGAAAAATCGGGTAATCGATAAATATCGAAAATTCGGTTTTCTACGCACTTGACATGGAACGTTTTTCTTGAACATGATGTGACACGTATCTAGACACTTTTTACATATAATATACATCTTAAAGTGTTCTAGAAAATTAAATTAAGGGCTGATTGGAATATTACATGTGTGTAATATTAAATGTGCACTATTTTTCAAAGTTAGCAAAAATAAATTTCAGCACATGTATATGCACTTTCAAAACGTCACCCAAGCTGATGTGGAGCACATGTGGAGCCTTGTTGGCATGTTGATTGGTCAAGAATCAATCATACAATGTTGATGTATCAAAGAGAGAAGCTACAAAAGGTAAGTTTTCAACATACACCTCTCTTATGTCACATGCTGAAAATTTCAGCATGTAACACTCCTTGTGGACGTTTTCTTCATCATGAAGGAAGATAAAATGTCAATCTTTTATTAAGGAATAAATTAAATGAGGTATGGAAATGTTTTGAATAGTTTATGGAATAAAGGAAGTGATATTATAGAATATCACACATGCTGAAAAATTCAGCATGTGTGTAGTGGTTATGGCCGAAATATAGGCCACATAGTTGTCAAGTTTTATTCTATACATGATGAGAATATTGTATACTTAATGTTGATTGAATTCTTAAATTAAAACAATGCAAAATAGGCAACATTTTGAAGAAAGAGTGGATGTTACACATGCTGAAATTTCAGCATGTGCAAGACATGTTGTGGCCGAATTTCAACCCCTTTTGGTGTCCAAATTCATTCTCAAACTTGTAGCAAGACTTGCCTTAAATATTGGTTGTATTTTTATGGAAGAAATTCAAAGAAAAATGGAAGAAATATTGATTTGTCACACATGGAAAATGCTGAAAATTTCAGCATTAACAACTTGATATGGCCGATTTTTTTGAGATGGAAAGGAAGAATTTTTTTGTCTCACAATTTATGTGAATATCTCAATTTATGGAATGCATTATGTGATGATTATTTGGCACATGTTTAAAGTGTTTTTTCAGAATATCCATGTCATCAAATGATGACAACAATGAGCCAATCAAGAGGTGCCAAGTAAGCAATGACTAATTGATGGTCCAATGGAGTGATGCCAAGTAAGCAAAATGTTGTCACTATGATGTCTCACACCCTCTCAAGCAATTAAAAGGAAATTTTCAAGAGGGGGACAAGCATAGGGGTGGACGGCTGCAAGTCATAAAAAGGGAAGAGAAGAACAAACAAAAACAAGAAGAAGATTTGCATTCAAAAGTGATCAAAGAGCCAAAGCCTTCTTCTCCTACACTTTCTTTCTTTCTTCTTCTTGTAAAAAGCCTATTGTACTTTACTTCTTTCATCCTTGAATAGGCTTCATAGAAACCACCATTCATTCATCTTTGTACAAGATTGATCAAGGTGTGATCAATCTTCATTCTTACGAGGTGGTGGTGTTCGTGTGAATTGTACTCACAATACAAGGTTTGTAAAGGGTTGGAGTTAAGGTGTAACTCTATCAACCCTGCGGTAAGGTGTGTGGTGTGTGTGAATAGTGTGAACCAAGGAAGGTGTTCCTTGAAGACTGGAGTAGGTTGTTTATAACCGAACCAGTATAAAAATCTCGGTGCAATTTACTTTCAGCATTTACGTTTCAGTTTCTGCGCTGTTTACTTATATTGTTGACGTTCGTAAAAATAGTAAACGTTTTCTAAAAATTATAAAATTTTCCAGAAACATACATAAACGTTCTAGGGTTAATTTGGCACAAGTTTCAACCCTTTTGGACAAGTATAAGTCATTCAAACATCAAAAGTTCTGAGACTAGTGCAGTCTGATTTTCAGACTTGCAAAGGTTGAGACTTTGGGTGTATTTGACCTACTTCCCAAAAGAATTTTCAAAAACTGTTTCAACCAATTTAATTACAGTGTGTGAAGAGTTATTGGTCAAATTTTCAGATCATTTGGACATTCACACAAATAGGAATTAATTTTTCAAAATCATCTACCGTTTCTGGCAGAATTGCACAATCTGAGTGCCAACGGTTTTTGAAGGGGTTAAAGGTTGAATTTTGATTTGAAATTTTTAGGGGACCCTCATAACATCTGAGGCTAAGTTCTCTCAAAATTTCATAATTTTTGGAGACCTCTAACCTAGTTTTAAAAACGTTTTAAAACTGGTCCTGAAAACAGAAACTGTTTTCAGAACTTGAATTGTTCAAGTTTAAAGAAATTTTAAAAACCACATTTTCCGCAC
>AP025059.1:19317203-19364533 GCA_036186865.1 Eustoma russellianum
AAAAAACCACATTTTCCGCACCCACTATTCAACCCCCCCCCCTTCTAGTGGTGCCTTGCAGATCCTACAATTGGTATCAGAGAGCAGGAACACTCACTTCAAAGAATCCAACGATTCAGTGAGATGGCAACCACAACCGTACAAGAAGGAATGTCAACCGTAAGGCCTCCTCTTTTTGACGGTGAGTCTTTCATTCAATGGAAGTTAAGAATGAAACTTTTCTTTATGGCAATAGACATTGATCTTTGGTCCATTATAGAAGATGGTCCTTTTGTTCCATCTAAGTTGTCCACTGTAGACGGAGTCACATTAGAAGTCATTAAAATTAGACAAGAATATACAAGTGATGATAAAAAGAAACTTAGCATGAATGCTAAAGCCATGCAACTATTATTAAATGGCCTAAGTAAAAGTGAGGCTAGTTACGTGTCAAATTGTTCTAGTGCTCAAGAGATGTGGCATATTCTAGAGATGAAACACGAAGGCACGAGTCAAGTAAAAGAGTCGAAAATTAATATGCTTATGTCTACTCTTGAGTCTTTCAAGTTGTTGCCTAATGAGTCTATTGTTGAGATGGATTTACGCTTGACTAACATCTACAACTCTCTTGAGTCTCTTGGTAAGGCTTTTACTACGCAGGAAAAGGTGCAGAAAGTTCTACGAAGCCTTCCTTCTGAATGGGACCCTAAAGTAACGGCCATAGAAGAAAGCAAAGAGACCAAATCAATTAAAATGGAAGAACTAATCGGATCACTTAAGGTATATGAAAACAAACTCGCTTTAAGACATTCTGAGTCTATTTCTAATAATGATAGGGCCATAGCATTTAAATCAAATGAATACGTCGTAGATGATAGTGATACAGATTCCGATGACGAGGACTTAATCACAATGGCTAAGAGATTAAGAAAAATATTGAGAAAATCGATCAAACATAAGTCCACCTCATCTAAGGATCATAAAAATAAAAATAAAGAAATAAAGTGCTATGAATGCGGCAAACTTGGACATCTATCATATGACTGCCCTAATAAAGAAAAACAAACAAACAAATACCCTGACAAGGATTGGAACAAGAATAGACTCGTCTCAGAACCTAAGCAAAGGAGAAGAGCATTCAAAGCCTCCACATGGAGTGACTCATCAGACTCTGAAACTGAGACCGAAAAGGAGACCGCTCAAGTTTGCTTCGCTTCAAAGGCATCAAATGAGGTATCATCTGATTCTGACTCTGACTCTGAACCTTCTTACGATGATCTTTTTAGTCAATATCTTGAGTTACATAAATTTTCAAAGACTCTTGCAAAAGAAAAGAAACGATTAATTGAAGACAAGAAACTGTTAGAATCTTCTAACGAGAATCTTGTCGCTCAATTAAGCGATTCAAAGAAAGAGTCTTCATGTGTCATCACTGCATTAAAAACTGAGATCTCATCATTAACCTCTCAAAATAATAAAATGAAATCTGAGATTTCAAATTTGAAATCAAGGAATACAGACTTAGAGAAAATGATGAAACAATTCGATACAGGGTCAAACATGCTGCATCGCATCATATCATCACAAAAGCATGACAGTGATAAAACGGGGTTGGGATACGTTGATACAAATGAAGTATCAACCAAACCAACAAATTTTGTTATGTCTAAGAAAGTAGGTACCTCAAAGCCTCAAGTGGCGTCTAAGATGACGCGAAAATTGCATATTCCCTCATCACGCCCCACTCCCTCATATCATGTGAAATATAACATTGTACCATATAGATATGAGAAGAAAAGAACAATGCATACACGAAATACATATCATCCACGCACTACACACACGCACACAAGGACATATCACAAACGTCCTACATATAATGCGTATAAAGGAATTCTTGGCCAAAGGCCAAATACAGTTGCACCGAAGGTATATTATGTTGCGTTGTCATCATCTTTCTCATCTTTTGGAAGACCTAGAAAGGTCACCCAAATGTGGGTACCAAAAGAGACATTTTCAAAGGGTTAAATAAATAACCCTTACGAAAGCACGTATATGAAATGCATGATTTTCTTTTCGTCATCTTTAAAGGCATCTTTTGATTTGCTTTCCAAAATAAAGGGGGAGAGAAAGCATGATTTAAGGGAGAGAGAAATGATTTAAGGGGGAGAAAGAGACTAATTGATCTTAATTGCATGATTCAAGGGGGAGCCGGATTTGAAATTCGAAATTCAAATTTCAAATCTGTGCATAATTCAAGGGGGAGAGCTGACACTTAAATCATGTACACTTGTTATTTTGAAAATCATCAAAAGGGGGAGATTGTAGAAATATGAGGGTTTGAGTGATTTTAAAATAAGAAATTTGAATATGTATATATATATATATAACGTTAAGTATATATATATATACACAAGTGTACATGTATGCATGATAACTTGCCTTATTTACCTCATATATTATGTTGCCGTACTAACGAGCCATGAAGCTTTAAAGCTTACATCATATGGCGAACATTTGTTGAGTTTATACTATTTTCAGGTGCCACAATTAATGAACTAAAGTAGTTCATTAAGTGAAGTACTTAGTTTAATAAACTAAGTAGTTCATTAAAGGAAGATGCATTTGGAAAAGGCTTAAAGGCAACATGGCTATGGAAGGAAAGTCTTCTCCTCCTCCACACATAAATGTCACACGTTTTTAATACATATATATATACTATATTTTCAGATTTTTTTAAAGGCACATACACATTTATTCCAACGTACTATCGACACGTTATATATCTTACGAACGTACGTTTACGTCACACCACTATACTTACCTCATATTTATGAGTATATTCAGATCTTATATCATATGATATAAGATATGGTGATGACATATTAAATACGACACGATAAAAGGTTCTAAACCGAAATTTGTCGTATCGGGCGATACCGAAACTTCGCCAACGTGTCACGTACTTGCCATAAATAAATGGCCAGCCCATATACATCAAAATTCATTAAAAATTTCGTGCCATACACTGTTTATTGAGACAAAAATACTTTCCATGTTGGCACACACAAATCACCCCACATTTAGGCCAAAATGTGAAGATTCTAATTTTATTTTTGTCACATGTTTATGGTACCACTTTAAATCAGCCAAGTGCTGAAAATTAAAGTATATATTATATATATTATGTATAACATAATATATATAGCATGTGCAAAAGTTGGAATTTAAATTAGAGAAAAATCGGGTAATCGATAAATATCGAAAATTCGGTTTTCTACGCACTTGACATGGAACGTTTTTCTTGAACATGATGTGACACGTATCTAGACACTTTTTACATATAATATACATCTTAAAGTGTTCTAGAAAATTAAATTAAGGGCTGATTGGAATATTACATGTGTGTAATATTAAATGTGCACTATTTTTCAAAGTTAGCAAAAATAAATTTCAGCACATGTATATGCACTTTCAAAACGTCACCCAAGCTGATGTGGAGCACATGTGGAGCCTTGTTGGCATGTTGATTGGTCAAGAATCAATCATACAATGTTGATGTATCAAAGAGAGAAGCTACAAAAGGTAAGTTTTCAACATACACCTCTCTTATGTCACATGCTGAAAATTTCAGCATGTAACACTCCTTGTGGACGTTTTCTTCATCATGAAGGAAGATAAAATGTCAATCTTTTATTAAGGAATAAATTAAATGAGGTATGGAAATGTTTTGAATAGTTTATGGAATAAAGGAAGTGATATTATAGAATATCACACATGCTGAAAAATTCAACATGTGTGTAGTGGTTATGGCCGAAATATAGGCCACATAGTTGTCAAGTTTTATTCTATACATGATGAGAATATTGTATACTTAATGTTGATTGAATTCTTAAATTAAAACAATGCAAAATAGGCAACATTTTGAAGAAAGAGTGGATGTTACACATGCTGAAATTTCAGCATGTGCAAGACATGTTGTGGCCGAATTTCAACCCCTTTTGGTGTCCAAATTCATTCTCAAACTTGTAGCAAGACTTGCCTTAAATATTGGTTGTATTTTTATGGAAGAAATTCAAAGAAAAATGGAAGAAATATTGATTTGTCACACATGGAAAATGCTGAAAATTTCAGCATTAACAACTTGATATGGCCGATTTTTTTGAGATGGAAAGGAAGAATTTTTTTGTCTCACAATTTATGTGAATATCTCAATTTATGGAATGCATTATGTGATGATTATTTGGCACATGTTTAAAGTGTTTTTTCAGAATATCCATGTCATCAAATGATGACAACAATGAGCCAATCAAGAGGTGCCAAGTAAGCAATGACTAATTGATGGTCCAATGGAGTGATGCCAAGTAAGCAAAATGTTGTCACTATGATGTCTCACACCCTCTCAAGCAATTAAAAGGAAATTTTCAAGAGGGGGACAAGCATAGGGGTGGACGGCTGCAAGTCATAAAAAGGGAAGAGAAGAACAAACAAAAACAAGAAGAAGATTTGCATTCAAAAGTGATCAAAGAGCCAAAGCCTTCTTCTCCTACACTTTCTTTCTTTCTTCTTCTTGTAAAAAGCCTATTGTACTTTACTTCTTTCATCCTTGAATAGGCTTCATAGAAACCACCATTCATTCATCTTTGTACAAGATTGATCAAGGTGTGATCAATCTTCATTCTTACGAGGTGGTGGTGTTCGTGTGAATTGTACTCACAATACAAGGTTTGTAAAGGGTTGGAGTTAAGGTGTAACTCTATCAACCCTGCGGTAAGGTGTGTGGTGTGTGTGAATAGTGTGAACCAAGGAAGGTGTTCCTTGAAGACTGGAGTAGGTTGTTTATAACCGAACCAGTATAAAAATCTCGGTGCAATTTACTTTCAGCATTTACGTTTCAGTTTCTGCGCTGTTTACTTATATTGTTGACGTTCGTAAAAATAGTAAACGTTTTCTAAAAATTATAAAATTTTCCAGAAACATACATAAACGTTCTAGGGTTAATTTGGCACAAGTTTCAACCCTTTTGGACAAGTATAAGTCATTCAAACATCAAAAGTTCTGAGACTAGTGCAGTCTGATTTTCAGACTTGCAAAGGTTGAGACTTTGGGTGTATTTGACCTACTTCCCAAAAGAATTTTCAAAAACTGTTTCAACCAATTTAATTACAGTGTGTGAAGAGTTATTGGTCAAATTTTCAGATCATTTGGACATTCACACAAATAGGAATTAATTTTTCAAAATCATCTACCGTTTCTGGCAGAATTGCACAATCTGAGTGCCAACGGTTTTTGAAGGGGTTAAAGGTTGAATTTTGATTTGAAATTTTTAGGGGACCCTCATAACATCTGAGGCTAAGTTCTCTCAAAATTTCATAATTTTTGGAGACCTCTAACCTAGTTTTAAAAACGTTTTAAAACTGGTCCTGAAAACAGAAACTGTTTTCAGAACTTGAATTGTTCAAGTTTAAAGAAATTTTAAAAACCACATTTTCCGCACCCACTATTCAACCCCCCCCTTCTAGTGGTGCCTTGCAGATCCTACATTCCGATGTGTGTGGACCGATGAAGACCCGGTTACTTGGCGGTGCTTACTATTTTGTGACATTTATTGATGATTATTCTCAGAAGATTTGGGCATATACCTTGAAGACGAAGGACCAAGTGCTTGATACATTCAAGTCCTTTCAAGCATCGGTTGAAGAGAAACAGGAAAGAAGCTCAAGTGTATCCGAACGGATAACGGAAGAGAATATATTGGTCCTTCCGAAGAATATTATCGGAGCCAAGGTATATGCCACCAAAGGTCTCCTCCGAAGACACCGCAATTGAATGGGCTAGCCGAAAGAATGAATAGAACCTTGATTGAAAGAGTGAGATGTTTGTTATCTCAGTCAAGGTTGCCGAAGTATTTCTGGGGTGAAGCATTAAATACAGCGGTGCACGTGCTGAATCTCACACCTTGTGTGCCTTTGAAGTTTGATGTTCCAAACCGTGTCTGGAGTGGAAAAGATGTCTCCTACGACCATCTTCGGGTGTTTGGGTGCCTTGCTTATGTGCACGTTCCAAAAGATGAGGATCCAAACTTGATGGCAAGACAAAGAAATGTGTATTTGTGGGATACGGACTTGATGAGTTCGGCTATCAATTCTTTGATCTGGTTGCCAAAAAGCTTGTTCGCAGCCGAGATGTTGTGTTTATGGAGGACTACACGATCGATGATATTGAGAAGGCTGAGAAAAAAATTCCTACTCATGTAGATGAAGAATTGGCTGGTGATCAACCAACTACAACTGCCCCAACACCAAATGTTGCAGTTGATGAGCCTGATGTGACTCCAGGTGTTGAGAATGAAGTCCATCATGAGGAGGAGGTGGTTGAGCAGCCTGCTGGTGCTGTTGAGTTGAGACGGTCTACCCGTGACAGAAGACCTTCCGTTCGTTACCCCCCGAACGAGTATGTATTTCTTACCGATGGTAGAGAGACTGAAAGTTTTCAAGAAGCTTTGGGTATCAAGCTATTCGAGCTTGAGAAGATTCATACGGATGAAAATGGTTCAGACATGTTGACAAAAGTTTTGTAAAGAGGAAAGTTTGAGTTTTGACGCATGGCTTCCGGGTTGATGCCGCCCTCCAACTAGTCGGTCGGGGGAGTTTGTTGGGTATCCCTCCTAGTTGGAGAGTCCCAATGTTTGGAGTCAAAATACAATTACAACATTGGAGAGTTCCAATGTCTTAAGTCAAATACAATTATAGCATTGGAAGAACATACAATTATGGCATTGGAAGAATTCCAACAACGGAAGGTGGAATGGTGTTGTGCTTCTCCAAGGTTGTTTATTGCTTGGAAGACTTTGAAGGCCTTGTGCATTAAAAAGGCACAAGATGGAGCACTATAAATAGAGGTGCTGAGTGGAACAATTGTAAGAGTGAACAAGAAGAGAAGAAGAAAAAATAAGAGAGACAAATACAAGTGAGGAAGAGTGAAAATTCGTAGATGCTGGACAGTCTGCCAGCCTCCGGGAAAATTGCATTTGCTGAATATTGCACCGTTGGATCGTCAACAAATTTTGACAGTTTCCCAAGACACAGTAGTACATTCTGAACGGTGGAGATGCGTTTTAGAGGAGTCTAAGTGTGACCGAATACCTGCATTCCCAAGACTGAAATTTTCTGTCCGAAAATTTCAGCTTTGTATTTTGCTCCTCTCTTGTATCTTGTTGTGGTTCCAAGATTGTTTGGTTGATCTTGATGATGTTGTATTCCTCAAGCTGAGCCTAGAGAGACTTGGTTGTACCCATTATTGATTATAGTGGAGATCGTTTAAGTGGCCTACGGGTCCCGTAGTTTTTTACTCCTACTTTGGGAGATTTTTCCACGCTAAAAATTGCTAGTGTTCTTGTTCGAGTTTCGTTTGATTATTTCTCTATAGTTGCTGCATTTGGGAGAGATTATTTCCTATTCCGCTGTACTATCTCGCGGTTTCCTCCAACAGTTATAGCATAGTCAATAAGGCTAGAAAGTCATGAGGAGTTACTACAAAGTTATACTTAACCAACAATGTTAAAATGGTGCTGAGAAAACATTATACTGATCAAAAAGATTAGTTTAGGTATTAGGCATCCTAAAGCTACACATTATCCAATAACATATACATAAATAAGAGGAGATTTACATACCGGAAGTCATAGGTGTAGCATTGCACATGGCATATTTTTATTATTCTATTTTTTTATTAGTTAAGAATAAATATTATGATATCTATTTGTCACTTGTTTACTATATTAAAATTTTTAAATCAATGTTAGCTGGAACAATAAACAAACAACAGCAGTAAAAAAATATTAGTTCTAAGTGGCACAAAAACGTGAAAGAAAAGTGAAGAATAGAGTCCAAAGGTATCAAGACGTATTAAATTTTACGAAAGCCAAGAATTTCGATAACTAGTTTAAAGAAAATGATTGCACAAAGCCGTGTATTTGAAGAAAAATAAGATAATTTATGAAATCAGCATAACTACAAAATACTGTGAAGAAATATAAGAGGTGTAATATGATGCTATAAAATTATCCTGCCTCTAGTGATTCCGTCTTAGTAACAGACTAGTGATGATTTTTTTTTAAAAAAAAAAAAAAAGAAAGAAAGGGAAATTTTGATGAACACGAGTCGAATGTTATGCGAGCAAAAGAGGCTCACCTCCGAGGGATGAGATCACCTCACTCATTTTCTTCTCACCCTACATGTCATCGTACGACAGGATGGTGAGACTAGATACGAGTGACCCTTATCTAGCCTCATCACTCCTTTACCGTGCAGTGACGCGTGGGGTGAATAGAAAGTGACTGAAATGATTTGAACCCCACTTCCAAATTCTACCACGAAAAAAGATGCCGAATTTTTTTTGGGAACTTTCAAAAACATGGAAAACAGTGCTTGTCTTAAAAAGAAGGTGTCTTTATTTCAAAAAATATTGTGGTGGTTGGTTTTTTTACAAAAGTAATTTATATTGTTGAAAAGTCAATGGCGAGCAAACGTCGGAGTTCCTACTCCTTCTTACGGTTCCAAAAAGATAGAGTCCTTTTTGTACTTTAGCATTGTCAATCCCCTCCTCCGAAGATATCCTCTGAAATACGATTTCAGAAGGTGAGAAGGAAGCAATGCAGTCGTTTCTACTTTTGAAAATGAAACTATGTGTATCAGTGTATATAACCAAGCAAACATCCGGAAATTTAACTAGAATTTCATATATTTAATTATTTACTCATACTGATTTTCGGATTTGATATTGCAACATGTTAAAGGAAATCCGCCAGCATCATTATTTATATAAAGTACTGTTCTACATTTGTATCTACTTTTATTTTTATTTGTCTAATGTTTTGTACTTGGTGTAAAATATTATACCACGCCACGTGTATAAAAGGACCCGCTGTTTACTTTTTTTTGTTTTTTAAAAAAAAAGATTCTTTTATACGTGTTATGGTAAACCAGTTGTGGAATTTGTGGTAAACCAGTTGTGGACATGACAGCTTTCTCCAATATTTGTCTTTTTGTGGTAAACCTGTTGTGGAATTTGTGTTTGAAGAAAGATAATTAAGCTACACAATGTCATCCAAAATGAATGTAGAACACCTAACTTTTGTTTATGAAAAATTTACATGGTATCCCATTGGTTCCAAATATCATCCTGCTCCCAAATATTTTATGGACAATAAATAAGTCAAGCCTTGCTTGATTCTGTGTATTTTTCCTTTGCATATAATATATAATTGAATTTTCCAAACTTTTTATACGTTCGACTACATAATTTGCTTAATCAGACTAATTAATTTATTTGAGGCTTTTTTTTTATCTCAATTAGCTAAATAAATATCTCCCTCATTAGTTAATTACATGCAAATGGCATTTGTTCTGATTCTAATTGGAAGGAATTCTAAAAATTCAATGGTGTCAATTGAAGATCAATTCGTTGACGGTCGTCGAGATTACTCCAGTGATTTCATCTAGTCAATTCAAGCGAAATCGGTGCTACCAATTAGAGGAAAACAATTATACTAGAGTCTAAGAAGACTAAGTAATAATTTGTTTTACAAATGTTTTTCCCTGAAGAAAATGTCTTATATAGAGAGAAAGAGGGAAAAGGCAAAAAAAAATTTAGTTTTAAGGAAATCTATTTTTATCATATTTTTAAAAGAAAATCTAAATCTATACACTACGGTTTTGTCAAAACTGTGGTGTGACAAAAAGCACGGTTTTGACAAAATCATAGTATATACTACGATTTTGATAAAACGGTACAGTTTAAAAAGTAATACAAGTAACGGATCCGAATCAAGTCGCAGTATTCATCGCTTACCAACCTGTTGAATTTTCTTTCTTTCTTAGCTGCTATGTTGACCGGCCGATATTCTACGTCAAACACGTCAACGATCTCGATTTTACAACTTCAACCTGCCTCAATTCTTGAACTTTCGTTGACATTCTTCTGTACAACATTTACTCATACGTTATGACATCTAAACATACAAATACAATTAAAATAATAGATAGTTACACTAC
The DNA here is from genome assembly GCA_036186865.1 of Eustoma russellianum. Lineage (NCBI taxonomy): Eukaryota > Viridiplantae > Streptophyta > Magnoliopsida > Gentianales > Gentianaceae > Eustoma > Eustoma russellianum. The sequence goes on from AP025059.1 coordinate 19,327,238, forward strand.
GTTTAAACTTAAGTTTTCTATTCATAACTTGAGCCTGGTATGTTTTCACATATACTTACATACTAAAATGATAAAGTGTGAACTATCACGCGCTAAGGAATATATGTATACCCATCAGTAATAATCTCCAATCACATACACGTACAAAATACTAATTCGTATTCACAAACTGCTAGACTTAACTCTTACATTTGTACATGTGACATTCGACTTTTTCCATGACTTTAGACTTACAGTTTGTGACTTTACTTCTTATTGCTATTCCGCTCCTCGTTTACTTAGATATTTCTTTTTTTACATATCATAAATATATCTCCTCAAAACTTGTGTATTTCATATATTAAATATCTTTAATCTATAAGATCTCGTTCTCATAACCCAGAACAAAAGTTTTCATTCCATTAACTAGAGCTAAGGTATTTCCACAACCGCAAGAGAGGTACTCTAATGATCCAGAGTAAAGATTTTCATTCCATTAAACTAGATCTAGGCCTACCATTCCTTTTACCCAGAACCAAGGCTTCGATTCTTTTAACCCGAAAATAGGATTTCTACAACTCTATGAGTTGTGCTACTAACTTTTTCGGCATTACCCTGCTGTTTCGTACAACCGTTACAGATTCTATACTCTCTCAAGTAGGTACTATGCATCATGATTGGTGAATCCTTTTAGCCTTGACTTTCATGGCATAGACACATACTTATTGTGACTGCTGTATTTCACACAACCGTCATTAGAGATCTCATACACCCTCAAAATAAGAGTTGCATACCACTATCAATGACAATATTTCTTAACCTTGACTTTATTTTTTATTTTTTTTTTGAAATCATAACTCGGTTCTTGACTCGGTCTTGACATAACTCAAGCTTTTACTAATTTTTTGACATATTTCATGACCACGCATCTATCTAATAATCATACATACAAACAATCAACATTTGTCTATCACCCCTCTATGTATCTACATAATTAGTTTTGAGGAGATATATTTATGATATGTAAAAAAACTATCTGAATGGAGTTGAAGAGCCTATAAATAGGCTATTACTACCCATTGTTCAAGACATCTTGTTTTAAAGTTGTTTTTGCATTCTAAATTCTTCATCCTTCTCATTTTCACTCTTGTTCTTGAAAGTTCATTGAATCTCAATCCTAGGATTAGAGATTGTTGGCTGTTGTATCCTAGGAGGAAGTCTGCCTAATGGCCTTGTGCTACCCCTAGTATTCATGAACATTTCAAGATCATTGCTTGTCGAAGCGGCACCACTTCCCATGTTCATATAGGTGAAGATTAAGATAGTTCCTTTTAATCCTTCATTAAGAGTGTTATGGACACTCACCCTCCTTTAACACTAACATTCCAATTCTTTAAAGATCAATATTGTGTGGTTCGATTCCTTAAAGATCAATCGTAGTACTTTAATACCTCACTTTGTGACTTGTTGTTACCCATTGAACCTTTGGCTAGTGGTATGCTACACAAGGTTGGGTTTCTATCACAAGTGAACTTATCTCATACGTCTTAATCCCATCCCTAAAGATGTACTTTGTACCAAGTCTTTTGATAGACTATTTGTTAACGGATCCGCCAGGTTATTGTAGGATCTGACGTATGCAATGTCTATTACACCATCAGTGATTAATTGCCTTACATAATCATGCCTAAGGCTGACATGTCTAGATTTTCCGTTATAGATTTTACTATAAGCTCTAGACATCGTTGCTTGGCTATCATAGTGTAAAGAAATGGCTGGCATCGGTTGTGGCCACTACTCTATATCTAATAAAAGATTTCTCAGCCATTCCGCTTCTTTACCTGCAGATCCCAATGCTATGAATTCGGATTCCATAGTAGAATGAGTTATGCATGTCTGTTTCTTTGAAGCCCAAGAAACTGCACCACCACCCAATGTAAATATCCAACCCGTAGTAGATTTGTTATCACCAACACTAGTTATCCAACTAGCATCAGTATAACCTTCAAACACGGCTGGAAAATTATTATAGAACAATCCATAATCCATAGTCTTTTTCAAGTACCCGAGTACTCGCCCGATTGCCTTCCAATTGTCTATACTAGGATTACTAGTATACCTTGATAATTTACACACCGCAAAGGCAATATCCGGTCTAGTGCAATGCATAGCATATATTAAACAACCAATTGCACTAGCATATTCCAATTGTGCTACCGCTCTACCGGTGTGTCCAGTCAATTTGTATGAGGCATCGAATGGTGTGTTTGCTTCTTTGATCTCCAAGTGTTTGAACTTATTCAACACTTTGTTTATGTAATGAGATTGACAAAGAGCAAAACCCCCACTATGTTTGGACACCCTTATCCCTAAGATAGTACCTACCTCACCCAAATCTTTCATTTGGAATTGTGAAGTTAAATACTTCTTAGTCTCATTTACTCCTTCCATATTAGTACCGATAATTAGCATGTCATCCACGTACAAACAAATAATGACACCATATTTGTATGTAAACTTGGAATATACACACTTATCTGCACCATTATGCAGGAAACCATTCTTTAAAGCGGTAGTGTCAAACTTTTCATGCCATTGTTTCGGTGCTTGTTTCAATCCATACTATAACATTATCAATTTGCACACTTTGTGCTCATTCCCTGGAAGTACAAAACCTTCTGGTTGTTCTATATAGACTTCTTCTTCTAAATCACCATTGAGAAATGCAGTCTTAACATCCATTTGATGTATAACCAAGTTATTTATGGATGCTAACGCTATCAACACTCTAATAGAAGTTATCCTCGCAACATGAGCATATATGTCAAAATAGTCTATCCCTTCTCGTTGTCTAAAGCCTTTGGCTACTAATCTAGCCTTGAAAGTTTGAAGTGAACCATCCGAATTGTATTTTCTTCTAAATACCCATTTACATCCAATTGCTTTGGAACTCGAAGGCAAATCAGTGAGAACCCATGTATTGTTAGACAATAACGAATTCATCTCATCATCAATTGTTTCCTTCCAAAATGATGCATCTCTCGATTGCATCGCCTCCTTATAGGATTTTTGGATCATCTTCCACGCTTAATACAATAGGTATTTGATTAAATACCTTTGTCCTATTACCTTCAACTAAGAAAGTAATGGATTGCGAAGAAATGAAGTCCGGATGTAAATATTTTTCCTTTCTAGCACGTTGACTTCTCCTAACCTCAGTTGGAGAATCTTGATTTTGATCATCAACACTAGAAGGATCATTGGAGAAATCTCCAACAATAGGTTCATTCAAATTCTCACTTGTTGAACTTTGATTTGAATGTGTTCTCAAGAACTTATTCTCAAGAAATTCAACATCTCTAGATTCAACAACCACATTGGATTCTAAATCTAGAATCCTATATGCTTTAGAGTTTTCAGCATATCCAATAAAGACACCTTTAAGAGCTTTTGGCCTCAAGTTAGTCCTCTTCGGATCCGGAACTCTATAATAGGCTAGACAACCCCAAACTCTAAGATAACTTATATTTGGTTTTCGTTTCTTCCATATTTCGTATGGAGAAACTTTGAACTTTTTAGAAGGAATCCTATTGTGAATATGACAAGCCGTCAACAAGGCTTCTCCCCACAAATTCTTTGGCAAACCAGAGTTTATTAACATTGCATTTAGTATGTCAACTAAACTTCTATTCTTTCTTTCAGCCAAACCATTTTGTTGAGGTGTGTATGGAGCACTTTTCTGGTGTATGATACCATTCTCCTCACAGAATTGATTAAATTCAAGAGGAAAATATTCACCACCACGATCACTCCTTAGAACTATGATTTTCAATCCCGATTGATTTTCAACTTCCGTTTTATAGACTTTGAACATGTCAAAGGCTTCATCTTTATGCCTTAGTAAATATATATAAGTATATCTAGAGGCATCATCAATGAAAGTTATGAAATATCGATTTTCACCTCGGGTGAAAACTCCGTTCAATTCATAAATGTCTGAATGAAGAAGTTCTAAGAGATCAGTTTCCGTTCTACTTTCGGAAACGGTTTCTTTGTCATCTTAGCTTGTACACATACTTCACATGTTCTTTCATTTTCATCTTTGCAAGAAATTAAGGCATGCTTAGACATGAACTTAATTGTAGTACTACTAATATGTGCAAGTCTATGATGCCATAATGAAAAAGAAGAATCAACAGAGTAAACAGAAACCGCGGAATTTTTATCGATACTGAGTTTAAACATTCCATCGCAAAAGTAACCCTTGCCAACAAAGATCCCGTTCTGGGACATTATAATTTTGTCCCCCTCCATTACAATCTTGAACCCGTTTTTACAGACAAGGCTAGCAGAAACGAGATTCTTAGAGATCTCAGGTACATGCAGAACGTTGACTAATAGCAACTTCTTTCTAGAAGCTAAGTCTAACTCTACACTACCTTTACCCAAGACTTTTGTGGCGCTGCGATTTCCCATAAGAACCTATTGGCTATCATCCACAACATGGTAGGTCTTGAATAGATCCTTGTTGTTGCATACATGCACTATTGCACCCGAATCGAACCACCAATCACTTGTGATTTCGTTCGTAGCCATATACAGTTCCGTTACCATGCCAACATGCAATCCGGAGACCATTGCAACCAGTTGATCGGTTCCAATGTCTACCATATTCGCATTGTTGACTTTTGGAAACTACCGCCCTGTTTTTGTTTCTTTCGAAACCAACAGTCCTTCTTGAGATGACCTTTCTTGCCACAATCATAGCATCTCTTGCCTTTCTTGGATTCTGCTTTGTCTATGGATTCACAAAAATCAGAGTTCTTTCTTTTGTTTCCAATCAAACTCCCTGTTTTCTCTTTGACATAATGCACTCTAGGTGCATCATCAGAGACATGTCTCTTTACAAGACTCCTTGTCTCTTCTTCAATTCACAAATGCTTTTGAAGTTGTTCAAGGGAAAAGGATTCAGTTGAGTGTAGTAATTTCTTCCTGTAGTCATTCCAACTAGGGGAAAGCTTAGCAATTAACCCTCCTACTTGTAATGCCTCAGAAACTTCTACACCCAATTCTTTCACCTGCAACTCGTGCACTTGGTCCATGATTGACAAATTTTCAACCATTTTAAAATTAAAATACTTCACCACCTGGAATTTGTCTGCGTCTTGTTTCTCATTGTTGTACTTGAACTCCAAGGCAGTCCATATCTCCTTTGGTAATGAAGTTGCCGTAAATATATCGTAAATACGATCTGACAGATTGTTGAGGATATGTCCTCGGCAAAGTATATTATCCTCATGTCTCTTCCTCCAAGTGGCTTTCACCTCCTCAGAGTCCTCTTCTTTTGGGGTTGGCAAATCCTTCAGATTTGGGTCGAGACAATACCCAATCTGAAGAGCAGTTAGGAGGAACATCTTGTCCTTCCAGCGAAGATAGTTAGTACCATCAAATCGGTCCAACTTCATGCTCTCTTGATTTAGAAACGTCTTTGAATCCATCTTCAAATATTCCTTTCGAATGTTAAGATGGTAAAATAAGGAAACAAGACAAATAACAAGAGAGAACTGAGGAGAAGAAGCTTGGCTTGAGGCGTGAGAATCACTTTCCGAAAAGAATATTTGCCCCCATTAGTTGCTGCAGGGTTGTAAGCAAATTTCCTCCTAGGATACAACAGCCAACAATCTCTTATTCTCAGCAAAAGAATAGAGATTCAATGATCTTTCAAGAATTAGAGTGAAAATGAGAAGGATGAAGAATATAGAATGCAAGAACAACTCTAAAACAAGATATCTTGAACAATAGGTTGTAATAGCCTATTTATAGGCTCTTCAACTCCATTCAAACAGTTTTTAGACGTTGTTGGTCATTGCATGGCGATTGGGTATGTCCATTGGTGCATAAGTTGCAAATCCTAGTGAAAGTCACTTCTGTTGACACATCGATCGATCGATGTGATCGATCGATGTCGTCGATCAATGTCTCACAGTAAGCTCCAACTTTATTCTGTCCTACTTTGATCTGTCACATCGATCGATCGAAGTCACTTCGATCGATCTATATGATCGATCTATGTTGGACAGAAAGTTTCAACTCTACACCCAGGGCACATCGATCGATGTGATCGATCCAAGTGACATCGATCGATCGATGTGATCGATCTATGTCTGTCAGAATACTCAACTTTATTTCCAAGCCACGTGGATCTATCCATTTGAGACATAGATCGATCCATGTCATGAGTCAAGTTATTCTTGCTTATTTAAACACTCATTCACCATCATCTTTGATCTCATGCTTCCATTCTTCATCCTATTGTCTTTACAAACTATTATAACAGCGCCTAGAGTGCATTGTGTCAAAGGGAAACCAGGGAGTTCGGTTGGAAACAAAAGAAAAAACTCCGATATATCCGAATCCATTGACAAGACAGAATCCAAGAAAGGCAAAAGATGCTATAATTGTGGCAAGAAATGACACCTCAAGAAGGACTGTTGGTTTCGAAAGAAACAAAAACAGGGCGGTAGTTCCCAAAACGTCAACAATGCAAATATGGTAGACATTGGAACCGATCAACTGGTTGCAATGGTCTCCGGATTGCATGTTGGCATGGTAACGGAGCTGCATATGGCTACGAACGAAATCACAAGTGATTGGTGGTTCGATTCGGGTGCAACAGTGCATGTATGCAACAATAAGGATCTATTCAAGACCTACCATGTTGTGGATGATAGCCAACAAGTTCTGATGGGAAACTACAACACCACAAAAGTCTTGGGTAAAGGTAGTGTAGAGTTAGACTTTACTTCGGAAAAGAAGTTGTTATTAGTCAACGTTCTACATGTACCTGAGATTTCTAAGAATCTCGTTTCTGCTAGTCTTGTTTGTAGAAATGGGTTGAAGGGGGAGAATATTATATTGTCCAAGAATGGTATCTTTGTCGGCAAGAGGTATGCTTGCGACGGGATGTTTAAGTCGAGTATCATTAAAAATTCCGCAGTTTGTGTTTACTCTGTTGATTCTTCTTTTTCATTGTGGCATGAAAATGAGAAAACTGTTTCCGAAAGTAGAACAGAAAACCGAACTTTTAGAACTTGTTCATTCGGATATTTGCGAATTGAATGGAGTTTTGACCCGAGGTGGAAATCGATATTTCATAACTTTCATTGATGATGCCTCTATATATACTTATGCATATTTACTAAGGCATAAAGATGAAGCCTTTGACATGTTAAAAGTCTATAAAATGGAAGTTGAAAATCAATCGGGATTGAAAATCAAAGTTCTAAGGAGTGATCGTGGTGGTGAATATTTTCCTCTTGAATTTAATCAATTCTGTGAGGAGAATGGTATCATACACCAGAAAAGTTCTCCATACACACGCCAATAAAATGGTTTGGCTGAAAGAAAGAATAGAAGTTTAGTTGACATCCTAAATGCAATGTTAATAAACTCTGGTTTGCCAAAGAATTTGTAGGCAGAAGCTTTGTTGACGGTTTGTCGTATTCACAATAGAATTCCTTCTAAAAAGTTCAAAATTTCTCCATACGAAATATGGAAGAAACAAAGATCAAATCTAAGTTATCTTAGAGTTTGGGGTTGTCTAGCATATTATAGAGTTCCGGATCCGAAGAGAACTAAGTTAGGGCCAAGAGATCTTAAAGGTGTCTTTATTGGATATGTCGAAAACTTTAAAGCATATAGGATTCTAGATTTAGAATCCAATGTGGTTGTTGAATCTAGAGATGTTGAATTTCTTGAGAATAAATTATTGAGAATAGATTGAAATCAAAGTTCAACAAGCGATAATTTGAATGAACCTATTGTTGGAGATTTTTCTAATGATCCTACTAGTGTTGATGATCAAAATCAAGATTCTCTAACTGAGGTTAGGAGAAGTCAACGTGCTAGAAAGGAAAAATATTTACATCCGGACTTCATTTCTTCGCAATCCATTACTTTCTTAGTTGAAGGTAATAGGACAAATGTGTTTAATCAAATACCTATTGTACTAAACGTTGAAGATGATCCAAAATCTTATAAGGAGGCGATGAAATCGAGAGATGCATCATTTTGGAAGGAAGCAATTGACGATGAGATGAATTCGTTATTGTCTAACAATACGTGGATTCTCGCTGATTTGCCTCCAAGTTCCAAAGCAATTGGATGTAAATGGGTATTTAGAAGAAAATACAATACGGATGGTTCACTTCAAACTTTCAAGGCTAGATTAGTAGCAAAAGCCTTTAGACAACGAGAAGGGATAGACTATTTTGATCCATATGCTCCAGTTGCGAGGATAACATCCTTTAGAGTGTTGGTAGCATTAGCATCCATAAATAACTTGGTTATTCATCAAATGGATGTTAAGACTGCATTTCTCAATGGTGATTTAGACGAAGAGGTCTACATGGAACAACCGGAAGATTTTGTACTTTCGGGGAATGAGCACAAAGTGTGCAAATTGATAAGGTCATTGTATGGATTGAAACAAGCACCAAAACAATGGCATGAAAAGTTTGACACTCCCATTTTAAATAATGGTTTCCGGTATAATGGTGCAGATAAGTGTGTATATTCCAAGTTTACAGACAAATATGGTGTCATTATTTGTTTGTACGTGGATGACATGCTAATTATCGGTACTAATATGGAAGGAGTAAATGAGACTAAGAAGTATTTAACTTTACAATTCCAAATGAAAGATTTGGGTGAGGTAGATACTATCTTAGGGATAAAGGTGTCCAAACATAGTGGGAGTTTTGCTCTTTGTCAATCTCATTACATAAACAAAGTGTTGAACAAGTTCAAACACTTGGAAATCAAAGAAGCAAACACACCGTTCGATGCCTCATACAAATTGACTGGACATACCGGTAGAGCGGTAGCACAATTAGAATATGCTAGTGCAATTGGTAGTTTAATGTATGCTATGCATTGCACTAGACCGGATATTGCTTTTGCGGTGTGTAAATTATCAAGGTATACTAGTAATCCTAGTATAGACCATTGGAAGGAAATCGGGCGAGTATTTGGGTACTTGAAGAGGACTATGAGTTATGGATTGTTTTATAATAATTTTTCAGCCGTGTTAGAAGGTTATACTGATGCTAGTTGGATAACTAGCATCGGTGATAACAAATCTACTACGGTTTGGATATTTACTTTGGGTGGTTGATGAGGTTCATAACCCTCATCCATGTCAAGATAATGAGAATGCACATAATGTTACGAAAATGCAAGATCAAGGACCCTTAACAAGAAGTAAAACTAAGAAACTAATGCATGAAGTAGGGGCCTTCCTATTTAAACATGTGCAAGATGAACCAAGGGAACTTATACATTGGGTTCACCATATTGAACCTACAACATGATTTGTAAGAAATTTTAGAACCATTGTAAAATATCATTAGCATAGAATGTGTTCTTTATTTTGTTTTTATAAATGTTTATGTTGTATTAGTTTAGGCCCATCTCGGATTGTGAGTTTCTGCAGGACCCGTTTTGGTAGAATTGACTTATCTCTCCAACCACAAGTCCAAATTAAGAGTTTCAGGATGCATTAGAAATCTAAGACAAATATCTACAACTTTCATGTTTTGTACTTTTCCAAAATCGGTCGTCTTGGCATTCAAAAAGAGCATGCATATGGAAGTACTGTTTCTACCAAATTCTGTGACATGCCTTCAGTAATTTGGATGTATCTCCTCAATGGTTGGGCCAAATGCAAATAACTTTATATTCTTATTTTCTACACTCAATTGGCTACAATTCTCTAAGAAAGATCAAGGCCTAATTCGGATTGGAAGATGTTCAAAAATCAGTCACAAGCCAGAAATGATTTCAAGATGAAGACAAATGCTTAAAGTCTTCCATGAATAGTACTTGAGGGACCTACTTTGAAAATCATCATTCAAGACTTGCAAGACTAGTTTTTATGGAGCCTACATGAATAGTTTTTAGAAGTGTGTAGTCTTTTCAATCATTATTTCAATTTGTAAGATAGTTTGTTGTCTTGTGATATTTTTTGCCTATAAAAGGCACATAAGAGAAGCTTTGTAATCTCACACCTTCAATGAAAATTTCTTCTTCTTCAAGAGTAATTCTTGTGTGTTTTCTTGGTTCATATTCAAAATCAAGGCTAGAATCTTTCAAGGCTTGAGCATCCTTGTGAGAGTTGTCCAATTCCGGAGAGGGAAACATCCAAGAGGGAGGTATCTTGCTTGGGTTATGTAGAACTCATTGGAGGACTTATGTTCAAAAGGTTTTATTCAACTTATTTGGAAGCAAGGTGAAGCTATCTTCATTGTGCCTAAACCATATTTGGAGGAGGAGCTTTAGAGTTAAAGAAAGGTCCATTCTTGCACGTATCAAAGTGGTATCAGAGCGAAGGTTTTTCTTTAACTCAACTTATCATTTCTTTGTGTCAATTTTTTTTCTTTTTCTTTCGTTCTCTTCATCCACCATTCAACCATCTTTTTAGAAGGTTGAATTCCATTTGGTTTAGTGTCTTCTTCTTGTTTTGAATTGTACAATTCAGAAACAAAAAGAAACCAAAACCAAAACAGTTTATTCGTGTGTTTTCTAGTTTTGTCTATTAAATTCACTTCTTTTTCTGTTAACATCTTGTTTCTAAACAAAAAAAAGTGTCATCTTTTTCATCAAGTTTCTTTGTTTCTTCCTGTTCAACAAGCAAAAAAAACTCAAAAAAAACCGATATACAAGCTTACCGTATCAATTGGTGATATAAGGTTGGATTGGACTCTGGACAATTACCGTAACACTGGACCTACATGAAATTGATGATATAAGGTTGGATTGGACTCTGGACAATTACCGTAACGCTGGACCTACATGACATTGGTGATATAAGGTTGGATTGGACTCTGAGAACTTACCGTGACGCTGGACCTATATGAAATTGGAAAGGACTAAGGACAAACATATCATAAAACACTTAAAGATTATTTCTTTGTGATGATTTATGGTTTGTTTATTTCATTTGGTTGGATTTCAATTTCTTTATGTTTAGACACTTTCTTGGACTCTAAGTTCTTTGTTTAGAAGCTTTTCTGCATTACTTATATTTAGTCCATTGCTTATATATCTACCTTTGTCTATCCTATATTCTTGTTGTTATCGAAGCTCTTAACTTGTTTTAGACTTTGTGTTTGTTTAGTTGTATTGTGTGGTGATTTTAGTTGCATTTTCTTGTGTTCAATATCTAATTTGGCAACCTCGACAAGAAAGAAAATCAATTTGTTCATCTTGAACAACTTGACAGCCTACTACACACAAAAACATCAAGATATCTATCCAAAACAAATACACAAAGCCTTACCAATCAGTTTTACCGAGATATATACACCTTGTTTAGCTTTGAACAAGGAAAAAAAAGAAAGAAAGAGAAGTTTATTTCAAAGAAAAGTTTGCGCAAAACAATTAAAAGTGCAAAGAGCAAAAGAGCTGGTCTTGTTTCCTTCAAAAACCCGAAGTACCCATTTGTTTTCACTTTTGAACACTTGAGTGCTTCTAGTTCATTCATACTTGCATCTAGCTTGCATAAAGCCTAAGATTAAGCTAAGGATTGCCCAGGGCAACCCCTTAGGATTTCTTTGGCTCAGCTTATTACATCAAATTTGGTTTCAATTCTCTTTGAATCTTAGTACAGTCCAAGTTTGTTGTTTATAACATTGGAATTGTGAGTGAATTGGTGGGAGACTTGTGAAGAAGGTTTACTTTACATGATTGAAGGTATCGGAATTGATACTCACTTGGCAAGTTTGTTTTGAATTGTTCTAGCCTCAGATTCTTCAAGAAGACACAAGATTGTATGAACTACAAAAAGAGAGAGAGAGGGACAAACACTTGATTTTTGTTTTCCACTAACATAATCAAGTTTCTTTTGTCTTTGTATTAGTTTTCCTTTTTTCTTTGTTATTTTTTTTGTTCAATTTCAGGTAGTTGTACCATGGATAAGACACCTGAGAGTACCGTGGGTTTTAACAAAGAAGGAGAAAGATTGTCCACAAACGTGGACGATTTAGCACAACTAATGCAAAAGATGTTGTGGGAAATGAAATTGATGAGTAGCCGTGTAGAGGGCCTAGAAAAACAGTCACAATCTCATCTACAAAATCCTTTACATGAAGGACAAACATCACATATACCGGAACATAGGCTTGAAAGCCATGGGTCTTTTGCTCCAGAAAGAGGAAGAGGTAGAGGCAGAGGCAGAGGAAGAGGGCTTAATAGGGATTTCATACCTATGAGGACCTTTGATGAAAGAGAAGAAGAACCACACCAAATGTTTGATGACTATAACATTGAGGAAGAGTACAACCAATTTCGAAACCGTGAGAATCAAAAGAATAACCCACAAGAAGATGAATTCATCAAAACAAAAGTGAACATCCCCGCATTCTATGGAAAGAGTGATGCTGAGGCATATTTTGAATGGGAGAAAAAGGTAGATCTCATATACTCTTGTACAAATTATACTGATTTGACTAAAGTGCGCTATGCAGCTATAGAGTTTGCAGATTATGCCTTAATTTGGTGGGATCAACTACACAACGTGAGGAGAAGAACCAGACAAGCACCAATCTCTACTTGGGAAGAAATGAAAATTGAAATGAGAAAAAAATTCATTCCTTCAGACTATGAAAGAACCATCTACCAAAACTTACAAAAACTCACTCAAGGAAGCCGTAGTGTAGATGAGTATTACAAAGAGTTAGAGATCTTATTGATAAGAGCTAACATTGAAGAAACAGAGGAAGCTACCATGGCTAGATTTCTAGCTGGATTGAACAAGGAAATTGCAAACAGAGTTGAACTTACCACATATATTGATATGACTTCCATGGTTCATAAAGCTGAAAAGATTGAGAGACAACTCAAGGTAAAACCCTTTGCACCTAGTTTATCTTTTCGAGCTAATTCTTCATCCTATCCAAGAATGCCGCCTAGGACAAATCAAGGCACAAGTTTCAGGCCAACTGCACCTCAAGGCCGTGGATTCCAAGGCAAGACTCAACCAAATCAAAGACCACCTCAACCACCTCAACAAAACTTGGATAAAGGGAAAAACAAGGTTGAAGGTAACATTTCTAATTCCACTACTAGATTTAGAGACATTCAATGCTATAAATGTTTAGGTAAAGGTCATTTTGCAAATCAATGTCCCAACCCTAAACGTATCATGTTCATTGAAGAATCTAATGAATATTATTCTGATGATGAGGAAGTGGAACATGTTAATATTGAGGAAAATCATGATGAAAATGAAGAAAGTGTGAGTGAGGATGATGAACTTGCATCAAAAGAATTCTTGGTTGTTAGAAGAGCTCTTAATGCACATGTTAAGATTGATGAACAAGATCAACATAGAGACAACATTTTTCATATCCATTGCATGGTTAAAGGGAAAGTTTGTACTTTGATTATTGACTCTGGATCCTGTACTAATGTGGCAAGTGTTGAACTCGTTAGAAAACTTGATTTGTCATTACTTAACCATCCACACCCTTATAAACTATCTTGGTTGAATGATTGTGGAGAAGTGAGTGTTAGCAAACAAGTTTTGATCTCATTGTCTATTGGTGGGTATAAAGATGATATCTTATGTGATGTAGCTCCTATGCATGCAAGTCATATCCTATTAGGTAGACCATGGCAGTTTGATAAGAAAGTTACTTATGATGTATACTTGAATAGGTATTCGTTCAGGTTTAACAATAAGTTGTTTAAGCTACATGCATTACCCCCACACAAGGTATTTGAAGATCAAAAGAGAGTGTGTAAAAATAGGAACGACCCTAAGGAGAAAGAGGCAGAAAAGAAATTTCTGGAGTGTATTAAGAGTGAAAGAAAGAAAAATGAGTCTAAAGGCAAAGAGATAGTAAACATTGATGAAGACAAATCTCAAAAGAAATTTGCTTTCTTTGCCAAACCAAGTGAAGTGTCACATGCCCTAAACTCAAAGAAAACTATCTACGTTTTGATTTTAAGGAGTCTCTGTTTTCTATGAGTGACTTACCCTCCACTTTGCCCAGTGGAGTTGTATCTTTGCTTGATGAGTTTTCAGGGTTGTTTCCTGAAGAAGAACCTTCTGGGTTGCCGCCTTTAAGAGGAATTGAGCACCAAATAGACTTCATACCTGGTGCTATCTTGCCTAATAGGCCAGCCTACAGAGCAAACCCTGCTGAAACGAAGGAAATTCAACGCCAAGTAGAAGAACTCTTGGCCAAAGGAAAGGTGAGGGAAAGCATGAGTCCTTGTGCTGTTCCTGTGATCGTTGTACCAAAGAAAGATGGTACATGGAGGATGTGTATTGATTGTAGAGCCATGAACAAGATAACTATAAAATACAGGTACCCCATTCCGAGACTTGATGATATGCTTGATGAATTGTACGGTGCTAAGTATTTTACCAAGATTGATCTTAAAAGTGGTTACCTTCAAGTACGCATTAAAGAAGGTGATGAATGGAAAACTGCATTAAAGACTAAGTTTGGATTGTATGAGTGGTTAGTCATGCCATTTGGCTTAACTAATGCACCTAGTACTTTCATGAGATTAATGAATGAAGTCTTACATGCATTCATTGGAAAATTTGTTGTTGTGTACTTTGACGATATCTTGATTTACTCTAAGACTTTGCATGAACACATAGGCCATCTAAGAAGCATTTTTGAAGCATTGAAGAAAGAACAATTATATGCAAATTTCAAGAAATGTTCTTTTTGTATGGAAAAAGTTGTGTTTCTAGGATTTGTGGTTAGTGCAAATGGAATTGAAATGGACCAAGATAAAGTGAACTCAATTTTAGAATGGCCAATTCCCACAACTGTTGGAGAGGTGAGAAGCTTTCATGGGTTGGCTAGTTTCTATAGAAGATTTGTTAAGGACTTTTCCACTATTGCTGCACCTTTGAATGAAATTGTTAAAAAAGACATAGGATTTCAGTGGGGAGAGTCACAACAGAAAGCCTTTGATGAACTTAAGGCAAGGTTAACTTCTGCACCTATTCTAAGACTACCTAGCTTTGATGAAACATTTGAAATTGAATGTGATGCTAGTGGTGTTGGTATAGGAGCTGTACTATCTCAGTCTAAACAACCGATTTCTTATTTTAGTGAAAAGCTTAAGGGAGCGCAATTGAATTATTCAACCTATGACAAAGAGTTGTATGCACTTGTTAGATCATTGCAGACTTGGCAACATTATTTGCAACATAAGGAGTTTGTGGTTCATACTGATCACGAAAGTCTTAAGTTCCTTAAAAGCCAAGGAAAGTTAAATAAGAGGCATGCAAAATGGGTTGAATTCATTGAACAATTTCCTTATGTGATAAAATATAAGCAAGGAAAGGATAACATTGTAGCTGATGCATTATCTAGGAGATATTCTTTGATTACTACATTGTCATCTCATTTGCTTGGATTTGAGTGCATCAAGGAATTGTATACATCTGATCCTGACTTTCAGTCAATATTTGATGCATGTGTCGATTCTCCATTTGGTAAGTATTATTTACATGATGGATATTTGTTTAAAGAAAGAAAATTGTGCATACCTAAGTGTTCTATCAGAGAGATACTTGTCAAAGAAGCACATGGTGGAGGTTTAATGGGCCATTTTGGCATCTTTAAGACATTAGAGATGTTAAAGGAACGTTTCTTTTGGCCTCATATGAGAGTTGATGTAGAGAAGATTTGTGGAAGTTGTATAACTTGCAAGAACGCTAAATCTACATCACATCAACATGGTTTGTACACCCCATTACATGTCCCTATGTCACCTTGGATTGATATATCTATGGACTTTGTTTTGGGATTGCCCAGATCAAAAAATAGAAGTGATAGTGTGTTTGTTGTCGTTGATAGATTTTCTAAAATGGCACACTTCATAGCTTGTAAAAAGGTTGATGATGCATCTCACGTTGCCAACTTGTTCTTTCAGGAAATTGTACGTCTACATGGCATGCCTAGAACCATTGTTAGTGATAGGGATACTAAGTTCTTAAGTCACTTTTGGCGTGTGTTGTGGGGTAAACTTGGAACAAAACTCCTATTTTCTACTACTGCTCACCCCCAAACAGATGGTCAAACTGAAGTTGTGAATAGAACTTTGTCTTAGTTATTGCGTGCTATAATTCAGGAGAACCTTAAGAATTGGGGAGATTGCTTGCCATATATTGAATTTGCTTATAATAGAAGTGTTCACAGTGGCACCACACATTCACCGTTTGAAGTTGTATATGGTTTCAATCATTTGTCTCCACTTGATCTTGTGCCTATTCCTATTCATGAACGTGCAAGTATTGATGGTAAGAATAAGGCTGAACTGATTAAGAAATTGCATGCTAAGGTTAAGCTACAACTTGAAAAAAAAAATAGTATGCAAAACAAGCTAACAAAGGGCGCAAGGAAGTTCTGTTTGAACCAGGTGATCTTGTTTAGCTGCATTTAAGGAAAGAAAGGTTTCCTAGAGAAAGGAAATCTAAGCTCATGCCAAGAGGAGATGGCCCTTTCAAGGTACTTCAAAAGGTTGGAGATAATGCTTACATTCTTGACCTTCCTGAGAGTAAGTATGGTTCAATTTCTCGTACTTTTAACGTTGCTGATCTTACCCCTTTTGGTGATGATTTAGATTCGAGGTCGAATCATTTTGAAGAAGGGGGGAATGATGAGGTTCATAACCCTCATCCATGTCAAGATAATGAGAATGCACATAATGTTACGAAAATGCAAGATCAAGGACCCTTAACAAGAAGTAAAACTAAGAAACTAATGCATGAAGTAGGGGCCTTCCTATTTAAACATGTGCAAGATGAACCAAGGGAACTTATACATTGGGTTCACCCTATTGAACCTACAACATGATTTGTAAGAAATTTTAGAACCATTGTAAAATATCATTAGCATAGAATGTGTTCTTTATTTTGTTTTTATAATTGTTTATGTTGTATTAGTTTAGGCTCATCTCGGATTGTGAGTTTCTGCAGGACCCATTTTGGTAGAATTGACGTATCTCTCCAACCACAAGTCCAAATTAAGATTTTTAGGATGCATTAGAAAGATAAGACAAAGATCTACAACTTTCATGTTTTGTACTTTTCCAAAATCGGTCGTCTTGGCATTCAAAAAGAGCATGTAAATGGAAGTACTGTTTCTACCGAATTCTGTGACATACCTTCAGTAATTTGGATGTATCTCCTCAATGGTTGGGCCAAATGCAAAGAACTTTATATTCTTATTTTTTACACTCAATTGGCTACAATTCTCTAAGAAAGAGCAAGGCCTAATTCGGATTGGAAGATGTTCAAAAATCAGTCACAAGCCAGAAATGATTTCAAGATGAAGACAAATGCTTAAAGTCTTCCATGAATAGTACTTGAGGGACCTACTTTGAAAATCATCATTCAAGACTTGCAAGACTAGTTTTTATGGAGCCTACATGAATAGTTTTTAGAAGTGTGTAGTCTTTTCAATCATTATTTCAATTTGTAAGATATTTGTTGTCTTGTGATATGTTTTGCCTATAAAAGGCACATAAGAGAAGCTTTGTAATCTCACACCTTCAATGAAAATTTCTTCTTCTTCAAGAGTAATTCTTGTGTGTTTTCTTGGTTCATATTCAAAATCAAGGCTAGAATCTTTCAAGGCTTGAGCATCCTTGTGAGAGTTGTCTAATTCCGAGGAGGGAAACATCCAAGAGGGAGGTATCTTGCTTGGGTTATGTAGAACTCATTGGAGGACTTATGTTCAAAAGGTTTTCTTCAACTTATTTGGAAGCAAGGTGAAGCTATCTTCATTGTGCCTAAACCATATTTGGAGGAGGAGCTTTAGAGTTGAAGAAAGGTCCATTCTTGCACGTATCAGTGGTGGTGCTGTTTCTTGGGCTTCAAAGAAACAGACATGCATAACTCATTCTACAACGGAATCCGAATTCATAGCATTGGGATCTGCAGGTAAGGAAACAGAATGGCTGAGAAATCTATTATTGGATATAGAGTTGTGGCCACAACCGATGCCAGCCATTTCCTTACAATGTGATAGCCAAGCAACGATGTCTAGAGCTTATAGTAAAATCTATAATGGAAAATCTATACATGTCAGCCTTAGGCATGATTATGTAAGGCAATTGATATCTGATGGTGTAATAGCCATTGCATACGTCAGATCCTGCAATAACCTGGCGGATCCGTTGACAAAGAGTCTTTCAAAAGACTTGTACAAAGTACATCTTTAGGGATGGGATTAAGATGTATGAGATAAGTTCACTTGTGATAGAAACCCAACCTTGTCTAGCATACCACTAGCCAAAGGTTCAATGGGTAACAACAAGTCACAAAGTGAGGTTTTAAAGCACTACGATTGATCTTTAAAGAATCAAGCCGCACGACATTGATCTTTAAAGAATTGGAATGTTAGTGTTAAAGGAGGGTGAGTGTTAAAACACTCTTAATGAAGGATTAAGAGGAACTATCTTAATTTTCAGCTATATGAACATATGAAGTGGTGCCGCTTCGACAAGCATTGATCTTGAAATGTTCATGAATACTAGGGGTAGCACAAGGCCATAAAGTGCGGTTTAAAATGGACTTCGATTGAGAGTGTGGTTTCTGTGTATAATGTTTCCGGTTCTAGCACATAAGAATCTGATTCAAGGCTTTTTAGCTATCATGATTTCGTTAGAACTTTGAAGTATTATACTAATAAGAAGTTCAAATCGAAAGATACTTCTTAGATACATGAAATGTCACAAGTTGCTTTACAAACTAAGTGGGAGATTGTTATAATAGTTTGTAAAGGCAATCGAAAGATACTTCTTAGATGCATGAAATGTCACAAGTTGCTTTACAAACTAAGGATGTTTAGGCATGATATAGGGGCAACTTAGAGTATACTTATCGGCTTAGATATTCTCTACATTTTAGGTTGACTTTGCACTTTTTTTTGTCTTTCATTATTTGTACATATACATGGTTATGACTATCTTAATTTCATAAGCTTTCTATTTGTGTTTACTAAATCCCTTCACTAGTACACTTCATTATTTGTACATATACATGGTTATGACTATCTTAATTTCATAAGCTTTCTATTTGTGTTTACTAAATCCCTTCACTAGTACACTAGCACACATATTTCTATTATTGTGTCATCTATTCAGATAAGTCAAAATTTGCAGGAAGACTGGGTTTAGTTTCTGAACTTCTTGGTGTTGTTTTTGTGTTTTCTGGGAATCGTGACATCTTGGTTATTTGTGCAGGCACGGTAAGGCTAATTTTGGACAGATACAACAACTTGGTCTGAACTAAGTTGAGATATGGTAAGAAGGCAATGAGGATAATTGATCTGAGCCAAACACAGACCAAAAAAAGTTACGACACTTGGTCAGAAAGGGGATGAAGGCAGTGAGGATACTTGATCCGTGCCTAACCTAGACCAAAAAACAGGTACAATACTTGGTTAGAGAGGAATATAGCGATGATGAGATATTCCTCTGAGCCAATCGATTTCAAACAAGAAAATCAGGTCCGATTGATGGGAGCCTGCTCTGATACCATGTCAAGAAGTTGAGAAAATTTTGTATTCAGTATATTTTCTTGTGTTCGTATACACTAATTGAGTATCATCTTATAGGGCCTTTACATCTTTGTACAATCCGCCTAATTAATTACAATAAAACAAATCATTCCTAAAATTAAGCCTTTCCTAATTTCCTTAATTCTGAATCCCTTGATTTTCGGTTTTCCATAATCATCGCTTGCTAACAGTATGTATATATATACGCGATTGAGAAATAGCCGTTGCAACGGCTTATTTACCTAACTTTTTGCCTGATGAATATTATATGATCATGACATATCTCAAGCTTCCAGCCTATACAATCTACAGTTGACATATTAAACTATCTAACTACACTATTTACGGTCAATTAAACATAATTAACAATAAGAAATTAATTGATAATCCAGTGTTGCTACTCTGTTTGCCTGATGTCTTGAACAGCTTCAAATTCAGCATGATCATCCTTTTGTTGTCCTGAATTGTTGCATTGATGCTTAACATTTCCACATCCTCCCCTCAAGCTTAGGTGTATAAATGTTGATACAGTTAAGCTTGGACATCAGGTATTTGAATACTTTGAGGGAGACTGGTTTAGGAAATAGGTCTGCTAGTTGAGCTCTGGTAGGGATGTACTTCAATTATACAATGCCAGTTTTAATCCGAAGCGATCTACTTCCTCCAACTCTTTTTCGAATTTTATATAAATACGAAGACCTATTATATCAGAAACACTCCTTATACGCTTTTAAAACAGACCAACAAAATGTTTATGAACAACCCGGCCCCAACAACAAAGGAGAAATTCCTTTTTCTTGGGGGAGAGGGCGGGGACGGGAAGTTGGTAAGGATAACGAACTGCAAATGATTGGGCCACGAGAATTAAACTATCAACTTACAGATGAATCTGCAATGCATGCTCAGAATATAATAATATTTTTTATTTTTTTAGACAAATATGCCAAGAACTTTATTGTAGAATTATATAGAATCCAAAGGTATACGTATGTGAAAAAGCATGATGGCATGGTAGATTTGCTGATTATAGTTATGTTTGTGTGACTATGATTTTTAATTTTATAGTTAAATTGCGGTTTGTTTCATTTGAGTTTAGTCATATGCATGAATAAGTTTAGTTCATCAAATATGGAAACCGATAATACTAATTATTCAATTTGGTTTTTTGTTTTATTTATCATAACTCACCTTTTAATATGACATACGGAGTATTTGAATTTTATAAGAGGTATCATGTTAATGTAAATTTTTTATTATATGGTAAAAAATAAGTAGAAGAAAAAGATTTAGTCGAAAGTCATATTAAAAAGTATAGTCAAAAGGCATAGTGTTTATCATCATATAATTTTTTTTTACCTTAGTGTTTCCAATCATGTTACACCGCCAAGTTTCATTTTGAACGTGTAAAGTTGATATAACTTTTTTTAACTTAGTGTTTCCTATTTTTTGAAGGAAATGTAAAGTTTGAGAGTTTGGACCAAGATTATGTTTTACTTTCACCAATTTCGTGCGTGCTACATCAAGTCGATGCATTATTCTAAATTTTCAAGTAAAAATTTATAAAACAACAACAACAACAATAATCATATCCAGTATATCTCAACAACAGCAAAAGCTATCGCTAGGGTCTAAGGAGTGTGAGAGGAGACAAATAATACCTCCATCCCAAGAGATAGAGAGTTTGCTTCCAGTGAGACCACAGGTCTATATTGTACCTGCATAGATGATACAATAATAGGAATATGATGTGCTAATATACTAGTGAAATGATTTTAGAAAACACAAATAGAAAGTACGAATTATATTAGAAATTAAAACAAGAAAATGTAAAATTAAAAGTACGAACTATATTAGAAATTAAAACAAGAAAATGTAAAATTAAAAGTACGAATTATATTAGAAATACTCCTGCTGTTTTAAGTTGATTGTCGCTTGAAGAAGTTATTAAGGTAACACCTTTCAAGGGGCTTTTCATTTATTAAAACTATAACATATTATCATTCTTTGTTATTGTTCTTTAGTATTTAATGAGTTGCCTTTTTAATATTAATACAGAAAATTTGAAGAGATCTCATAATTTTGTAAATAATACAATAGTAAGTGAATGGGACATTAAAAAAAAGGGACAACCTGTTACGAAAATAAAGAAACAAGACAAAGAACAAGAGAATATGAACGATGAAGAAGCTTGGTTTGAGGCGTGTATCAACACTTTCCGTAAGGAATATTTGATCCCACTAGATGCTGCAGGGTTATTACGCAAACTTCCTCCTAGGATACAACAGCCAACAATCTCTAATCCTCAGCAAATAAGATTGAGATTCAATGAACTTTCAAGAACAAGAGTGAACATGAGAAGGATGAAGACTTTAGAATGCAAAAACAACTCTAAAATAAGATGTCTTGAACAATGGGTTGTAATAGCCTATTTATAGGCTCTTCAACTCCATTCAGACAGTTTTTAGACTTTGGTGGTAGTTGCATGGCAATTGGGTATGTCCCTTGATGCATAAGTTGTGATTTTTCATGAAAGGTCACTTCTGCTGGGACATCGATCGATCGATGTCTCACAGTAAGCTCCAATTTCATTCTGACCAACATCGATCTGTCACATCGATCGACCGAAGTCACTTCGATTGATCTATGGGATCGATCTATGTTGGACAGAAAGTTTCAACTCTGCATCCAGGATACATCGATCGATCGATGTGATCGATCTATGTGACATCGATCGATCGATGTCATCGATCTATGTTCGGCAGAATACTCAACTTCATTTTCAAGTCACATGGATCTATACATTTGATACATGGATCGATCCAAGTCAAGAGTCAAGCTATTTTTGCTTATTCCAAAACCATTTCACCTACATTCTTCATCCCATTGCCTTTACAAACTATTATAACAATCCCCCACTTAGTTTGTAAAGCAACTTGTGACATTTCATGCATCTAAGAAGTATCTTTAGATTTGAACTTCTTATTAGTATAATACTTCAAAGTTCTAACGAAATCATGATAGCTAAAAAGCCTTGAATCAGATTCCTATGTGCTAGAACTGGAAACATTATACACATGAAACCACACTCTCAATCGAAGTCCATTTTAAACCGCATTTTATGGCCTTGTGCAACCCTTCGTAGTCATGAACATTTCAAGATCGTTGCTTGTCGAAGCGGCACCACTTCCTATGTTCATATAGGTGAAAATTAAGATAGTTCCTCTTAATCCTTCATTAAGAGTGTTTTAACACTCACCCTCCTTTGACACTAACATTCCAATTCTTTAAAGATCAATGTCGTGCGGCTTGATTCTTTAAAGATCAATCGTAGTGCTTTAAAACCTCACTTTGTGACTTGTTGTTACCCATTAAACCTTTGGCTAGTGGTATGCTAGACAAGGTTGGGTTTCTATCACAAGTGAACTTATCCCATACGTCTTAATCTCATCCCTAAAGATGTACTTTGTACAAGTCTTTTGAAAGACTCTTTGTCAACGGATCCGCCAGGTTATTACAGGATCTGACGTATGCAATGGCTATTACACCATCAGATATCAATTGCCTTACATAATCATGCCTAAGGCTGACATGTCTAGATTTTCCGTTATAGATTTTATTATAAGCTCTAGACATCGTTGCTTGGCTATCACAGTGTAAGGAAATGGCTGGCATCGGTTGTGGCCACAACTCTATATCCAATAATAGATTTCTCAGCCATTCCGCTTCCTTACCTGCAGATCCCAATGCTACGAATTCGGATTCTATTGTAGAATGAGTTATGCATGTATGTTTCTTTGAAGCCCAAGAAACAGCACTACCACCCAAAGTAAATATCCAACCTGTAGTAGATTTGTTATCACCGATGCTAGTTATCCAACTAGCATCAGTATAACCTCCTAACATGGCTGGAAAATTATTATAAAACAATCCGTAACTCATAGTCCTCTTTAAGTACCCAAGTACTCGCCCGATTGCCTTCCAATGGTCTATACTAGAATTACTAGTATACCTTGATAATTTACACACCGCAAAGGCAATATCCGGTCTAGTGCAATGCATAGCATACATTAAACTACCAATTGCACTAGCATATTCTAATTATGCTACCGCTCTACCGGTATGTCCAGTCAATTTGTATGAGGCATCGAACGGTGTGTTTGCTTCTTTGATTTCCAAGTGTTTGAACTTGTTCAACACTTTGTTTATGTAATGAGATTGACAAAGAGCAAAACTCCCACTATGTTTGGACACCTTTTTCCCTAAGATAATATCTACCTCACTCAAATCTTTCATTTGGAATTGTGAAGTTAAATACTTCTTAGTCTCATTTACTCCTTCCATATTAGTACCGATAATTAGCATGTCATCCACGTACAAACAAATAAGGACACCATATTTGTCTGTAAACTTGGAATATACACACTTATATGCACCATTATGCCAGAAACCATTATTTAAAATGGCAGTGTCAAAGTTTTCATGCCATTATTTTGGTGCTTGTTTCAATCCATACAATGACCTTATCAATTTGCACACTTTGTGCTCATTCCCCGAAAGTACAAAACCTTCCGGTTGTTCCACATAGACCTCTTCGTCTAAATCACCATTGAGAAATGCAGTCTTAACATCCATTTGATGAATAACCAAGTTATTTATGGATGCTAATGCTATCAACACTCTAATGGATGTTATCCTCGCAATTGGAGCATATGTATCAAAATAGCCTATCCCTTCTCGTTATCTAAAGCCTTTGGCTCCTAATTTAGCCTTGAAAGTTTGAAGTGAACCATCCGTATTGTATTTTCTTCTAAATATCCATTTACACCCAATTGCTTTGGAACTTGGAGGCAAATCAGCGAGAATCCACGTATTGTTAGACAATAACGAATTTATCTCATCGTCAATTGCTTCTTTCAAAAATGATGCATCTCTCGATTGCATCGCCTCCTTATAGGATTTTGGATCATCTTCAACGCTTAGTACAATAGGTATTTGATTAAACACCTTTGTCCTATTACCTTCAACTAAGAAAGTAATGGATTGCGAAGAAATGAAGTCCGGCTGTAAATACTTTTCCTTTCTAGCACGTTGACTTCTCCTAAACTCAGTTGGAGAATCTTGATTTTGATCATCAACACTAGTAGTATCATTGGAAAAATCTCCAACAATAGGTTCATTCAAATTCTCGCTTGTTGAACTTTGATTTGAATCTGTTCTCAAGAATTTATTCTCAAGAAATTCAACATCTCTAGATTCAACTACTACATTGGATTCTAAATCTAGAATCCTATATGCTTTAGAGTTTTCGGCATATCCAATAAAGAGACATTTAAGAGCTCTTGGCCCCAACTTAGTTCTCTTCGGATCCGGAACTCTATAATAGGCTAGACAACCCCAAACTCTAAGATAACTTAGATTTGGTCTTTGTTTCTTCCATATTTCGTATAGAGAAACTTTGAACTTTTTAGAAGGAATTCTATTATGAATATGACAAGCCGTCAACAAGGCTTCTCCCCACAAATTCTTTGGCAAACCAGAGTTTATTAACATTGCATTTAGCATGTCAACTAAACTTTTATTCTTTCTTTTAGCCAAACCATTTTGTTGGGGTGTGTATGGAGCATTTTTCTGATGTATTATTCCATTCTCCTCACAGAATTGATTAAATTCAAGAGGAAAATATTCACCACCACTGTCACTCCTTAGAACTTTGATTTTCAATCCTGATTGATTTTCAACTTCCATTTTATAGACTTTGAACATGTCAAGGACTTCATCTTTATGCCTTAGTAAATATACACAAGTATATCTAGAGGCATCATCAATGAACGTTATGAAATATCGATTTCCACCTTGGGTCAAAACTATATTCAATTCGCAAATATCCGAATGAACAAGTTCTAAGAGTTCGGTTTTCTGTTCTACTTTCGGAAACAGTTTCTTTGTCATCTTAGCTTGTATGCATACTTCACATGTTCTTTCATTTTCATCTTTGCAAGAAATTAAGGCATGCTTAGACATGAATTTAATAGTAGTACTACTAATATGAGCAAGTCTATCATGCCACAATGAAAAAGAAGAATCAACAGAGTAAACACAAACTGCGGAATTTTTATTGATACTCAACTAAACATCCCGTCGCAAGCATAACCCTTTCCGACAAAGGTACTATTATTGGACAATATAATCTTGTCCCCCTCCATTACAATCTTGAATCCATTTCTACAAACAAGACTAGCAGAAACGAGATTCTTAGAAATCTCGGGTACATGTAGAACATTGACTAATAACAACTTCTTTCCCGAAGTAAAGTCTAACTCTACACTACTTTTACCCAAGACTTTTGTGGCGCTGCGGTTTCCCATCAGAACTTTTTGGCTATCATCCACAACATGGTAGGTCTTGAATAGATCCTTGTTTTGCATACATGCACAGTTGCACCCGAATCGAACCACCATTCACTTGTGATTTCGTTCTTAGCCATATGCAGCTCCATTACCATGCCAACATGCAACCCGGAGACCATTGCAACCAGTTGATCGGTTCCAATGTCTACCATATTTGCATTGTTGACGTTTTGGGAACTACCGCCCTGTTTTTATTTCTTTCGAAACCAACAGTCCTTCTTGAGGTGTCCTTTCTTGCCACAATTATAGCATCTTTTGCCTTTCTTTGATTCTGTCTTGTCAATGGATTCAGATACATCGGAGTTCTTTCTTTTGTTTCCAACCGAACTCCCTGGTTTCCCTTTGACATAATGAACTCTAGGTGCATCGTCAGAGACATGTCTCTTTACAAGACTCCTTGTCTCTTCTTCAATTCGCAAATGCTTTTGAAGTTGTTCAAGGGAAAAGGATTCGGTTGAGTGTAGTAATTTCTTCCTGTAGTCATTCCAATTAGGGGGAAGCTTAGCAATTATCCCTCCTACTTGTAATGCCTCAGAAACTTCTACACCCAATTCTTTCAGTTTAAAAACAATGACCTACAACTCGCGCACTTGGTCCATGATTGAAAAATTTTCGACCATCTTAAAATTAAAATATTTCATCACCTGGAATTTGTCCGTGCCTTGTTTCTCGTTGTTGTACTTGAACTCCAAGGCGTTCCATATCTCCTTTGGTGATGACGTTGTCGTAAACAGATCGTAGATACGATCTGACAGATTATTGAGGATATGCCCTCGGCACAGCATGTTATCCTCATGCCTCTTCCTCCAAGCGGCCTTGACCTCCTCGGAGTCCTCTTCTTTTGGGGTTGGCAAGTCCTTCAGATTTGGGTCCAGACAATACCCAATCTGAAGCGCAGTCAGGAGGAACAACATCTTGTCCTTCCACCGTAGATAGTTGGTGCCATCAAAACGATCAAGCTTCATGCTCTCTTGGTTCAGAAACGTCTTTGAATCTATTTTCAAATATTCCTTACGATTGTTACGAAAATAAAGAAACAAGACAAAGAACAAGAGAGTATGAACGATGAAGAAGCTTGGCTTGAGGCGTGTATCACACACTTTCCGTAAGGAATATTTGCCCCTACTAGATGCTACAGGGTTATAGGCAAAGTTCATCCTAGGATACAACAACCAACAATCTCTAATCCTCAGCAAATAGGATTGAGATTCAATGAACTTTCAAGAACAAGAGTGAAAATGAGAAGGATGAAGAATTTAGAATGCAAAAACAACTCTAAAACAAGATGTCTTGAACAATGGGTTGTAATAGCCTATTTATAGGCTCTTCAACTCCATTCAGACAGTTTTTAGACGTTGATGGTAGTTGCATGGCGATTGGGTATGTCCCTTGATGCATAAGTTGTGATTTTTCATACTAATCCAGTGACGGTGACATACACAACTTAAAATGATGCCTTTTGTACTATGACTATGTTGTGGAGGAAAAAATACAACACATTTATGTCATGTTGTAAGTTAACATCACTGAAATATTTTAACAGACTTCTAACAATTGAAATAAATTCTAAGTTAACATATACATATTTGGATTTTTGGTCGTTCATGCTATTGAACTTTACAATGAAAGAGATGTGGAAATTATAGCATAAAACACACAGATATATCTAAAAATAAAGAACAAAAGTTGTGTGTCAATAAGCATGTGAATAGATTTTCTTTTAAAAAAAAGGAAGTGATATCTCATTTTGGCAGGTGTAGGAATTTGATTGATGAAAATGATGGTGCACTGGAGGAATTCGTTTTTGTTACCTGAGACACTTGATGTCAAGATCAGCTTCATCATATTTCTACTGCAGCATGTCATTCTAATTATATTGCTCTGAAATTTTTTTGTAGAGGTCATTTATATAGTCTTTTTTGGGGTATACTGGGTATGATTGATTGAATGACAGCATCTCGAATCTCTTGAGGCAATTTTTCATATTTTAAAAAAATGATACTTTATTTGTTTTAGCTCTGCGACACTTTATTGATTATCGTCTGTCATTTTTTTTTTGAACAGAAAAGAAAATAGTTTATTAAAGGTAGGCTAAGAAAAAAATGGAGGAAAGGTGAAACGAGTGAATAATTTTTGTAAGCTGTGTGACTATCATATTTATGACGCAAATTGACTACATAATGAGTGAAGGATTTTCATGAAGATGAATATATGTGATTTTTATGGATGCATTAGATATGTAAAGGTTAGTAAATGAAAAGAGGAACCAATCTGCGTCTTGAACACGGTTAGAATGGTGTGTGCATTAAACGAGTTGAAAATTTGCACCATATGGTGATGGACACTGATAGTGATCCTAGTGCTTTCGGGATAGGATCTCGTGTCTGTTTTTTCTTTCACTTCAGTGTCCACTGTCCGACACGTAGCAGCAGGAAATGGTAAAGCTAGATAAGGGTCACTAGGGTGAGGGTGTTGGATAAGTTTCCTCATTATCCTTAAAGTGTGAAATTCGTAAGTTTTAGGAATCTAGATAGAATTTGTGGCTAGTTTGTTTTGTCTAAGAAGTCTTGGTAGTTATCCATTTTGTCATTAGGGTTTTTCAAAGTAGGAGTCTTTGTTTTTTACCTAGTAAGCCGACCGAAGGACTGGCGGCAAGAGTGTGGGTGCAAGAACACTTTGTTCGGTTTTGAGTGATTTTCCGAATAATACAAAGCGAGTGATGTTTTGTATGTCCTGTGTTAATTTCTTTTACTTCAATTGGTATCAGAGCGAACGATCCATTGAACAAGAAGTTGTTGGGGCCAGTGTTCTTGATCCAAAGAAGGACGACGTACGCCTTGGTCGTTGTAGCGATCAACGCAGACAAAGCAGACGGGTTCATCCTCTTCGCCATTACGGTAGATTTCGACGTTACGGAAGAATTGTAATCAAGTCACCATGAGCGAGGCGGGTGAAAGCAGCGGACATGCCCAAAGCGTCATGATGCAATCCCGTGGAAGAGAGGTAGGTTCCACAGCGGTACAGTGCCCTATGCTCTCTTCAACGAATTATACTGTGTGGGCCATTCGAATGAAGATCATTCTGAGGGCCCACAAAGTCTGGGAAACGATTGATCCGGGGTCAGATGATGTCGACAAGAATGACATAGCCATTGCTCTTTTGTTTCAAGCGATCCCAGAAAACTTGATCTTGCAAGTTGGAAATCAAGAAACGTCGAAAGGAATATGGGAGGCAATCAAAACACGACACTTGGGTGCTGAAAGAGTCAAAGAAGCACGCCTTCAAACTCTAACGGCAGAATTTGATAGGCTCAAGATGAATGAGACCGAGTCTATCGATGTCTACGCAGGAAAGTTGTTTGAAATATCAGCAAAGGCGGCTTATTTAGGGCAGTCTCTCAGTGATTCAAGGTTGGTGAAGAAGTTTCTTAATGGCTTGTCAAGATCAAAGTTCATTCACATAGTGGCTTCTCTAGAGCAAGTGTTAGATTTGAATAAAATCGACTTTGAAGACGTGGTGGATCGCTTAAAGGCGTACGAAGAGTGGATCAATGAAGAGAGTATATCATCATCCCCACAGAATACTCTCTTATATAATTCTATGTCGGGTGAACCACGTGAGACACCGGATCAAAGAGGACAGGGCCGAGGCAGACGCGGTAGGGGCCGCGGCCGTGGAAAAGGCCGAGGCTGGAAGGCCGAAAGGTGTGGATCCGATTCTGACCCTGCGGAACACACCAACCGAGGTCGAGGAAGAGGTGGTTCAAGAAAGGGTCGCAGCAAGGTTGTTTGCTTTAATTGTGACAAACCGAGACACTTTGCGAGCAAGTGCCCCGAGAAGATGTCGAAGCCGCAGGAGGCACATGTGGCCGACGCCAATGATGGAGATGACACAGTGTTTGTGCATGAGATGGAGTCCAACCATCCTCAAGAAGTTAATTTAAATGAAAGAAATCTAGTACCGAGTAAGATGATCTCTCAAGTAAGCGAAGATCATGTGTGGTACTTAGATAATGGCGCAAGCAACCACATGTCTGGAAATAAATCGTACTTCTCCGAGATGAATGAAAACGTGAAAAGGAAGGTACGTTTTGGGGATGTCTCGTGCGTTGAGATCAAAGGTAAGGGGTCTATAATTCTTCAAGGTAAGTCGGGTGAACAACGTTTGCTAAGTGAAGTTTATTACATACCCGAATTGCGAAGTAATATAATAAGCCTCGGGCAAGCAACGGAGGCCGGATGCGAAGTGACATTGAGAGGAAGTCATCTATTGTTGCGGGATAAGCATGGCCGAATGCTAATGAAGGTTCCCAAAAGTAAAAATCGACTATATAAAATTAGCATTCAGCCAGGTACACCTACGTGCCTACAAAGCAAAATTGATGAAGAAGCTTGGAAGTGGCATGCGCGCCTAGGGCATGTGAACTTCGTGACCTTGAAGAATATGAAGAGAAACAATATAGCTCGCGGTTTGCCTTATATCAACCAAGAAAATCGAATATGCGAGTCATGTCTTGTTGGCAAGCAAACAAGATTACCCTTCCCACACAAGACCCCACGACGTGCCGAAGGGATCTTGGACCTTGTCCATGGCGATTTACTTGGTCCTATAGCACCAAGTTCACTTGGAGGGAATAGGTATGTATTTGTACTCATTGATGATCATTCTCGGTATATGTGGACCTATTTGTTGAAGGAAAAGAGTCAAGCACTAGATGTCTTCAACGTGTTTATGACTAAAGCCGAAAACACCATCTTAAGGAAGTTGAAAGTGTTCCGAACCGATAGAGGAGGGGAGTTCACCTCTGCGTTGTTTAACAAATTTTGTGATGAGCATGGTATAGTGCGACACTTAACAACTCCATATACCCCTCAACAAAATGGAGTTGTGGAGCGTCGTAATAGAACACTAATGGAGATGACGATGAGTATTCTCAAGGGAATGAATGTGCCAAATTATATGTGGGGAGAAACAGTTAGACATTCTAAATATCTAATAAATCGACTCCCCCACAAGAGCCTTGCAAGACAAGACACCTTATGAGATGTATAAGGGTGATACGCCAATGCTACAGCATATAAGGGTTTTTGGGTGTCTTTCATATGACAAGATTGATTCTCAACACTTGAAGAAGTTGGATGATAGGACTAGACCACTAGCTCATCTTGGAGTCGAAGAGGGTACTAAAGGATACCGACTATATGATCCCACATCAAGGAAGATCCAAGTTAGTCGGGATGTCATCTTTGATGAGAGTGTCGGATGGAGTTGGGAAAATCTAACGCAAGAGTCAACTAGACCCCCAGGTATGTTTCAAGTGAGATGGGGAACCATGCTGGATGATGGGACCGGGCCATCGCATATGGACCCGGCCCAAGATGGCGCTGAGACGGACCAGGCCGCTAGCGCCCCAGCCGCACCAAGCCTGCCACAGGATACGGGCTGTGAAGATCCCAACGCTGGTGATGACCCGAGTCCGACCTTGATGCAACGAAGGTCCAGCCAAACAAGGACACAACCAAGGTACCTCGATGATTATGTCTTTACTTCTTGTATTGATCAAGATGATTTATTATTGAAGGTTGATGATGAGACAAGAAACTTCTTGGAAGCAAAGAATACGAAAGAATGGATGGTTGCCATGAAAGATGAACTTGAATCCATCAACAAAAATAATACATGGGTGTTAGTTGACAAACCCAAAGATGTCAAACCAATTGGGTTAAAGTGGGTTTTCAAAATCAAGAGACACGCCGATGGGACGATAAACAAGCATAAGGCTCGTCTAGTAGCAAAGGGTTATGTTCAGAAGTTTGGCATTGATTATGATGAAGTCTTTGCGCCTGTGACACGCATTGAAACAATCCGCCTCTTGATAGCGCTAGCCGCATCCTATGGTTGGGAGATACATCACCTCGATGTCAAGACAGCATTCCTACATGGTGAGTTGAAGGAGCAAGTTTATGTTACGCAACCTGAAGGATTCGAAAGGAGGGGAGAGGAAGACAAAGTGTACAAGCTTTCAAAGTCCTTGTATGGTTTGCGTCAAGCACCAAGATGTTGGAATACAAAGCTAGACGAGATATTAAAAGGTTTGGATTTTGTTCGTTGCATCAAAGAGAAATCGGTGTATAAGAAGGCAAAAGATGAAAACCTACTTGTTGTAGCCGTGTATGTTGACGATTTATTTGTGACGGGAACAAGTGCATCTATCATTCGAAGGTTCAAGTTGGACATGGGAACGAAATTTGATATGGCTAACCTAGGTTTACTTTCATACTACCTTGGCATAGAGGTAATGCAAACTCATCATGACATCACCTTGAAGCAAGAAGGGTATGCATTAAAGATACTTAAGGAATCGGGTTTATTTGAGTGTAATGCATGTCAAGTACCAATGGACCCTGGGGCTAAGTTTTCTAAGGCCGAAGACGAGGAAGAGCTAGACGCTACGAGGTACCGAAGGGCGATCGGTTGCCTACGCTATTTATTGCACACGAGGCCCGATCTAGCTTACTCTGTGGGAGTTGTTAGTCACTATATGCAAGATCCAAGAAAGTCACATGGTGATGCTATTAAACGCATAATGAGATACTTGAAGGGCACCTTATCATTCGGCTTGAAGTATAAAAGGGGTCTCGGCGAGCGACTTGTTGGATATAGTGATAGCAGTCACAATATCGATCAAGATGATGGTAAGAGCACTACTGGACATGTGTTTTACTTTAATGATTCGCCCATCACGTGGTGCTCTCAAAAGCAGAAGACGGTTGCCTTGTCTTCGTTGAAGCCGAATTCATGGCAGCAACCTCGGCAGCATGTCGAGCAATATGGCTTCAAGAATTGTTGTGTGAGATAACAAGTTGGAAGCAAGAAAAGGTTGTTATACATGTGGACAATAAATCGGCTATAGCACTTACGAAGAACCCAGTGTTTCATGGAAGGAGCAAGCATATACATACTCGATATCATTTCATACGAGAATGTGTTGAAACTGGGTTATTTGAAGTGGAGTACGTTTGTGGCGGTGAGCAAAGGGCGGACATCTTGACCAAGCCGTTGGCGCGAGCTAGGTTCCAAGGCATGCGGACGCTGGTTGGCGTTCAAGAGGTGACGAGGACGAATTCGGAAATTAAGGGAGAGAATGTTGGATAAGTTTCCTCATTATCCTTAAAGTGTGAAATTCCTAAGTTTTAGGAATCTAGATAGAATTTGTGGCTAGTTTGTTTTGTCTAAGAAGTCTTGGTAGTTATCCATTTTGTCATTAGGGTTTTTCAAAGTAGGAGTCTTTGTTTTTTTACCTAGTAAGCCGACCGAAGGACTGGCGGCAAGAGTGTGGGTGCAAGAACACTTTGTTCGGTTTTGAGTGATTTTCCAAATAATACAAAACGAGTGATGTTTTGTATGTGCCTGTGTTAATTTCTTTTACTTCAGAGGGAATTGGGTCTCGCTTTCTACACCCTAAACGCAGCATGCGGCCAAGTAAAATGAATTTATGAATGATGTTTAATCGTAGAACCAAGTGGAAAACAAAAATTTATCTCAGATTTTTAAGGCTGCGGTGGTTTTTTTTTTTTAGTGTGTGGTGGTTGATATTATCTAAGAAAAATACTAATGTTTTTATCATTAATGTTTAAGACTAATTGTTTAAAAAATCTTAACAAGAAATATTAACCGGGTCTGATGAGCCAAAAAGTTTCCTCCGTTAGTCAATAACGGTCAACACTTAAGTAGAGTGAAAGAAATGGCGAAGTATGGCGGGTCGGCCCGGAGGATGACCAGGCAACTCATCTCGGTCATAGGGCCCCATCATCATCACGCCCACTTGACTTTATGGTTATCTCGGCCATATGAACTCAGCACCCTCAGGGGGTTAAGGAGTTCGCCTCGGTTAAAAGGCCCTAAATCATCTTTGGTTCCAAGGTCTCATCTCGGCCCGCAGTCCCATCTCGGCCAAAGAGTTGAACTCGGCCAAAGATCTGATTTACTCACTGGTCTCATACCACCCTTACTGGCGTCAGCTACGAGCATCACGAAAGGCCTCCCATTGCTCTTTGGAGTCGGCCACTTTCATCTCGGCATGCTGACCCCACACCATCAGCCATCTCGGGCACTCTAAAGTGCTTCTAGAAGACTTCATCTCGGTTCCAGGAGTTTACCCCAGGTAATTCTACCGGGCAAAATCCCCAGCCAGATGTCCCAGACTAGCTTATTCAGCTCAGCACCGAGCCATGTGGCGAACATGCAAGAGCAAGTGTCATCCGACTGACCTCCTTGCCTGTCACAATATCAAAGCTCTGCCCATGCATTGGCCCAAGCCGCCATATAAAAAGGCCGAACAGCAGGAGAGAGAAGACAAGTAACAACAAATCCAGAGAAATTACTCATCTTCCCCACAGTGAAAATACAGGTTTTACGAGAACATCTCGGTTCATTTAAACCTTCACCATATATATATAAACCTCTCCACAAAAATGGCCCAGACTGACTTGAGCGTCGGAGGGTATTACCCGGGGCCATAAATCTCGGGTCCTCTGACCCTTTCTCTTTGTGCAGGTCAGCAACTCACTTGCTACAGACAACTGACGGAGTTCTAACGGCACCACATCAAACGATTACTTGGTGATCAATTCAAACATCATCATATTGGCGCTAGAAGGAAGGGCCTGAACCTCCGTCACTTAATTTTGTTCAACTGCACCGTTTTACTTAAACAAGTCAGCACAAATGGGTAAAGACGCCCGTGAGGGATTAGGAGAGTCTTCTAATCAACAACGACGTAAAGAGGCCCGCTCGGCTCATCCTGGACAGGATTCCAGGAGGACTGAGCCAGAAAGGAAGAAGGTCCCGGGTATAACCGCGGATGAGAGAAATAAGGCCATGAAGTATGTGGCTGAAAACTTGGACGTATTCGAGGCCGTGGTGGAACGGCTTAAAGGGAAGAGACCCGAGACGGGACATAGGGGGGAAGATTCTACATCTTTTCATCCGAAGGAGAAGACCCAGTTGCAATCTTCTCACCATCCCCAGGGGTTTATGGCAGACGCTAGGCGCAGTGATGACAGAGCCACTACGCTAGAGTCGGTGCCAATGCCTAGGCAGCGCCTAGGTATAAAGCCCAAATCATTTAAAAGCGTTCGACAGGAAGCGGATCCTCGCAGGCCGAGGAGCCGACCTGAAGAACTTAACCCGGAGTATTTGAGGGTAATCCAGGAAAGTCCATTTTCCTGGGATATCGCAGAGTATTCGGCACCGGATAGTTTTAAGATGCCAAAGATGGACACATATGATGGCACATCTGATCCGACAGACCATCTCTTTCAGTTCCAGACGGCAATGAACTTAAAAAATGCACCGGACCCACTCTGTTGTAAGACCTTCCCCATGTACTTGCGGGGGAAGGCAAGAAGGTGGTTTCAGGAGCTCCCACCCCAGTCGGTGGATTCCTTCAGACAGCTGGCACAAAAATTTAAATCCCAATTTGTGTCAAGTGCGCCATTCATAAAGAATTCTTCGCACCTTATGACCCTGAAGCAAGGTGCGGAGGAGTCAATACTGAAGTATATGCGGCGTTTTTCTGACGAGTCACTGCAGGTCAGTGACCGAAATGAAGGAGTGAAAGCCGCTGCGTTTATTAACGGTCTCAGAGCAGGCCGCCTCTTCTCACAGCTTGCCGAAGAGGGCCCTACTACCTTGAGAGAGTGCCTGGAAAAGGCGCATCAGTTTGCCCGAGGAGAGGAGGCAAATCGATTGAAAAAGGAAGCCGAGCAGAGTACTCAGCGGGAGGCTCGGCTCAACTCCCGAGCAATTCGACCTGAAGACCAACGCGAACGGGCAGTGCGTTTGATCGCCTTGGTGTCCGAGGCAAGCGAGGTCAAGAAGGATTACCCCTTCTGGCTTCAAAAGATAGAATTCTGGCCGTCATGGAAAGAGATGGCCTAAGAACGGACCCGAAGCCCTTGGCAGGACCCAGGGACAAGAGGGATCCGAAATTGTATTGCCGATATCACCGTGATGTCGGCCATGACACTGAAGATTGTCGGCAGTTAGCTCAAGCAATTCGGAAGTTAATTGAGTTGGGACACTTAAAACAATTCTATGACCCGCGTTCTCGGCTTCATAACCGTTTAAGCTTCCAAAAGAATGAGCAGAAGGATAAGTGCCGACCTGAGGCACCCCCAACACATCCCAGGTCGGATGATGATGGGGATCGAGACCAGCAAGAGGCTGCAGTTCAACCACAAATCAACTCCATAATTTACACCATCTCGGGTGGTCCGTCACAGCCAAATCCCGGTGGTCCCAGTTCGTCAGGTACGTCCACTGGGCCTTCCCCGAAAAAACGGAGGTTAGCTCGAGAGTTGATATATGGACCAGAGGATTTAGTCCCGCTTGATTCTAATAATACGGGTTTAGTCATTGGATTATGTATTCATATGGCGCCGGATAGAATTGTAGAGGTACGGAGAGTGTATGTGGATACTGGGAGTGCCGTGAACGTAATGTATTATCATGTATATAAGCAATTGGGTCTGGCGGACTCACAAATGACCCCAGTAGCTTCCCCTTTGTATGGATTCACCGGCATGCCTATTCGGCCAGCTGGCCTGATTACTCTTAGCGTCAGTTTTGGCAAACCCCCTGCTTACCGATGCTTATGGATGGATTTCGTGGTGGTTAAGGAGAGGTCGGCTTACAACATTCTTTTAGGCCAACCCGCGTTGGTAGCGTTGGAGGCTGTAATATCTCCCTTGCATGTTAGCATGAAGTTTCCTACTCCGGGCGGAGTAGTTACTCTGCAGGGAGATATTCCTATTGCTCAGAATTGTTACGTAGTGGCCACCCAAGGGAGTGGGATCGTCCAGCAGGTTGTTCTGGATGATCTCATTCCCCCAACAGACGAATGTTTGCAAACCGATGACGCGGTTCAGGAATTCATCCTAGATTCAGGTCGGCCAGAGAATACAATCAAAATTGGGACCTGGATGCCATCTAAGACTTTGGCTCAGCTTCAGAATCTGCTAAGGGAATTTGCAGAAATTTTTGCTTGGACGGCAGAAGATATGCCTGGAATCCCGACTACTTTAGCAGAACATCATCTTAATGTGGATCCTCAGGTCAGGCCCATTAAGCAGAAAAAAAGAAACTTTGCACCAGAGAGGAACAAAGTGATTGCAGGGGAGGTTGAGAAACTCTTGGTGGCGAAGTTCATCGAAGAAGTCTTGTACCCAATTTGGTTGGCCAACCCGGTTGTGGTCCCTAAGCCGGACAAAAGCTGGAGAATGTGCGTTGATTATACAGACTTGAACAAAGCT